>VMRN01000056.1:1652010-1715368 GCA_010277015.1 Poeciliopsis turrubarensis
ATATATATATACACAACAAAAATTGTAAAAGTCTGATGATTCTTGAATGCAGTGAGTCAAGTTGGACTTTTTAAGAGAATCAGCCTTTCTATTCAGGGCGGTAAGAACGCCCTCAATTCAGACTGAGAGACTCAACAACACAAACATTCCTCAATGAGTTATTCATGAACACCCAGACAAACCACATTCCAACATTACATTCACAAGAATAAACATGTCTTCCTTCTCACATGCTCTCGCTCTTTTTTTTTTTTTGATACACATATATTCACTCATATAGTCTACAGAGAGGAAAGGATTACAATGAGCAGATTACAAAAAGACTACCCTAAGCTGGAGTACCCGGAGAGATCCTACGCATGCACAAGGAGAACAAACAAACTCCGTGCAGACAGAAAGACGGAGAATAGAACCCAGGACCTTCTTGCAACAGTGCTACCAACTGCTCCACTGTGCAACCCCATCACATCATACTTAGAAAACTATATTAAAGAAACTTTGAAAAAAGAAACTTTGTTGAACTATGCAGGCAGCCTTGTCAAATTCTTAGCTAGGAGGTTAAGAAGGAGAAACCTGGACTGTAGGTTTGGTTCAATCTGTCAGCAGAGAAGAACTCTCCTATGGATAGGTGTCATGGTTTCATGTAGGGTTCAGATAAAATCACTGTTCATTTTAGCGGACATGTTATGTCTGTTTTCTTTCTGCATAGCCATACTGTTCTCCTCATTTTAGTCCAATTATTGTAAATACTGTAACAGAGGAATTTTCCATTCAACATGCAGCAAAGGAACTGAGGACGAGAGTTGAATTCATAACAGCTGAGTCAAAGTCTGTAATAGGGGCTCCCGCTCTAGGTTACAGACCTTGTTACATAATTAAGGGAGTTATGCAACTCCCTAATTTGACTTTTTTAGTATTATTGATGCTATACCTTTAATCCAAATTCTGAATGTAATATTTTTAGAACTGTCACTTTAACTTAAATATTGACTCTGTAACTTTGATCTATGCTGCTGTTTTCCTGCAGGATCAAAAAATGTTTTATTCTTTTATTAAAAAAGAAAAAGCAGGTACTTGTATCACAGCAAGTGAACAGTGAAGAGCTGCATTGGGCATTAATATGGTCAGATAATAGAGAGGGCATAGCATTTATTGTTGAACATGTATTAATGATAAGTGATAGAATAGTAAATGATGATTTAGAAACTGATGTTAACTGTTGGCCATCTTTTTTTTTAAATGGTTTTCTTTATTTTTTTCTATTATTGGAATTCTAATTACTTTAGGCTGAACCGATGACAATTCAGTGCATTATTCAGCATACATTATCTGCATTGAAATACAAACCAAGAGTTTGTGTTGGATATAATTCAGGCCATTTCCAGAAAAAAGGAGAAAAGAGAAACAGAAAATTGCTGCATGTTTTGGTGTGAGTGGAGTTAAGCCCCCCCCGCGACCCTGTAAGGATGCAGACAATGGATTGATGGATGGAAACAAGCTGGCAGATAAATTAACAAAGGGAGCAGTGAGAAGAAACAATACAAGTGTCACTAAAATTAAAGATGAAATGGCAATAAAATTAGGCAGAAAATGGAGGGGAAGACATTTTATTAGAACACAGAGGAAAGTTGTAGAATTAACAAGCAGCTGGGGGTGAAAGCAGAAAAGATTCCCTGTCAACACTGAGATTTGGATGTAAAGGGTTAAATACTGATAAAAAGATGAAGGAAGTTAAGACTAATGTAGACAGGTCGAAACAGGAGGAGATGTATTTTAGATTGTTAAATATCAGTGGGAAAAGCAAATCCACTAAAATGATTTATGAAGGAACAGGGTTCTGTTTATGACTGTTGAATAAAAAAAAAAAACTGATGATTCTGTTTCTAGGATTAAAATCCTAAAATTTTGGGTTGTGACTCTCACAACCAATGCATCTAAGCGCTGCTTAGTAAAGTGCCCTAAGGAAAAATCTGAGTCTTTCGTCTGGGCCTAATAGGGGAAGAACTCTGCATTCCAGTCTCTGACACGCAGATGTGCTCTGTGTAATTCTACTGAAGGCCCAACAGATGGCGCAGGTTGCCCTCCTCCATTCTGTCTTGCTTGCATGAGAGGCGGACAGGGAGCTGGCAGTTCTTACATTCTGTGGTTTGTGTTCCAAACGAACCGAGCTGCGCCCATAGGCAAGGCACCAGCCCTGTTTGGAGAACAGTGAGTATTTCTTGCTATTGCTGTTTATGTGCTAGAAGTGAGGGGACCCAGATAGTGTGAAAGAAGCCGTGCTGAGGCCGCTCTAGAATGAAACATTTTCACACTATCCCGGTGTTTTGTTCCAGTGTCGCCTTGTGAAAAATGAGGGCAAACCAACTAATGCTGTGACCTGAGCCAATTATGCTAGTTAGCTAGCTGGACTGCGTAAAGTAAAGTGAAATAAAGCCTAAAACCCCTGCGTGGATTTACGCCAGTAGTGTTCCTCGTACCGAGTGGAATAACAGTCCTGTTTGTTGTTAGAAAGCCGAGACAAGCAAACCAAACAGCAGCTTAGCTTGCTAATGTAGCTCCACCTATTTTAGCCCTGTCATGCTTTTGTCCCCTATAGTTCAGGTTTTATCCTCAGCTTCTGGACATGTTTAGTCACATAGGAGAGTGTTTGAAACGTCCCCCAGTCGGCCCGACGTTGAAACATGACGATAATGTTCCAGCTGCTCTCTGTCAGTGTCAACACTTCTCCCTGAGATGACTGGAAAAGGCCTGGTCAGGAACATCTGTGAGCGAGAAATGCTTTTTGTCACTCATTGGAATTGGTTGTACCAGATCAATATAGCATTTCTCCAGTCTCAGCTTGTTCACCATTGTTTTTATGGGTCTGCTACATGAAAACGTCCTTCATCATTAAGCGGAGAACTCTGAGGTTGATCCATCAGACCTAAAAGTGCCTTATTAAATCTGGAAAATCACAATGAGAACAGCTGAACAAGTCAAAGATCAACTTAGTGTTGCTCAAGACTTTTGGGCTTGAGGAGACTCCTATTCTCTGGTTCAGTAAAATCAGCTGCCGTGGATCTGTTCAAACAGTTGATGATGTTAATGAGCAGCTAAAAATAAAATTAGAAATACTCTTTTTGCTTTTTTTTCTGATAATCCTTGAGTGTTAACAAGACAAAATGCAAACAAATGCTATAACAACTATGGAGGTAGATCTAGAAGCTTCTACTGTCTGAATTATTTTCTAAAAGCTGGGTGAATATTTTCATCAAGCTCTCCTGTTCAAGAGAACTTCAGTTTACTCGTAACTGTGTCTCCCAAGGATATACGCTGCTATTACTCACTGATGTGCTTTAATGAAAACAGTCATCTCAGCAGAGTCAAACTCACTCTACAATTAGACAGACAAGCAGATCCAGCAACCTGAGTTCGACATTAAGTCTCAACTGTGTACAGCATTCGAAACATGAGGAACAACAAGCAAAGAGAAAATGTTGGGAACCACAACTGAAACTGAAAACCTCTGTCTGTTATCACACAGTAACTTTATATATCTGTAGCTGTAGCAAATGACTGTTTCCAGGAGCTTCCTACCCACTTCTGTGCTTCCTTTAACACCTGAGAGATTAAAAAAAAGGCTCAACTTCAGTAACACTGGTCAACAGCCAAAAAGGTGTCTTTTGGTTTTCCACAGTTTTCAGGTCACTTTGATGTGCTGAATCCAAAAATCACTTTGGTTTTGTTGAGTCAGGTCAACTTTCTGCACTGTGGAGCAACATGAGCATCAAAATGCATGACTTGTTATCTCGTTTGGATCAGTTTCCTGACAATCTGAGATCAATGAGTGATGATGAGGAGGAGAGATTCCGCCAGGGCAGGAAAGAGATGGAGGTGTAATGTTCAATTCACATGTACTTACCCTTATCAATGTTTATTATTCAATTTACAGAAATCCAAGTTTGTAACATTTAATTAATACACTTTGGTAGAAAACATTTTTTGGATGAGAAATGTAAACGGACATGAACTGATAATGTCACAAAAAATGTAATCAATTTAGTCAGAAGATCGGATTTCTCTAAATCAAATTAGAATAAAAACCTGACCTGATTGAGAAAAATGAATGTCATTTTTGGATTCAGTGGTGTAAAATAGTCCTAATTCAGTTGAAAAAATTTCGACAACTTCTAAAAAATATTTTTTTGTAAGCCAGTGTAATTGACTGAAACTGTTGCCTCTCAAACAGTTGCTGATGCCTGTTTCTTGTTGGTCTTTTACACAGAGCTAAATATTAAACAGTGTTGAGTACAAGTTAACTGGCTGACCACAACTTTCTGTAGAAAAGTTCTCATTAGTTTACCCGACATGTTTTGAGTTTTGATCATGTAGTTAGTAATTTTCATTTCACTATTAAGTTTTAAATAGGAATGATCTCAGTGTACACAGCCTAACATGTTGCTGGTGTCATAATTGAAGCTCTGTTGTTTTCCCTTAACATTTAAAATACTACATAAAGTAATCTTTCCATTAAGGATACAATGGTAGAATTTATTATCAGTTCAAAAATATTAAACTTATTCCAAAGCGAAATTAAATGTTATTGTAACTCCTACCGTCCATGTGACTTCAAAGAGTTGTAGTGAATGGTGATCCTGAGGGCCGGAACGATCTCTGGTAGTAACTGAAGAGGCATCTGAATGAACGCTGCTGCCTTGTAACAGTCTCATAGCCATCATGAAATGCTAACATGCCAATATCCAGACAACAAAGACCATATTTCTCTGTAACATGTCCTGGATGACACGGTCAGCCATTGGCAAACACTGCTAATCCATCTCTTGAGTTTGCTGCTCCCATATAAATCTGTCTGGCCATATGGGTGCAGGGATGTTGAGTCTGATCCTTGTCCATCACAATGAATGAAGGAGATGATGTGAATGTCCTCCCTCTGCTCTTGGGTCTGCATCCATGAAGTCCACATTTCCACTCCTCTAGGATTTGAAGTTACAGTTCAAGTATTATCTGAGATTTTCAGATGGTAATCAGCTGCGCCCAGTTGTAAAAGATACTTTGTTGCCACAGTTGCACATCATGACAACAGTCCTAATGCCTCAACCAAAAATAACGAACAACAGTCTATGAAAAGAACAATTCAGAACTAAGATTGCAGAGCTTCTCCGACACGCCAATATGGGTAGCGGTGCTATTCTGGAATGATTTGAGTCACCAGGCAACTGTACCGAACAAACAACCTTTTATATAACCTGTGCACATGCAAAACCTTTATGGCTGGAATCAAAGTGCAGAATCCTGCTATTTGCCACACAACTTTGGAAAGCTCTACCAAAGCAAAGCAGGAAGGACTCGATCACCATCATTAACTTCTGTTGTTTGGAAACGTAATTGATTCTCATTCAGCTGAGGTGATGCTGCAGTAAGAAAGGTGGAGCCAACCTAAGCTTTACGGCAGCACATTGGTTCAAGAGCTTGTGGTGTTATTGCCTTGTCAGCTGAAAGAGGAACAGCTTTTCCTGTTCTCTCTCATTCTCATTAGAAAGTTTTTGCCTGTTAAAGCTTTTTAGTATTCTCAGTTTTTATAGTCGACCCTAACTTTTATAGTTGGTCTTCCATTGTCTACCCTTATAACTGGATTATTTCAGATATAAGGACTGTGGGAGTTTTACTTTCTACTTTAGTTTGTTTCCCTATTTTTCTATTTTCATGCCAAGGTGTCTCTAGTTGACATAAAGAATAATGACAAAATTCTACAGACTACGTATGACTTGAGGATTTTGCAACTGCAGGTGGTGATCGAGATCAGCACACATATTGAATTTAACTACTCACCTGGAAGGATATCAAGCAAAATTTAATTATCTCATGTCTATCTTGTAAAATAAGATAAAGTGCATATCTAACTGCATGTAGCATAAAAACAAACACAAAAAAATCCTTCTGACTGTTTCCTACCAGCTGCATCTCCACAGTGCATTCAAGTCCATTTGACACTCAGTTGTGTAATCGAAACATCTCCAAAATGATTTAAATATTTCTTATCAATGTCATCCAAAATTTACTTCAACAATCCTAAGCAACTACGCCAGTCTCTTTCATGTGTAAAAGAACTTGATTACATGACATTACCAGAATTTTTAGTTCTATAGTACTTTGTGAAAGGCTATAAAATCAAACTGTTTTCAGAAAATGTGAGCATTTCAGGGTGCTGTGGTGGCACAGGGGTTAAACACAACACACATGAGAAGGTCTTAGTCCTCGACACAGCTGTCGCAGGTCCAACCTGGTGACCTTTACTGCATGCCTTTCCTCTCTCTTTTTACCTGCTTTCCTGTCTTAGCACTTTCAAATAAAGCCCACAAGAGCCAAAAAAAAAATACAAACACTTAAAAAAGAAAAGAAAATGTGAACCATATTTCTACATTTTTGTTTCTCTTGATTGAAACTTGCCAAAATGTGACATTAAATCCCAGCTGTGTAGAGAATTGCACATTTCTACACATTTAAAAACAATAAAGGATGCTCAATGTTTAATGAGTGAATGAATTCATTTGTTGTCAGTGTTGTTTTGTAGTAGTTTCTAATAGTTTTCTCCTGTCTTCTTTTCCAGGGGATTTTCTTTTTCTTTTGGAAACAAGACTTCTGACTCATGACTCAACCTGTGTAGGGAGATTTAGACAGTTACCATGTTTAATTTGATAAAGAAAGACAAGGAGAAGGAAGGGGGCAGGAAAGAGAAGAAGGAGAAGAAGGAGAGAATGTCTGCGGCAGAGCTGCGCAGCCTGGAGGAGATGAGCATGAGGCGGGGTTTTTTCAATCTTAAGAGGGAGGCTAAGCGGGAATCCAAGAACAAAGTGGAGATCTCCGATCCCATTCCTATCAAAGTGGCCAGCACCAATGAGCTGTCCCTCACCGACATTGAGTCGGATGGGTTCAGCAACCGAAGCAGCATGGTCTTGGATGATCAGATCAGTGTGGCCAGCTCCACTGATGACTTGAAAGGAGAGGGAGGAAGTCAGGATGGACATCGCAGCTCTGTTCGGGACCGTGTGGCTCACTTTGGTTCTCTTGCCAAGCAGAACTCCTCACAGATGGGGCAGATGATGAAACGTTTCTCCTTCTCCCAGAGGAGCAAGGAGGAGAGCCAGTCAGAGGGCTCCACGCCTTCTGGACAGAACTCTGCTGCTCCATCACCGCAGGTCGAGAGCAAAGTGTTCAACATGCTTCGCAAGCACAGCCATAAAGTTCAACCAGAGGCGGCAGACACTAAAAAAGTTTTCATCCCTGGACTGGTTGATAAGATTTTTCCTGCACCCTTGCAACTACCTACTGTGGTTGCACCAAGTGCCCCTGAAACGCGGGAGATGGAGCTGCAGAGGCGCAACACTGGTGACTTTGGGTTCTCTTTGCGCCGTACCACTATGCTAGATCGCAGCCCTGATGGAGGGGTCTACAGACGAGTGGTCCACTTCGCCGAGCCTGGTGCTGGCACTAAGGACTTGGCGCTCGGACTTGTGCCTGGCGACAGGCTGGTGGAGATAAACGGACGGAATGTGGAGAGCAAGAGCCGTGACGAGATAGTTGAGATGATCCGCCAGTCAGGAGACACAGTGAGGCTGAAGGTCCAACCCATCCTGGAGCTGAGCGAGTTGAGCCGCTGCTGGCTGAGGAACATCGAGGGGCTTCGCAGAGAGGCCCGACATGTAAGCAGCTTTCTTCTGCTTCATCTAGAGAGAAACTTGACTTAGGAGTGGTTACAATATGATATTATGAAGCATTAGACAATGTTGAGACATCATGCATCACCTTTTAGGTACATTCTATGCACTGTAGTTCTATTCTCCTGCCCAGAACTGCTGCTAAGGGAAGTAATAGATTTAGCTTTCAATGAATAGCAAGATGGTGTTAAATTATTAATATAATTAATATTCCTGTTTAAAAATACAGGTACTATTTAAGCATCTTAGTTACCTTGCTTTGAAAAAATAAATATTTGGGTTGTTCATTGTGGAGAAAAAAAAGAATTAATATAAATGTATTCCTAAAACTATTAATGCAAAAAACTGCTAAGATTAGCTTTCATTGCTGATCTTTACATGTTTTAAAATTTTGCTAAATTTTAATAAGTGTTGACCACAGCTTTGAGAGCCACAACAGTGGGTCTTAAGAGCTGCCGACCCATTAGAGCATTCTTTGGTGGTGCACTGATAAATCAACCAGCTGAAAAATAGGCTCCAATTTTCTGAACTTTAGCAGATCGGCTGATGCGTACCTTTGAAATCGATCTTATCCACTGATATTATCTACCTCAGCAAAGGTCTAAAAATCAACCACTGAACTCTAGCTCTGCAGTGAGAGAAGATTGACAGACCGTCTGCATGTTTGCATTTATTTAAGTCACTCATCAATTAGGCAACATTCTTTCTATATTTAGCAACATTTCAGAGAAAAAAAAATCACCATTAGCCAAAATCTGAATTGGCATTTCAGGCTTTCTAAAAATTGATCATTGGCAATTGATAAGAATATTGTAATTGGTGCACCTCTATTAATGACTACCCTAAACATTAGCCCTTCTTCATTCTTTGTTTAGAAGTTATGTTCTTTAGTCATGTAAAAATTGCTCTGTTCAAAGAAAATGTGTAGATGCAAAAATCCTGTTTTGTTGCGGTGCTTACACACTTTGAGCTTTATTAAGTAATTGTATGTATGAATGAATGGTTAATTAATGTTAAAAGTGTGAATTGCTAGCTTTCTGGGATGTTTGTATAGGGTGCACCGTGTGCTGAACAGAACAGTGCACCCTTGGAAACAGCCCCCTATTTTTTTTTTTTCTTGCGAGATTTTGTGTTCTCTCACAATAATATACTGGTCGGTTCATGTGGCATTGAGAATACTGAAAATCTTTCTGCTACAATATAAGTTTTTTCCATCTATGTTAATATCTCGTTAGTAATATCTCATTAGAGAAATGTCTGAAGTTTTGTGTCGTTTTTTTCAGGATACAAATGCACACACACAAATTTTTATTTTACACATCTACCTAAGAGTAATATGTCTTTTCTGTCTTAGTTTATTTATTTCTTTTCAAATCTCTGTATCTGATGGGGTTTCTGATGACACGGCCTTTCCTGGCAGTGATGACCTCAGATACAGTTGGGTTAGGTTCTGGTGGGGTCTCAGACGATGAAGTGGTTTCAGCAATTGTTGTGTTCCAGTGGATTCTCCAAAGGATCAAAGTCAGTTACCACAGCTGTGGGTGAAGATATTTGACATTTGTGATCACTTTGATCCATCTTCTGACCAGTGCTGGTGCTGACCAGTTCAAAGGCATTATCGGCAGTGTTTCTCAATATCACATAGCAAATATCTTTGAATGTGGTACTCAGCTTTCCATTCTCCATACTAGCAATGCAAACTTCATCACCAGCCCTAAAGTTATGATCTTTTGCTCGATTGATCTGGTCAGCATGCTCCTTCGTTTTGGTTTTGTATTTAATGTGATGGTCTTGTTTTATTCTTGTCATTTGGAAGTCCATATTCCTTCTCCATGTTCGGACACTTTGTGCAGATATCTCGTTCAAACATGAGCCTGGCTCCTGACACTGCAAGGTAAGCCATCAGTATTTTTTGAAGTTCCTCCTGTCATTTCTTCCCTTTGCACTTGGATGTTCTGAAGTATCTGTGAAACCTAAATTTTTCCATTGCTTTTTGGATAATATGGTGATATGGTGAAACTTCCTGTCACCCCCGATTGTCTTTAGTTGTTTCTTTGTGTTGAGGACATGTCCTGAAGGTTCATGGCTTGTACTTCATGCATTGTCTCTGCCAGCACTCTGTCCACTTACTCATTGTTCTCTGTCTCTGGTAAAGAAAGTTGTGAAAGTGAATCTGCTACATTGGACTTTACAACTATGTGTTGTATCTTATAATCATAAGGTTGAAGCCTCAACCTTATGATTCATGGTGGTGACAGTGTAACCTTCTGTATTTGAGGAGTTCCTGGTCAGTTTGCAGAGTAAGCTTGCCCTCCCACAAAATGATCCTAAAATGTTCCACAGCCCATAAGCATCCTAAAGCCTTATGTTCTGACAATATTGATGTTATGTTGGGGTCAATGAACGGCTTGCATAAGCAGCTGGTTTCTTCTGTTCATCTGATTTGGTCTGTAGCAAAACTGTTCCTGATCCTGCTGGACCAGCATCACTAATGACATCAGTTGATACATCCATTTTAAAGTAGGCCAGGCATGGCTCACTCACCAATGCTTGTTTAATTACTTGAAATGATAATTCTGTTTCACTCGTCCACAAACAAGGAAAGGACAAGCAAGGCTATCCATGGTTCTGATAAGTTTGCATAGTTTTGTACAAATTTCAGGTCTGGGCCCTTTGTAATGGTTTTGTCCTTTCTCTGGTCTGGTTTAATTCTTGTGTCTGTGATTACATGTCTGAGTGTCTCAATCTGTTGCAGTCCAAAGATGCACTTGTCTCTGTTAAGGGTTAAACCTCTGTTTTCAAATCTCTGAAAGACTTTTTGAAGTGGCAGCACCCTCTTTGTGTAATAAATGTCATCAGGGATCTTAATTCTGTGGATAAATTGCTCTTGCAAAATCCCTTCTGTGCATCTTTTAGCAAACAATTCTGCTCCCTGCACTGCCAGTAAGATGCTATACTGTTGGTACGAGGTGTCTTTCTCTGATCACTACTCTATTCACAGGTCTCCACATGGCCTCACTTCGTTTGCGTCTTTCTTAGATGTGAAAATTGTGATCTTGCGTTTACTTCTTCTATTATACTTGGTTCAAGTGTCTTAGCTAGCTCCTGATTTACAGCTTCTAACATGGGATGAGCCAGCCTCCTTAAACCCTGTGCTACAGGCTGGAGCTTTTAATCGACTGTAACCTTGTGGTTGTGACCTTTAGTCTTTCCAAGACCTTTGATAACTAGTGAGTACTCTTTAACGAGCTTGTCAAACCTGACTGTTTCCCCTACTGTGTTCGCTTTTTCTCCTGTATTAAGTATGTTTTATGAAAAGCTTGTTTTTCTGCCTACCAGTGCTTCTACGTTTCCTTCCATCACACATATATGTACCTAAAACAGACTTGCCTAAACATGATCCATAGAGAACACCTGCTTCATCTGGGAAGCACAGTTATTCTTTCTACATTCATCATGTCTTGCTCAATAAATCAAAAATGTAATAAGAACAAAAATAGGAACAGCATAAATCCTTCCAGCTGCACAGCATCCAACTCAGAGGGAAACACCATCCAAACATAAAATGGTGCAACCAAAATAATTATGAACAAATGTTTACAAAAAAAAACCCAAATCAGAACCAATGTCGCAGAGCTACTGAAGTATGCTGCCACAATGAGCAATGCTAACTCCGGAATGTAAAGCTAAACTTAGTAGAGCCATGATTGTCTTCTCATCATCCTGTCTGTTCAAATGGGACAGACTTGATCCAATCATGGATGTCACACTGAGAACAAAAAACCCTTAATGCAGATTAACTTGCATGCTTTGAGTAGATAAATATTATCCAGGAGGATGGTGTTTATTTTTGTCATGATTTCAAGAAGATTATTTAAAATTATTCTGACTGAATCAGCATACGCTGAAGCACTTTGGCCCCCTGTTCTGTCCAGGATTACTTTGCAATCCATATCTTGGTGCGTTGATACACTGAGCATGTATTTGTTCCCAGTGTTTGTTCTATGGAAATATTCCACTCTGTCTGAGGACAAGACTCGCTTTGTGTCATATGAGGCTCAGCTCTAATGATTTCCACACAGAATACTGAGAACTACTTTGTTGTTCGTTGTGATCAAATGAGAGCAGTGCCACAACCATTTCTTTACGTTCTTTATTTAACAACATGATAAAATGTTCTGATTTCTTTTGTTATAAGAAACTGTTTCTGTTGAGTGTGTGAGAAATTATAAGTTACTACTAAACTTGAGACAAAATCACTCCAGAATAATGAGACTGATTCAAACAGGATACAATCTCAGAGTCCTGGAACACAAAATATTTGGATAAAGCAGATTTTACATAGTTTTTTGCCCAGCATATGTAAAAAACAATAAATTTATTTTTATAACAAATGGAATTAGAATACATATTTCAAATAAAGAGAAGCTAACAGTAATAATTCAGTTTTTAAAAGGTGTATAAAAACACCCTATGTAAGAAAACTTTTTTTTTTCCTTGTGGAAGAAAAGAAAAATCTAATATTGACCTGACAGCTCCTTAGTGAAAACTTTTGCAGTGACACCAAAGCATTATTTTTCTGTAATGAAATGAATTTCAACACACCAACCTTTTGCCTGATCACTGTAAACTTCCAGCAGGATGGTGTCTGTCCACACAGACATGAATATAGCCCACAGACAGGATCCTGCTATTCTTCTCGGCAGCGACGTGTTTGCACAGGATATTCCTAACAAAGCATTAAAACCTCACTGAACAATGAGACAATCAGAGGCTTATTATTAGCTCAAGCTGGGCTACAGTAAAGCTTTTTCCTGGCCACAGGGTTTATTAAAGACATTAAGTTGATTAAAACAGTTTGTTTTATTTTTCTTTTTCTCATGGATTTAAATTGAACTGAGTCAGTTCCTATGAGCTTAAGTGTTTAGGTGTCGGAATTGAGGTGTAGATTACAAAGTAGTCAGCATATTACCACAAATCTGTGCTTTTTGTAATATAACATTAGACATTGTGTTTTAAGCTACTTTGACCTGAAAATAATTCCTTTATTGAGCTCTTAAGGCTTGGCAGTAAGTCTCCCAGTATTGTGGACTTGTAAAACAAAACAAACTTTATACTTTTTATTTTTTGAACACTTGATTTATGAAGATTTTCAAGTAAATTTACACCAAAAGACTCAAAGACAATAAGCACTTGAGACTGAGACAACAACTTGACAAACTCAAAACAAAAGAAATCCAATATTATACAAGCAAATAAATTAGAAAATGATAGTAAAATAACTAATGAATACGTAGAATAAAAACCGGAGCTGAGTTCACAACAGTGTTCTTTGCAGCCCATCTTTTCTGGAAGACACTTAAGTTAGGTGGTTGAGTAAAGGGAGCATGGTTGCTCATTTACATGTTCCAACACTGGATTCCATAGCCTAGAAAACTCGTATCTCAGTCTCTCCACATGTAGGCTACTTACAAGTTCAGTTAACCAGGTTTCAAACTTCCTAAGGAAGAGAGGTTGCTTGAAACTGAAAATGAATGATCAACAGTTGATAGAGAACTATGTTGCAGATGGTAAAATAAGAAAGTAATGGAGGAGAAGCAATCATTAATTCTGCTTTATTTTCAGCAGAAGTATGTTTTATTGTTTTACTCCTATAATAGAGCATGTAAAGCACATTTCTCTTCCCTTTTGACTGTTAAACATGCCATAGTCCTGCATTGTACCATAGTACCACTGTCACACACCATAAGCCTATCCTGATGTTCATGTACATACAGGGTGTGTGGGTCCCTACATCTTTTATTTCGCTATTGATTGAAATTTGTATTGAAGCAGTTTCTACGTTAAAGTCAAATTCCACAAGTTACATTTGTCATGAATGAAAATTAGTGTCTTCCTTTGCTGCTTGGAGTTTAACATGCTGTCACTCCCTCTGTTACACACAAGATGAGCCTGATCAGGGCCTTGCAGAGGAGGGTCTTTTGCTTCTTAATTATGTGAAACTTGCAGCAGGAATAAAGTTAGAAGAGATATCAAAAGTCATGTTTACTTGACTTAACAGGTTTAAAGGAAGCTGCTGGAGAGCAGTCCCCTCCTTTTGCATTGCTTTCTGGTATTTGTGGAATCTGCTCTGGAACAAATAGGCCACTTCCTGACCCCGTCCATCTGACATTTTCTTCTGAGGGAAGTGTAATGAAGTTCTGTGGATGCAGGAAATGGAGGAGGGGAAACGGCTTAATGTGTGGGAATGTGGTTTACTAAAAGGATCATTTTGTTTTCTATGCAGTATATGTTTGTCTCCAGAACTAATGTCTATCTTCAAGATTCACTGGACTTTTTAGGCGCTTTATCAATAAAAGGGAGTTTTATATTGATTAAAACTGAATTAGAACCAATGTTAGCCTCGTTATAACTATTCAGTCAAAACTCATGAAAGGATTACATGTTAAATTGCTACTTTGGATTTTGGGTCTAGGTGGCTGGGCTGGGCTTGGGAAGGATTCAAGGATTTTTTATTGTCATACTAGATTTGGTTGTTTGTACGAAAACTATGGATAAACTATGGGATCAAGTCAATTCATCATTGAATTGACTTGAATTCATTGAATTCATTGACTTGAAGTTATGTAGCAATGCCACACAGGATTTGAGACATTGCTCGTGAATTTGGTGTAAGGTCCACTAATAAAAACCGTTCTTATTGTATATTTATACATTTCATATTAGAGAATATGTAAATTCCCTTATATGTCCTGTGACACCTTTGGGACAAAAGTACAGCAGAAATATTCTTAGACATTGCTGATATCTTTCCTCCTTGGTGATAAGTTAATACACAGCCATGCACACTGTCAAAACTCCCAACCTAGTTGGTCCCTGTTGTCAGGTCTCTGATTAGCTGCATTTGGGAGAAACAGGCTCTGAGACTGACCATTCTAATTAGTGTGAAGCTTATGCTGTTACATTAAGAGGATCTTTGGCATCTGATACGTCTAATTTATGATACAAGAGGGTTAACGCAACCTCAATAGGCTTTTAATCCTAATTCCTTCTTAAATGGTTTTTGATACCTTCCTAGCCTCTTAAGGCGCTTTTCCACTGTCAGGTCACACTCTAACCAGTTAATATACTGTTCAGTTTCACCGCAGGTAGTGAGCTTCTCCATTATACGCTCTGTTCCTCACTATTGTGGGCAACTGTGGTCAACTCTCTGCTGATGTTTGCACTAACACTCAGCAACGGAGATCCTGAAGGTTGTGGTTCTGATGGACTGTAACTCAGATATTTCATTTTTCAATTTTTCTTACACTGCTGGATTTTGCTAGTACTGCCCCTGAAGTAGGTATTATTATCTGAGAACAGTCAGGCAAAGCCGGATGTGCTTCTTCCCCGTCATCTCATGTTATACAGTGATTAGGGAGCCTTCTCCTGTTGGAGCGAGAACAAATGGTTGTCACTAGTCTTTTAAATGGATGTTTGTGGCTATTTGTCCACATTTGTGCATGGCTAGATGTCCACTAATCCATCTCTGAAATTGTAAATGGGTCAGATAATATTGACTAGTCAAAGTGCTGTTACATACAGTGCATATTGACCCGACCAACTAACACGTTCATGCAGCCATGTGCAAATCAGTTTGCAAATTGGGGTGAAGTTTCTTAGGATCAATATTTGCTGATCTGAAGTTTGAAAACTTGAGAGCTCTTTGAGTCACAACTGCCTCAGAAGGAAAGTCAGTAATGCGTATCTGATAAACGGTGGGACGAGGCATTTGTAGCTTCTCATATTTTAGTAAGGCAGATTACTACTAATAAGCCATTAGGACACATACACGAGGTTGATTGACTGCTCTAAGGCACACCTCCTGGCTGTGATTGGTAGTGTTTGACCCGGATTGGTGCATTAATTCAGTTGAAAATAATATCTCAGGGAGGAGATGGAAAAGCTATATCTTTTCACAGATTATCTGTGTTATATCATACTGTCAAGTTTTAACAGATATGTAAAAAAACAATTTTTTGTCACATGGAAATCACTGAAAAGCTCTTCATTTAGCCTCCTGTAAATTGTCCATTCACCATCTACTGCTTCGTGTTGGGTTTTTTTTTCTTAGGAATAGAAATAGTTTAATACCTAGAAGCTCTTTGTTGTTTATGCACACGCTCTGTCCAGGTGCATTGGAATTATTGTGCAGAACTTACAGTCGAGTCACCAAACCACCAAAAAGAAATAAAAACCATCACTGAATCCAGACGAGTTATGATGTCTAGATTCAGACTTCACAACATAATGTGAGAATCCACAAAAGCGGATTTTCATCATGTACTTTCTGTTACAACTTTCTCAGTGAAAATATATGCACATTTTTGGACATGAACCCACTTCTAGTAGGATTAGCGTTGAACTGCCTGAGGTAAAGGCTGCTTTGCTCTTCTCCTTTTAACTCCACCCTTCCTGTACTCTACTTCATGTTGCAGTCCTGAGTGGCTGGAGTTTTTGGGCCCAGCTGCAGAGTGAGAATTAATCACTCTCTCTGTTGGGTTGTGACTTCCCTTAATTATCATGGCAATGACTATGAAGCTGATCAAAACTTAAGGTGATTGGAAATACTTAAAGCCATAGAAGCCTCATTGGATGTCCTTCTGCTGCCATCTTGTGGCAGAAGTGTTCATGAATGGAGAATGCTGCCTTAAAGCTGCAATATGTAATGGTTTTATGTGAGATATGTTTTTACATATTTGTTAAAACTATCACAATATCATAACAGTATAGTATGATACTGTTATCATACTATAACAGTATCATACTGTATCAGTATCAAATGCTAACTGCAGAAATGCACCACTAAGTCAGAAACAATCAAAGCCAGGATGAGGGTCTTGGCGCTGCCAGTCATTCTTATGTACATGCTGCTCATACCCTCCCCCTTTCTGTCTTCTTCGGTACAGCTTCTACCTACAGTAGATCCTGCCATAAATGCTCAGGCATGGCCACCCATGCTGGCAGATAAAAAGTTTTAAGTTTTTAGTAAATTGTTTCATCAGCAGATTGAACAGCGCATACATGAGGTTGATTGACAGCATTCATACTTTCCTCCTGGCTCTGATTGGTTGTTTTGACCGAGACCGGGGCCTGGCTGCAATAGAGTAACTCTCTCATATTATACTGTCACAACATAGTAGCAATTTTATGTAAAAAAACAACAAAAAAAACATTTTTATAAAATGTACATACTGCAGCTTTAAGGTGTTGTTTCTTCTTGGAATGTGGTAGAAATGGAGATTCTACCACCCCGACATCTGTACTTTATGTTCTCCTTAAGAGACCTTTAAACCTCGTCAGCCAGCTTGTGTTGTTGATGTTGTCCGCTGTACATAGCACTTAGTGCAGTCTAATGGACGCACACACAGAGGGGCATGTGTGGGTGTTGTTGGACTGTGGTGGTCTTTGGTCAGGAGAGCAGTGGGGCTTCTATATTTATCCCACTCAGTCTCCATATAATAACAGCTGTCTTCACATCCCTTGTCTGACCATTGACTTAAATAGCTGACCTATCAGAAGCCTTCGCCTTGGTTCTCTCTCTGGTCTGCCTCTTGCCTATCACTTGGTTCTTTTCCATTTAAGTTAGCTTGCTGCTCTGTGTGACCCCTCTATTGAGAACTGTCTGACACAATTGCTTCACCTACAGGTAGAACATTCAACTTTGTCTTTATTAGTCTAACAATACTGGAGCTATGAGTTTTTAAAATTGCTTTTTCCAAGGAGCCAGCTTGAGGGAATTTTGCTTGAAATGACTAATTCCTGATTGCTTCCTTGGTGGTGTCACTGGGTATCTGTGAGCCAGGGGTTGGAAGCGTTATCATCTTCTGGAAATTCACCCATGCATTCACATGTTGAAACTTTTCTGGTTTCTCCACTGATCCAGCACACTGAAAGCTTACGTAAAGTAACAGAGTTCTTTTTGTTCAATGCATTGAGTAAGTGAGCTGGTTAATATGTGAAGGTTGGTGTTTCTTATTTCTGTTTATTATTTGTGCCAGAGCCAATTTTCAGAATGGTGGTTGGTATTTTCTTGTTATAGAGACAAAGTAGTGTGGTTGTTATTGGGCCAACGCTAAGCATTACTAACAGTACTTGTCGCTTGACAGAGCCAGTGAAAGCTTAAGGCTTTATGAAATGATCTTTTTGTTGTATTTATAGTATGTTTTGTTGAGAAAATAGCACACCAATTAAGTGGGAACGGTAGTTGATTATTAAAGAAAAATGGAGCGCGAGTCCTAAATGTTGTTGAAGTAGTGCTTTTATTTGTCGTTTAAGTCTCTCTGCTATCTGTTGCACTTTCAAACTATACAGCAGTGTTTCATTTAAATGACTTTGCATTTCATTCATGCTCAGAGTCCACTGTGTCCGTGCTGTCCCAGAGTCCTGCATTAGATCATAGCAAATGGAAACTATTCATAGCCTTTATCAGAGCTAGGTGTTTAGATAAAAGACCAACCAGTGGGGAAAACTAACCAGTACTCATTCCATTCATCACACTTCAGGTGATAATTTGGTTCCAACCAGGCAATTAAAAGGTAAGGTAATCACAGGGGTCTTATGTTGAATAATGTCATATTCAACATAAGATGAACTGTAGCTAGTAGAACTACTCCTGGAGAAAACAACTTGACACAAAAATATTGACAATCAAATTCTTCACTTTGCAAGCTCTTTCAGTTTTATTCAGTCAAGTATAAACATAAATTAGTATGATATTTTCAGAAAACACCTCGCCTCTCACTCATTGACCACTGGAGATTGGCAGCAGCGTTCTTTTAGACTCGACAAGGATAAAAGCGTGTTAGATAATGAATGGATGGATTTTCAAAAAACAAGCCGTTTCAAGGATCAGGCAGAAAACTCTTAATCAAAACTTTGTTAATTAAAGAAACCCTTAACGGGATGAGCTTTCAGCTTTTAATTAAAAAATAATTTCTCCAGATGTTTTACTGTGAAAGGATGAGATTGTTTATTACTGAATAAGTTTTGATCATAACTTACCCCTGATGTTCCCTTGCTATAAACCGACTTTCCATTTCAGACTGAAAATATCTAAATAAAAGCACTTCTTGTTCAATTTATTCAGAAGTTCACTGTCTTTTATTTACTACTTCCACTTTGTCGTTTAAGTTGTAATTTATGCTTTAAACACAAAAATTTTTATGATTTAGAATTCAGAGCAGAGAGGTTAAATATGGATCTAGGAAATGGTTTCCCAATATAATTTATAATTTCAGCTCAGAGTGAGAGAAAACCCCTTTAAACAGTTCAGTGTAATATGTGGCAGCCTTTAGCTAACTTGGACTTCGCTTCATCACGTCCTATTTGAAGCCTGAGGCGAATATTGGGTTGAGGTGCAGGGCTTCAGATCACTGCAAGATCAATTCATCCATAATCGACACCAACCAGAGACAGGTGGTTGTCGTGGCATCAACCATTGTTGGCCCAAGTTATTATTATTATTATTATTATGTCAGGGCTCAGATTTGGCCCTAAGTATTTTATACGAATGTATAAATTATTCTCCAAACCACTAAAGTTCTTAGGTCCAAAACAATACTATATACAATATAATCAGCCCTCTTCCCACATGCTGCACAGCTGAGCGTCCTTATCAGAAAGGGGAGGCTGTATACTTACGACCTTCCAAAACAAGCCATACTTGTTAAGCACATTCCTGATTATATTGTCACAGACTACAGAACTTCACCTGCTAACTGAGTTATACTTTGAAATATTTTCAAATGTGGACTGGAGATCAACTGATACAAGTTTTTTTTAAGGCCAGTGCTGATTATTTTGACATCAGACTCTAACCGATCTCTGGTATGTGCTGTTGAGTTTTTTTGGAGCTGATATAACTTCCCTCGGCCCCCTACCCCCTTCTGTTTACATGATAATAATCACCACCCAATGATAATAAATGTCACACAAGGAACACTTCCAAACTGGAGGGGAGGACATTGTAAAAAAAAGTGTTAGTAAATAAAAATATTTAAACAGAATATAGAACAAATTCAATGAAAAGTGGCGATAAATAAAAATATTACATTAAATACTGAAAAGGAAAATGAAAGGATTGTGATTCATTAATTTAATTGTTGAAAATTATAAACAAATATTACTTTGTCATTGCAGAATCAAAGATATTTGGAAAGTTGTACCATTCAATATTTGGAATATTACCAGTAATTGGGGCCTGCCCATATTAATGCATAAGGAGAGCAGTGACTGACTTGCGAGGAACCTCTCTAGTCTCTCTAATTCCATCTTCGCCTCTTTGGCTTGGTTGAAAAACCCTTCTTTGAGATCTGTCTGCTTTTTTAACCAGAATTTCACCTCTTCCAGCTCTGCCTGCAGGTGGGCCAGTCTTTGGTTGTCTTCAAACCTTCTGGCGGTTGTCATTTCCAGGAGGGAGCCCAGTCTTTGGATTCTTCATGTAAGGCATTGGGGTGTTCAGGAGGGAACCTGCCTTGGAGGTTTTGCTGGTCTCCTCTTCTCGCGTCGGGTCCCATCATCCCACTGTGGTATCTTTGCGTATGTTGAGACATTTTCCTTTAAATACGATCACTAAAGTCGTCGATTGGTAAATTACCTGAACAGTCGATCGGAAAGAGCTTTGCGGGCGTCTGAACTGGTCACTGGTATTGCAAGCAATGAAAAATATTCAGGATTATGTTACGTACAATTCTGCAGTTGATGACATCACAGACTGAATCGCCAGTGACTTCATGGAATCTTCCTTTGCTGGTGGTTTGACATCATTCAAATATCCATTCTTGTTTACATTCAAATAGTCCATGATTCTCTTGTTTCATCCTGTATATCAGGGACATCAAACTCATTTCCATTTGGGTTCAGATCAAAAATTGGAATGTTCTTAAAGGGCCTGATGGGCCAGAACGTGCTGATAAAAAAACAATCAAATTGTTAAAATATTAATAAATAGGTGCTTCAGCATTCAATCACTATTACATAACAGTGATTGAATGCTGACAACAATAACAATAACATAATATCGAACATCTTTTTACACTAATCAGTCCATCCAGGATTGTTTTTGTGGTTCTCTGCAATCACCATAACAGATTTTGTTATGTTGATTTAGAAATATTTGTAAGGAATTTTTACAATATTTGTTCTAATATATTATGTTAAATGTGACCTTTTGTTAATTGCTCTATCAGTCATGGACTATAACTTGCCATCAAGTAACAGCAGCCACTTGAACCCAAATGTTAAAAAGACGCCATGGACCCCATGGACTCCTTTGGTTTAACATATCGATACTCACGGCTGAAAAATCGAGACCTTCCGAGGGTAGAAAAAATGAATAAATATCGTAGAATTTATATAATTATGCAGCCGTAATGACTCATACCTTTGTTTTTGTTGATACTTATCAACTTATGGGTGTACAGTGTTAAACGTAGAAAAGGGATCTGGAGATCATGGTAAAGATCAGGTTTTGACTTTTCTGACATGTAATTTAACTCTATATATTCTTTCCATGCATCCTGTTCTAGCTCCTCCTTCTTCTCCTGTTCCATCTTGTCAGTCCCAATTAATGACAGCAGAACAACATGGCATTTTCATCTCGCTTCTCCTTCTGGGAGCAAAAGGAAAGTCTTGCATAGAAATGTCATGAAACACACACTTTAACTGCATGCTAAACAGCGTTTTACCTAGATAGTTAGTTAACATCTTTTTTCATAGCTCTCAACTATTTAAAAAAGTTTTTGCTTTTCTGACCTAATCTGCTGTGATCTTGCACTATGTTGAATTATGTCACTAATAGTGTTCTGACTGCATCACTTGTATGTGTTGTAAATTTAAGGTAGAACACTGTATGTGAAGACAGAAAATAAATGGGTGTGTCGGCATCTTTGCATGTTTTGAGCTTGGCCCAGTTTATCACCACGAGTTTCATATAAGAAGAAGGTTTGATCTGGTTTCATTCTTTACTTCAACACTTTCTAGATCAAAGAAGAGAACAAGAAGGGAGGCAAAAGTGTAAGTAAATACTGCATAGTGCTTTTTAAAAGTTTCACATGGAAAATGTAATTTTCCTAACTTTTCTCTAAGTTCATTTAGTCTCATATCAATTAAAGTTTTTATTGGAGCTTTTGATGTTAGTCACTCAGATCAGACTGAGCAGGTCATTAAGTTAGACCTCTTATATCATAAACCTTTTTTTGGTCATGTTTGTTTACTCCCCTCCTGCAACATGTACATTCACATATAGTCCACTGTCTTCACTTAGACTTTGATGATAAATGAAATATTGAAGCTTAATAATTATAGCCACCATTGTGGTAAATTTATTGATGAAGGACATTTAAACACTGCTTAAGTTAAATAGTAAAAGTAAGCAGCACCATCAGACCAGCTAGAATTTAAACTTCTAGAATTTACTTAATTTCTTTTGAAAACACCGTCCCTGCTCTGCTGTTTCTTTGCTCCGTTCAACTCCCTCTGCAGGTTGAGTTTTTTTTTTTTTTTTACTTTATCTCAATCAGTTGGCATTGGCAAAGCTCTGCTGGTGAAGAAACGGCCCCTAGACATGCTGAGTGACACATATTTATGCGTCCAAGAAATGGATAATGACATTTGTTGCCAAGACTTTTAGTTGTCAATTTTTATCCACTTTATCAATTCGTTCTTGCAGTCCTATCTATAACCAAGTGATAATTTGTCTGTTGGCTTAAAGGAGTTCCTTCCCAACATTTACACTTTTGCTTTCTGTATTTCTTCTTCATAATTAGTTGGAAGTTGACAGGCTGGCAAGCCGGGCTCAATCAGTCCCTGGTCTAGATCCTGGCAGATCGATATCCAGGGCAAAAAGCCCTTCAACAGCTTCCTGGGATGAATCTGCTTCTCCTGCCCGACGTTCCTCCCCACCAATCGTTACAGTGCCTGTTAAAGTCGCTGAGCGCTTCAAAAGCCCGGAACCACCACTGAAGATGACATTTAAATTAAACAGATCTAAGCCTTCACAAGTTCAGATGACAGAGGCAGCTAGCTCTTGTCATGGAAACATCAAAAACAATGGCGAACGCATTCTGAATGGTCTGAACAATGCTAATGTTGATCATTTGGACACCAGTACCAGCCAGATGGACCTTACAGATGAACAGAGGACGGCACACAAAACGGAAGGAAATGTGGTTCATCTTGTTACTGAAAATGTTGTGTCCGTACAGGATGATGAGGCAAAGATACTAACCCAACATTTAGCCAAAATTAAAGAAGAAACCAAATTTAGAGCAGAAGCAGTCAAAACAGTTCAAGGGCCAAGAACAGTTCCACTGACAAAGACAGTGCCAGCATTCTCCGTTAAACATGACATTATCAAAACAGAAAATAAAGCGGATATTTCACGAGCACTGACACATTTTATGGTCGATGACAAAAGAAAAGGGCTTTGCTCACAAACCAGCAAGGAACAAGTAGAAATAGGGAAATCACATGAAGAGAAGAAGAAAAGTGAGTTAATGGAAACAAATCGGGAGTGTATAGAGGCTACAACCACGCAGGTGTTAAAGGACACAGATTATTTCACATATTTAAAGAAGACTTCATCAGATCCTATTGGCTTACCTCAGACTGCTTCCAAAGTTACTTCTAGACATTCTTCTCTCCTTTCAGTTGAGGGATTTGTGGCACCTCCCAAGTCAGCTCCCCTGACTTCCCATACTGGTGTCACATCTGCCACCTCTTCGGCCACTCCTTGTAGCCCACCTGCCTTTAAATCCTCAGGCTTGCCTCCACTGCATTCTGCTCTTAGTGCAAATCCCTCTCACCAAGCTGCAGGAAGTCAGGAAGAGTTCCAGTGGTCCCAATCAACATGTCTGACCTATGTATGTATGAGACCCTGGTGTTAGAAATGCATGGTCCAGTTAGTAGAAGTAGAGACTGCCGATGTGCTTAATGTCTTTATGATTTACATTCGCAGATCAGAAGTGATGCATTTGTGACCTTGTTTCTTCTGAATTAACTCCTCATCTGATGTGTTTTTGTTTGAGACTAGATTTGAATGTGCATAATGAAAGGTTAAAGGAAGGAAGGATTTGTAGCTTCAATGTTTGAAGAGAGCTGTGCTCATGAAGCCTTCTATTTAATTTGAATCTTATTTTGTAGAGGAAGCGCATTGAATCTGAACGCTAGTTTTGTATTATATGTATATACTTGTGATGCAATGTAGTTGTTGTGTGTTGACAAGCTCTGAATATTTCCCAGCTGACAGAAGGACATAACAAACGTTGCATTGCATGGACTGGTTTGGTTTACCGTTTGACTAACTGTGCACTACCATTTTTGTTGAAGTGTTTGTGAGTACATTAGTGTGATGGTGAGCAGGCTTTCAATAACTTTTTCAACTACTGATTTGGTGTTTACATGTGGTATATAACAGAGAGCCAGCAGGCTTGCTTTACTTCCATTCACAATAAGGCCAGGTATAAGCTGTAGTAGTGCAGATAAGAACTATGACTGGTTCTGTCTTCATTCCTGAACTTGGGTTGGCTTTTAATTTCTAAAACATATCAACTTTAATGTAATTCTAAGTTGCTTTAGTATCTTTTTCCTTTTCCCTTTCTTACAGCACATTGTGAATAATGCTGTAGAAAACATGAGCTTTGTCGTCCAACTATGTTCTGAAACAACTTGAATGATTGTTGGTCAGTGTATTCCTGGTTTTATGAACACGTATCCTTCATGCTAATGTAATATTCACCCAGTTGGACAGAGTCTGAGAGCAGGAGATGCTCACACACAACACTGATGATGTTACCCAAAATCCCAAGGGAGTGAAGAAATATGTACGTATCACATCTGATGTCATCGCAGTATTTGCCATTGCAAGATTGTGTAATGTCGTACAGGCCTAGTCCGAGAGGTGTTCCAACAAGCAGGTGTAAACAGTTCATTAGAGGTTGTGTCCTCATTAAGCCCTTTCTTTATTAAGTTTGAGAACTCCAAAGAACAACTCTGACCGATCATCAATAGAGCAGGGATTTAGATTAGGTACTCTACTATTGCTGTTGGATTAGGTAATAGCATCTAATCTAAAACAGTGATGGTAGCTAAACTATCATCAATAATCTGCCATCATGGAGATCACTTATTAATAATCACAAAATAAACAGCAAGCCTAAAAACAGAATACTAAAAGGGACTGAATATTCTGTTCTTTGTGTGTAAAATGTTTGTGTTTTTTGGTGTTGAATCCTGATGCATAGAATGACATTGTTGTCAATTGCTATGAAAACTAGTTTGTGGAGTGAGAAAACACAAGAATGAATTGTTCAGTTATTCTTCAGCGCCTTTTCTGCGTCATTTCTTTCATTGTTGTGGCGCACTGCGCTGAATTAATACCTACATCTCCAGGTTTCATTCGGTTAATGGAATAATAACATGGCAGCGCAGCTATGGATGCCATGCAAAAGAATGTTCTTTTAGCCCTCCAATGGTGTGCGCATGAGCAAACTTCCTGGGTGGAAACAATAACATGCAAGGGGTCTATAATGTTTGGGTGCATGTTTGTGTGCGTGCGTGTATGTGTGCGTGTGTGAATGTGTGTGTAGCATGTTGCCCATATATAACTGTGCTTTGACTTCTTAATGCTGCCAACACCTTCAGGAATCAGGGGAAGAGGATCTGTTTTCTCCTTTCCAGACGTCTCATGTCGCAGTTAAGAAACCTCCAGTGTGGCCTGGACCATGCCTGTCATAAAAGCTCCAGCTCATCACATGAATCTCAGTCCTGTGAACCCACTGTAATGCATGTTTTAGACGTTTCTCTACTTGAACACACCAGATTTTAATAGTGAAGGATGTCCTCAGCAAATCCTCTCTTTCGTCAGCCACTGATTTAAATCAGGAGTGTTGAAGCAGGGAAACATGGGAAACGAGCTGGGACCAGGTTTAAAGAGAATTGTTCTCCACTGTGGCATGTACGTCCTCTGCTCTGTCCCTCCCTTTGCCTGCAAAGTGCATGTTTTCAACAAGGTCCAACCTATTTAATGGAACATCACTAGTCACAATGTAACGTTTGTGGATTCACATTCATAAATACGTCATTTTTCATTAACTTATTTTTGAGTGGTTTTTCTTATTTTGTGGCCTGGTGTGTTATTTCACAGGTGTTCTCCTTGCTTATGCTCACTGGTTAAGGTGATGTAAAGTTTGTGAACTGGGGTTCCAACGCAGCCGTCCTCTCCCACATAGCTCTACAGCTGGTGTGTGTTTGGCCTGAAGTCTCACTCACTAGCTAACGTTCCCTCCAGGTTTTTTCTGCAACCTCCCAGCATGCACTGGGATTAAAGTGGACACTGCTAGTGACTTGAGACCTCTCCAGTGTGATGATGAGCAGCTTTTGTCCCTTCTGTGTTAAACCTGACATCGTTGTGTTTTCAGGTGAAGACTGAGGAGCAGATTACAGCAGAGCAGGCCTGGTACGGATCAGAGAAGGTCTGGCTTGTTCACAAAGAGGGCTTCTCTCTCGGTGAGTCAGGGTTTGTAACTTCTATGAACACAAGTAACAAGTTAATCATTCTGCTAGCAAAATGACCTCTTCTGTCTTGTTCAAGGTTCTTTGATTGGCCTAATTTTTTTTTACCTGAAGTTTAAAATTATCGCCCCCAAAAAATCCTTTTTGATGAATCTCGTTCGTCAGATTCTAAATACTTACTGAAAATAACAACCTTTTAACAGGCATTAAGCATAATTGACAAAAAAAAGCCCACATTTCTGTAATAAAATAGTTTTTTGTAGGCCAGATGTAATACTCTAATATTAAAGTTGTGCTTTCATCAACATGAGGCAGAAAATCCTCATAATTAAGAAAAATAAAGGTGTGATTTCTTGTGGATTTCATTTACACATTATCACTGTTAACTACTGGAATAAATAAAGTTTTTACCAGTATTTTCATTCTGAACATGACTGCATGTTTCCTGCACTTTATTCTCGCAGCCACTGTGCTGAAGACAGAGTGTGGCTCACTCCCCGAGGGAAAGGTGAAGATCAAGCTGGAGCATGATGGAACAATACTGGATGTAGATGAGGACGACATAGAAAAGGTGAGTTCCACATAGATACAACTGAGCACCGATGGTCACCAATCAGAATCTGACTTAAACGGTTTCTATTCAATGTGTTTGACTACAGTAGTTCTTCATAGCAAAACTATGAAGAACTGAACTTACAATTCAAAGTTCAGTTGAATAAACTAGTAGCAAATGTTACCTAGCATTATGTTGACTTTGCTCAGAATTCCTCTTGGTTATTCATTTTTCAGATTGTCATGTGATGATTTATGTAATATTTGACTGTCAACTGAACCCATATATTGTGTTCTGGTCACACTGAACCTCAGACAAGATGCTAAGCTACCAGGACTCTCCCTGCTCAGATGAAGCCTACTGTACCTGAGTGGCCTAAACAAAGTTACAGAGTCTCAGATTACATCTGTACATAGTTTACTTTTTAAAACCCTTTTTCCCAGAAACTGCAGTCTTTGAGGTTTTAGTACCATGACTGTGAGTTTTGTCATGGTGTTTGTGTACGTGTGCAGGCCAATCCACCAACATATGACCGCTCAGAGGACCTGGCTTCGCTCGTTTACCTAAATGAGTCCAGCATGATGCACTGCCTGAGGCAGCGCTACGGAGGAAACCTCATCCACTCCTTTGCTGGACCCAACATGGTCGTTATCAACCCTCTCAGTACACCTTCTATGTATTCTGAGAAGGTGAGTAGAGAGACTACAGGTGCTACAGCTGGTAACAAAGCAACAGAAGAGGACAGTTTACAATGTGACACGTTTATCTGTATTAGCATTGGCTTCAGTTTACTTTAAATGTTTTTTTCTGGTTATTCCTGCCCTTCCTGCCAACAGGTCATGCACATGTTCAAAGGCTGTCGGAGGGAGGACACTGCCCCTCACATCTATGCCGTGGCCCAGTCAGCCTACCGCAACCTGCTCACTACCCAGCAGGATCAGTCCATTGTGCTTCTGGGGAAGTCTGGCAGCGGTAAAACCACCAACTGCCAGCATCTGGTCCAGTACCTGGTCTCTATAGCTGGAAGCACGGGCAAGATCTTCTCTGGTAACCCATCCTCAAGAAGAAACAACACACATTAACCAAACTTAGAAATTAGGAGATGCTTTCGTCAAATCTGTGATCCACTGACTGGAAGTATCAGTCATTGTATCACAGATTAAATTAATTACAGAAATCAAAAGTGGGCTGTAATAAAAATAAAACCTCCAACATCTGCAGCAGAGAACAGGCGAAGAGAGGAGACCTGTGCTGGCTGCAGGTTGTAAATAATTTTATTGACCTAATTTTAAATAGTTTAAACAGTTACAATAACAAACTCTTGCTTTTTTTCTTCTGGCAATATGCACAGTACAATGTGTGCTAATGCAGCGCAACATCGACTCATAATCCCTCTGTACTGTACAAAAATATAACATAAATATTATACAGTTATCAGAAGTAGAAAAATTAAACTCAAGATGTTAAATTAATTGGAAATAGAAGGAATAGGAAAGCTGCTTTCTGAACACCACGGACAGAACATTTATATTTTGCAGCACACGCAGAACTTGAATTAGTTACTTTAAATTGTTGAATTATTTGAATTAAACCAGAATAAAGATGAATAACTTCCATGTTCATAGATCTGCTCATTGCCGTTCCGTGATTTGGAGGTGACAGATGTCTTCCTCCCCAGAAACACTTGAGTCATTGTTGCTTTCTGAACTATGTAGCTTAATAAATATAATTTCAGCCCTTCATTAGAATCAGCTCTGTCCTCTGCATCACTCCATCTAGCTTCTTCCTCCAAAACTGCAGATAAATCGTTCAAATCTTTGGAATTACTCACTCAGCCGTAATTGTTTAAGTTTTGACTTACCCTTATTACACCCTAAGATAGCGGCCCCATTTGATCCAATTACTAGAGACAAAATTGTGAACTATGCAATGCCATACAATGTACAGTACTCTGTGTAAAATATTTATTATTAAAAGCAACGTTCAGAATGAAAGCACAGTAGATTATCTTGCTAATAATGTCTTGGTTCTATTGTGTCACCGACTCTTTTGACTTAAACCTACCAGGGGTGTGAATGATCTGGGGATTAACTACCTAATGATTGTAATTCCATAGACCCCTAGCTGGGATCAGAGTGATAGTAGTCCACAGTAGAGTACAGATTTTCTGAGTGGAGGTTCGTCCTCTCCAACCAGAGACTGAAGGAAGTTCCTGGCCTAACAGAAACTAGTTGTTAATTATTTCAAAGTGATGGTGTAACATTCAAAGATCCTTCTTTAGTTCAGCAGGTAGACAAAGTGTTTACATTGTTAGAGCAGAACTGAAGCTTCTGTTTAAATGACTGCCATGGTTGATAATACTACAGAATGAGGGATGGGAATTAATCCTCTCCATCTCCAATTGAAACAGCTGAGAAGTGGCAGGCAGTCTACACAATACTAGAGGCCTTTGGCAACTGCTCCACAACCATGAACATGAACGCCAGCCGCTTCTCTCATGTTGTGTCCCTGGACTTTGATCAGGCTGGACAGGTGGCTTCTGCCTCCATCCAGGTAACAAAGCTGTCAGATGGTTTTAATGCCCTCTGCTCACAATATTTAATTTAATACTAAAGTTGTCTCCTCTTATTTAGACCATGCTGCTGGACAAACTGAGGGTGAGCAGAAGACCTGAAGCAGAGTCTACCTTCAATGTGTTTTACTATGTGATGGCTGGAGCTGACAACACTCTGAGGTGATGATGCTGACTTACTGTTAGCCTGTTCTTTGATCAGTTTTGTTTGTATCGCATCAGTTACTCTGCTTAGGAGCACATTTATCTCAGCCTCACTGAAAATCCTGGGGTGTAGGATTTTGTGGACTTGGATACAAACCTGTGAAACGCTGTGATCTTCACCTTATGGGGCTGGATTTAAATGATGAGTTTGCAACTTTTGTAAAGTTACAGAAGTCATGTCAGAAGTTAAAGTTAACAAGAAATATGACATGTAGAGGTGGCGAAAATGAAGAGATGATCAAGTAGCTGGTGTTTAAATTCAGCCAATAAGACATTTTTGATGTAAAGATTGATTGGCTGTACTGATCCTTGGGGAACACCTGTGGTAGACTTGAGGTAAATGTGGCTGCTGTTCCACTGCTGGAAGCACTGGCAGCTGTCTTAAATGTTCTCCACTTGTAAATAATCCAGTCCTGGAAAAACTCCAACTGTCATGAAGATGGAGTGCTGGCTTCCATTATTTCCTTTCTGATAGCTCAGTAGCGACACCCAGTGGTTCACTGTGGTTTAACAGGGAGCGTGAACATGATGTTACATGTCTAAGGCCAATAGGAGCTCACTGTGTGTCTGACCTTCCTCTTAGAACCGAGTTGCACCTTAACCAGCTGAATGAAAGCAGTGCTTTTGGGATTCACTCACATTCCAAGGTAAATGGCTGCTTACCTTTTTCATTGCTGGTTCCCCCAGCACATGTGCCACCCCACTAAGCAATCTGGGACCTTTGATCCGATGTTGTTTTCAGACTGAAGACAAGCAGAGGGCTGTGCAGCAGTTCACCAAGCTGCAGGCGGCTATGAAGGTGCTGGGTATTTCTGTGGAGGAACAGAGGGCTCTCTGGCTTATTCTAGGAGCCATTTATCACTTAGGGGCCGCAGGAGCCACTAAAGGTAGGAACTCCCACCTCTCCATCTTTAAATACACAGCGTTTTCATTAGTAGGATGTTCTATGCTTTTATCTCTGCTACCACAGGGAACATGTTTCAAACACCTCAGCGTGATCAACTAACGCTTGCAAAGTGTCTCAGTGGCTTTTCAGGGTTGTTCATGGCTCCTGGTAGTTTTTGTTGGTTGGTTCTCATATGAATAATTGCATCCATAAACTGTTTTGTCTAACCTCTTCTCTTTACTTGCATGTTTGCATGCTGCGTCCTATCAAATGCAGACGAAGACGAAGGTAATGGAATGAGTATTTTCCTCTTACAACAGTTGGTTTTAGAGTCTGTACGTTTGCTTTCTCTGCCCTGATTCCCTCCTCATTTTGTCCAAACCTTCATTTGTTTGCATTATCATCACCCTCTTCCTCCTCTGCTTTTCCTTCTATCTAGTGTTTTGTGTGTTTCTATCATGTCAGCCCTCCTGGGCAGCAGCAGATCATGACTTTTCCACCCCTCTAGTGTCTGCGTATTGCAGCTCTTTAGCCTGTGTCAAAAGAAGTGGGACAAAATTGCTTTTTCAGTCCTGTATTAACTTTTAGACTTTGAGGATCTGCCTCAGAGGAGGAGGATGAGGTTCATCATCCTGCTGTAGCCTCCACCAGATTAAACCAGTCAGGTTTTAGCAGTATTCTTCACCCCCCACCCAACACTAGCAGAAATATGTACATTTTTTGGATGTTCCATCCTGTGGTAGAAACCAACAGTCTTTGGTGAATTTCTATTAGGATACTGGAGAAATCTGGATGAAGGCATTGAACATAGCTAAAATCCCTGGCAAACTCTGCTGCCTAGGATCCATGTGTTCTTTTGGTTTTCATCTGTTTGTAGATGTGAGTGGAGATGATCACCCGCTGTCAGCGGGTCATCCTTTAGAAGGCAACCTGCAACAGAACAGGATAGGACATAAGAACAACAACCAGTCTAGGTTATAGTCATGGAAGCTCAGCTTATGGTTGAATTTTTAAAGATCTTTCCATGATTTCATCTCTTCATGTTCCAGAAGTCTCTAGAGTAATCCTGTCCTCTTGAGTTTAACACATTCCTGATTTTGTGTTTGTTGGCATCTGCTGGCAGGGCAAAGTTACCAGATTCAACACAAGTCTAACAGTAGCAGGAAGTCTATTTGTCCAGTCTTATGTTTCCTTTTCATTATCTTTGCTGTTACATTTTATGTTCACCAGATTCGTCTTTATTGTTGCTGATTTTAAGGCTTTAGAAATACTTGTGTTTTTTCAGCAGGACGCAGGCAGTTTGCCCACCATGAATGGGCTCAAAAGGCAGCCTATCTACTGGGCTGCACCCTGGATGAGTTGTCCTCTCTGATCTTTAAGAACCAGACCCGGGGAATGCAGCCGCTGTTCAGAGGGGGCCCGGATGATGCTGGTACAGGCGACAACTTAGGTAAACCACCAGCTTTAAAGCCTGGAGCTGTCTTGGATGCTAACTTCTTGTCAGATAGGTGTTTAATTCTTGAAATGGTTTACACTAGTGGTGGACCAATTGCAATTTTCTGGCCGATCACTTATAGCCGATCTTTAAAAAGTCTGACCTGCCTATTCCGAGTTTGGCCGATACTATTGTTTTTTTGTCTGCAATTGAGATTTCAATTTTTAGAAAGTCACTGAGTTGGCAACGGTGGGGTGACTATTGTTAACTGCAAACTCGCAGACATGACCTGTTGTGTATCAGTCAAACCTCTCTGATGGCAGAGCAAAAGAGGACAGTGATTGATTTTTAGATCTTTGGTGAGGTAAGTAAGATCTGGGAATAATGTCAGCTTCACATGTCAGTATCAACCAATTACCAATCTCCCAAAATTCAGAAAATGGGCTCCGATAAATCGGTGCTCTCCTAGTTTTCACTTTGTCTGTCTACCTATAAATAAAGAGTATAAATAAAATTAGATAGGAGCAAAAAACACTGCCATGAATGTATCTGCTCCCATTCCTAGGCTAGAGAATAAACTATATAATTCACACACATAATGACTAGCGTTATCTACAATTTTATGGAGAGCATTACATATTCAGCATGATACATTTCAGTCTCAATAACATTCAGTGATGATCAAAAATTCCCTCTGTATAGAACTATAGTACTACGTCGGTGTTTATATTTAGGAAGCACTGAGATTTCTTTTTGTTATATGTTTATTATTAATGAGCCAAATGATAAAACAGTCGACCCTGATTCAGCTGAGTGACATTGCTGGTAGTTTGGTTCTGGTTCTGGCTCTAAGCTGTGTCGTGACCCCTGCCCCCTTTGTCTCATAGGATCTAAATTCACAGCTCTGGAATGTTTGGAGTCCATGGCATCAGGACTGTACTCAGAGGTCTTCACAGTGGTCATCTCTCTCATAAACAGGTGAAATATTTCCATTATCACTGCAGCTAATGACCAACAGCCTCTGACTGACACAATCTTTTCTACAAACCTAGTTCTTTCATATTTTTTGTTTTTATTTATTACTAAGGTTTCTTTTTAGGGTTGATTTTTGTTATAACTGTGTTTTGACATCAACGCATACTCTCATGATTTCTCTTACTGTCTTGAATCTGCTCAAGATGATGATTTAATTGCTTTAATTTGTGAATTGGTCCTTGAGATTTTAATTGGAGATATACATGGATTTTAAATAAATTATTATTCATTTGTGTGTGGCAGCAGAGAGGACCATAAATCCTCATAAGTCCTCCAAATGTATGAGGACCAAGGTTGTGAGGACTGCTTTGTTAGGGTCTCTTGCATTCTTGATTTGGTGAAAGTAAAGCAATCATGTTCTACAGTAAATGGTCTACCTGTCTTATTTTTTACTTTCTTTAAAAATCTGGTCATTTTTTCCATGTTGGTGTTGGATCAGTTTGTTCAATGTATTCTAAATTTTCTGACAGGGTCCCCCCCAGTTAATATTTATTTACAGTACTAAGCAGCATCAACACTGACTCTGTCTTATGTGTGACTTACGAAAAAAACTCTGTGACTTCAGGGTGTCGGGATGCAGTCAGGATAGTGAGCAGAGGGGGGCGGGTCCAAAGGGCTCTGTTGGGCTTAGTTTGATTTGTCAAAATTATAAAAACAGATTTTTATTGTTGTAGTTGGTAAACATGGACTCAGTCTTTTTCTGATGGATCAGTTTGCTCTTTCCATTCTTTATTTTCTGGCTGTTTTTGTTTTGGGTTAATATTTAAAAGCATCAGCAGAGATTTTCTGAAATTTTTAAACTTGTAATTTAAACTTTGAAATGGTTTATAGCTCTGACTTAATGACATAAGCTTGTCAGAAAACCTTAAAAACTTTGACTTGAGACTTGTATGTATCGAGACCTGGAATGTGACTTAATTCTTTGATGTTTAGACTTGAAGCGTATTTGTGATCTATTAACAATGACTACTGGACAGTAATTGAGTTATCTCCATGTTCGCCCTTCTGTTCCCCTGCCCTATCTTTCTACCCTATTTTTGTGAAGAAATGTTCTGTTATTCTCTCTTGGTATTCCCTCATCATGATCAAATCTTTGTTCTCAGGGCTCTGAAGTCCAGCCAGCACTCCCTCTGCTCCATTCTGATCGTGGACACGCCGGGTTTCCAGAACCCTCGCCTAGCTCAGCAGCAAAGAGGAGCTACATTTGAGGAGCTCTGCCATAACTACACCCAGGAGAGGCTGCAGACTCTGTTTCATGAACGGACCTTTGTCCAGGAATTGGAAAGATATAAGGAGGTGCATCTGTACAGCGAGCATGGCATTATACACACAGTCAAAAACACGCACGTACTCTCACTGATGAAAGAACTTCAGCACCATGTCTATACCTCTGAAGAAATCATTTCATTTGGGCAAAACTTGTCCCACATCCAGACCAGAGATTGCTATGGAAACGACAGGATTAATCAGCAGCCGGCACACCTGTGCATTACCAGTGATGTGATGGTGTCACACTGGCAGTTTCTGTAGCATCTGACAGTCAGAACAGTTAATGAAGGTTTCCATCAGAGGGTCCCAGTAGACATTTCAGGTATCTGACAGTAGGACCAATCCAGAGGTCACCAAAGGTCGCATTGTGGCTTTGTGTAAAGTCAGGCGGTTGATGATGCAGCTGGTGGTTTTTCCAACATGGTGCAGGTTGACACCTGGTGTGTGTGGATCCCTTCATTTAACAGTTGATTAATTGATTCATCAGTTTGCCCAACATGCTAGGCATGTTGGGCAGGGGGGTCTGGGAGGGTAGTGCACCTCTGGCCCGGGCCTAAAGAGGACCTGAATGGGAGGCAGCACAGGACTTCAGGGATCCAAGCCTTTATCACGTCTGATAAAAGCTGGAGAAGGCAGGGCCTCTCCTGAGGAGCACAGTGTTGGTAGGGTTAAATATGTTATATAGGTTTCTTATATAACCCTATAACCATGAATTCCTGGTTTTAGGCCATTTATAGTTTAGGCTTACCGTGGAGCCACCTGCAAGATCACCTTCCAAATCATCCAGTTTGTGTAAGTGACAGTGTTGCAAAGATCCGGAGGTGACTGCAACATGCTGCTCGTGCGGCAGGGTTGGCACTTGCCACTGCGTGTCCTTACACTGCGCGCCGCTGCAAGCTCGGTTCAACACGTCAACAATAAACCTAGCTTCTGCAGTTGTTAGCTGCTCCAGGTTCTGAGTTTAAATTAATCAAGTGTCAAAATGAGCTGATTGCTATCCGTGGTGCTGAACAGCTTTGAATTTGTGTTGTTTCATTATTTAAGAGCACCTAGCCTGATGTTTCTGTAGTTCTCTTGGTTGTTGTACTTCATGTCTGTCTGATGGAATACAGAATGACATATGCTCTCTGTGGTGCTGAAACTTGTAAGCCCTGCTGTTGTGGGCGTGTCTATGTTGCAAAATTATATTAATATGAGCTTTATTATTTGGGTATGAAGGGCCCGTTCTTTAGCCCTGCCCAGGCTAAAGAACGCTGATTTGTTCTGCTTGTGTGCTGGGGTTATTACTTAATATGACCACCAAAGCAACAGTTGGTTATTATGAGCATGTTATTTGCTGTTCCCCACATGTACATAGGATGGCATGTAATCATTTTCCAGTAACCAATATTTTTGTGGAAATATCTACATTCCAAGGCCTTTTATACATCTGCCTTATTTTGTGTGCAGTACTTGGGTTTCTGGATGTAAACTTGCCTGCACCATGTCTAAGTAAACTCACTTTTTCAGTGAGTGCACACAGTTGGTTCATTTCTCTTTCTCTGTCTCTTACTGAGCTGCGTAGCCTCACTCTATGATTCCTGTGTGAATGTGATGTAGCTCACTAACCTCAGCTGTTATCCTCCCTGCTTCTAGGAAAACATAGAGCTTGTTTTAGATGACGTAGAGTCCAGTTCCTCCCTGTCTATAGCCGCTATTGATCAAGCCCCTCCACAAGCGCTGGTAAGTACATCTCACGAGTGTATGTTGGTGTTATATGAAGGCATTATGGGAATTTGGGGGTAGAGCTTTTTCTACCACACAGTTCTTAAGAGGGCTCGGGCTTGACCCAGTTCTGGTTTGTTCTTCCAGCAGCCCAGAGCAAAGCCAGAGCCTCATTCCTTCATGGTGGTTTGATCCTACCTGCTTTATTCTGTTTTAGTGATTGTGAGCACTTCCAGTACTGATCAGCTGATCTCTAATAATCACCAGCAGATGGAAAGTTAGAGTTAAACATGTTTTAGAACAAAATAATAATAAAAAAAATGCTTTAGGGGCAGTTGTGTTCAGCGCTGTAAAGAGCCCCTGTTGACTCTGATTCAGTCCAATAGTCTTCTTGCTGTATGCTTCCTATAACTTGATGCAGATCTAAATAAAAATATGTGACAGGACTAATTCAGCTGTGTTTTTATGTACTGTGGAGAGGACACAAACAGTTAATGTCCTAGTTGTAACTAAAGCTGTTATGTACAAAATTCTGCAAAAGAGCATCAGCAAACTTGTTTCAGATTGAAGAAGTCTGCTTAGATCTGGACTGTTCGGAACAGTCATTAGCTGGACCGGACAGTCACAATGTCCTCTTTCTTCACACAACGTTGGTGAGAGGAAAACATCCATTCCTCTCTTTGCTCTGCCCTCAGGATTCTACTAGCTGAGACGAAAGAAGTCATAGTTGAGTTTCCCTCTGTGCTCCCTGCAGGTTCGTACTCTGGCCCGAATGGAAGAGGCTCGAGGCCTTTTGTGGCTGATGGAGGAGGAGGGCGTTAAACCTGGAGGATCAGAGGAGGTCATGCTGGAGAGACTCTTTAGCTACTTTAGTTCTGGTCTGGGAGAAAGCAAAGGTCATCGTCTGCCTCCTAATCTAGGATTCCACAGATTATAAAAACTGACCAGTGTCATTTTTACTGCAGAAGCCAGTCTGTTACTACGAGGGGAGAAGTCCCACCTTTTTCTTCTGGGCCACAGCCATGGAACGGACTGGGTGGAGTACAACGTTCAGGGCTGGCTGGGCCATGCTAAGAACAATCCTGCAGCCCAGAGTGCTGCCACTCTGCTCCAGGACTCTCAGAAGTATGACCTTCCTCAGCAAACACTCCCACAATGTCTGGTTGATTAAGAAATATGTAGAGACAGTTGGTTACCAGAATTACAATCATGCTGCTGAGCACTTCCCTCGATGGACGGATTTCACTTCCCATTCATGAGTAAAAGCAGTAAAAATTGTATTTTACACTCCGTTAATGATCTAATGTAAGTAATGATAGCTTGTAAAAGTGCTGACTGGAAAATTATGACTAAAGGTTAGATCTGGTTTTTTCCCTGATTAATCAGCCATCCTGAGATGCCTAGAATATCCCACGCTCCCGGTTATGAGCCTTTAGCTCCAAGCGGAGTCTAATGTTAAATTACACGTGTTCATCATCAAGAACAACTTTAGGAACATTTTAACCTAGACTTAGCTTTACAATATCCTCATAAGCTGAAACGGGTAAATATTAGCAGAACAGATCAAGTAGAAAGTCAGCGCTTCAACCCCCTAGCGATGCACATGATTGCAAATGACAGCCGTGTTTTTGTGACCAAAGGAAGAACATCAGCGGTCTGTTCCTGGGCCGGTCCAGCGGGGCCACAGTGCTGTCGGGCTCCATCGCCGGCCTGGAGGGCAGCTCCCAGCTAGCTCTGCGTCGCGCCACCAGCATGAGGAAAACTTTCACCACAGGAGTTGCTGCTGTCAAGAAGAAGAGTCACTGCATCCAGGTCAAACTCCAAGTGGTGAGTTAATGAAATGGCACAAGACACAGAGCGGTTATTAGGCAGAAACTCTTTACATCCACATGGAAGCAATCAACAAGCTGACATCATAAATTACTTAAACAAACAGAAAATGCAGAAACAGTAAATCCCAGACTTCTTCAGACCCAAATTCAATTCAATTCACTTCATCTTATTTATATTTTCCTGTTTTTATATATTCACATATTCACCTGACACTCAACATTCCTTTTCTCTTGTCATTGTTGAGAAGGATGTAAATAATAATAAACATGTTTTTCTTATTAAAGTGTAAATAAAAACTGATTAATTATTTTCTCAAACCTTTTTTTAAATGGTTTTTATCATCTAAAAAGAGATTCCTGCCTCGTTTCTTAGCAGAAACGATATTCTTGGCTGAATAAAATCTGTTTGAATCTGAATCTGTCAGGGGGGTTGACTTTAACCCTCAAGCTGTGTGCAGACTTTCCAATTGCTCCTGTGTTGTAAGCAACACGTTAGTCACTCTCAACATAGTGAAGCTGCACCTGACCAATGGAGAAGAAGCTCTTGTAGGTGACAGCAAAGGAAAACACACTCCACTGTTGAATCTCAACAACATTCAGTTCAGTACTGAACCATCGCCATATATATAGATTGCAAGATGAGCTTAGTGCATTATCTTGTTTACAAACTAAACCAACAAATCCATCTTTGTGTCTTCAGGATGCCTTGATTGACATGGTGCGCCGTTCCAAGGTCCACTTCGTTCATTGTCTGCTGCCCAAAGCAGAGTCAGTGGGGGGCAGCGACCCCCGTGCTCCCCATGGAGAGAGCTCTGACTCGGGGCTGATGACTTTAGATGTGGGCCTCCTGAGAGCTCAGCTCAGGGGCTCCAAGTTGCTAGATGCCTTGCGCATCTACAGGCAAGGTGAGGTATTCTGACACCTTCATGATGGCAACTACCACACAGTTGAGACTGGAGCAAACAGAGGAGCAACTTGGTTTATGTGGTGGTTGAAATTACAGCAAGTATTATGAAGTTATTGATCCAACCCTGGTAGAAGATCGTTTAACTGGAGAATGATGGATTTCAAACTATCCTGATCAGAATTAGCTTTATTTGAATCTTGATCAGATTGCATCATCTCCATGACAGTTAATAAAACTAATGCCATGTTTGGTTTCTTTTGTTTGGTAATGAAATTATCTAGATAACTCCTGATGCATGATCCTCTCTTTGAGATATTAATCCCAACGTGTGCGTCTTTCTTCTGTACTTGGGTTCTTCTCTTTTGGAGGTGACTGTCACTTTAAGAGATTCTGGTGTTTGCTAATCTGGGAGGCATTGCCAGCAGCAGACTGATTTGGCTCACATCCAGACCTGTCTCTGCCCATTTCCATGACGATTAAAAGTATCCAAAAGAGCACCAGACCTTGGTTCCTGTCCTCACCAGAGCCACAGCTCCTGCAGCAGCAGTAAAGATGAGCTTCCCTGTGAGTTGCTGTGGTGTGGAGGTGTAGTGGAAGGGAGGCGTTGTCTGATTGCAGCCAAATCAGGGACCTGAACTGCACATAAGCTGCTTCAGCAACTTGAGATTGGGTCCAAACTCAGCTTACTTCATGAAATGTTGAGCAACAACTGGGAGAAGACGACACAGATGGCAGCATGGCTAGCAACTGTTGCATCATGCTACCAAAATCATTTCATTAACCAGAACTTCCAGTTAAGCTGAATTCAGAGTTTTCCATGAGAATCACCATATGCTCTCTCCCTGTTGCCAGGTTACCCAGACCACATGGTGTTCTCAGAGTTCCGCAGACGCTTCGATGTTCTCGCACCACATCTGACCAAAAAGCATGGCCGCAACGACATAGTCCCAGATGAGAAGAGAGTGAGTCTGTTTCTATGCAGTTCTGTTGTGAAAAGCTTGTTAGTGTCTGCTGAGGGGTAAACAGAGAATAATGAGTTAGTTCAGTTTGTCCCCTGCTTCCCCTTTGACTGGCAGTTCTTCATGTTTCCTTCCTGAAATGTTTCTGATTTCTGCTGAAACTGCTTGCGGCAGCTTGTCCAGGTAAAATCTGCTGTCATTGCCGTCTACTTTCTGATCTCCTGTGCCTGCAGTTTACTGGCAGCCACATGGTAGTCATGGGTTACCCTGCCACACTACTCATTATGTAATTAAGTGATAATATGCAGGCACTGAGCTTTCTGACATTTTGAACAGCCTAACAGCATTTCCCCTTCCATTATGTTTTTTTATTACATATATAATTTCCTGTTGAAAGTTACAAGAAGCTCTTTTTCAACAATGTTAGTGAAAAGAAATATGGAAGAAACAACAGAGATTTATGGAGAAGAAGAGCTTATAAGCCGTTTCTCCCCTTGGTTACCTTGGGCAACGTTAGATCACTGGTCAACAAAATGAATGTGTTAACAGCGCCGGCCAAGTATCAGAGTACTGGGAGGATAGCTTAATGTGCTTTATGGAGACATGGCTGCACACAGACACTCCTAATGCCAGTGTCTCCATTGAGTATTGAGAGCGGAAAGTCAGACTCCATCCCCCATGTGAGTCTCACCTTCACACCTCCTTCCCTGCTCCTCTTCTCGGTGACCTTACCCCACCACTCAGCTGGCCACCTCTGCAATAAACATTACTGCTGAAGATTTTAGAAGTCAGCTGGTCAGACTCTGCTCTCACAAAGCTGCAGGCCCTGATGGTTTGAGTCTGGATATCTCTGCTATCTAGCTCTGTGGAGTCCTTCCACATCCTATGATGAGGAAAACAGCCTGCAGTATTCCAGTGCCAAAAACACTGCAAATCTCAGGTTCTATTTCTCCATCTGACTGATTAATTGTCCTGCTGGTGTTTAGGCGGTGCAGGAGCTGCTGGAGTCCCTGGAGCTGGAGAAGAGCAGCTATCACCTGGGGCTAAGCAAGGTGAGTGAGTGCGGCTCAGGCTCATCCTGTCAACTTGAAATGGAGCTGAAAAACTCTCTGCCGTTGTCCTCCAGGTGTTTTTCCGAGCTGGGACTTTGTCCATGCTCGAGGAGCAGCGTGACGTCCAGACCAGGAGGAACATCTCTCTGTTCCAGGCTGCATGCAGGGGGTACCTGGCCAGGCAGGCATTCAAAAAGAGAAAGGTAGGACGGCTGTGTGCTCGCTTATATCAGACTCGGAATATTCTCAATATTCTCCTTGTTCATGGATGTATGATGGCATTGACATGTAAGTGCCCTGATCAGTCCTATCATATTATCCTACAAGTAAAAGACATGGTGTACTTTTGTTTTTCCAATGAATCTGCCATCCAATCGGAGAGCAGCTGATTCTCCTCCTTCATTTAGCTGCAAACCATTATTGATTCATCCAAACAGACTGGACAGTCCTAATGTACAATTGCTACAACAATTGTGCAGTTCAGCAGAAAAAATATTTGTTTCTATGCAACTTTAGTTGGTCAGTAAAAACTAAAATAAGATGCAATAAATTGCAAAACCCACAAGATTGCTCAGGCCCTACTACGCATCAGCATCACCTCAGCATTACAGGAGCTCATTGCATTGAAAAGAAAACATCGGCAAACATTTTTTTTTATGCCACTCTGTTATGATTGAACGAATGTTTTCTTTCTGAAATCGTATCTCACCTCTTGTGTGACAGTAAAACTGATAACTGGTGTTTGGTTCTGCTGATCAGATCCAGGATCTTGCCATCCGGTGCATCCAGAAGAACATCAAGAAGAACCGCGGTGTGAAGGGCTGGCCATGGTGGAAGCTCTTCACCACTGTTAGACCTCTGATAGAGGTGCAGCTCACTGAGGAGCAGATCCGTGGAAAGGATGTGAGTTTTTTTGGTTTGGGTTATTCACTCATACCTGCTGTACCGTCCCTAGAACTGCAGTAAAAACTGAATCAATTGGTACATCAAAATACTACAAAAGGAATCGCTCCTCCTGTTTTCTTTAAAACATGTTATTGTGACTGTTTTACTGCAAGTACCCAAACATTTTGATTGTTTTTCTGTAAATCAGCATTACATCTACATATAATGGTGAAACACAGGTCAGCGTAACAGGTTAGGTGCTAACACCCATCCAGAACATTTGTTAGTTCTCCCCTGAAGCTGTGTGTGTGTGTGTGTGTGTGTGTGTTTCTTCCAGGAGGAGATTCAGCAGCTCAAACAGAAGCTGGAGAAGATGGAGAAGGAGAGGAACGAGCTGAGGCTGAACAGTGACCGACTAGAGAGCAGGGTAAACACACAGCTAAAGGCTTTCAGATACTTAGCTGCTTTTTTTATTGGGTGTATATAAACTTCTGGTATACACTGCATACTAGCAAACCCAACATGTCGGAGTATATGTGTGAGCTTTGAGTGTGTGTCCTCAGATGACAGAGCTGTCCACAGAGCTAGCTGATGAGCGGAACACGGCCGAGTCGGCCTCCCAGCTGCTGGAGGCAGAGACCTCCGAGAGGCTCCGCTTGGAGAAGGACATGAAGGACCTGCAGGTACAACCATCTGCTGCTTCGCTCACGGACATTTGCCTGTTTCTGTTGTCATGGTAACAACTCATCCACTCGCTTCAATAAGGCTAAGTTTGACAGCATGAAGAAACAGACGGAGTCCATGGAGATGGAGGTGATGGAGGCTCGGCTCATCAGAGCTTCTGAACTCAATGGAGAAATGGATGACGATGACACAGGTCAGACACAAGAAATGTAGTGGCATGTTGCTCTGGTCCAACACATGATTCTTCCATTTGGAATAAACTTCCTCTTTGTGACCTTATACTAATTTACATGTCTGTATGGGTGGTGACAGGGCGACCAGCAGCTGAGCTCTGTCACCATGTCATGACAGTATGTTGTGAGACAGATAATCTGTCTCATACTTACCAAACTTCAGATGGTAAGTACGTTTCTTACCATATGAAGAAACGTACTGCTGCTAACCAAAGGAGGGTGTTAACGCTGTTAATCACCCTCATGTACTCGCTGCTAAATGTGCTAACAGTGGAGAAAGAACTTTTTTTTACAGGTTATCCGTCTCATATAGTATCAGTTTCAACAAATGTGTACAAAAATATTTTCTGTAAAAGTTACACACTGCAGCTTTAAACACCTAAAATTAAAATTAGTTTAACTTCTACAATAGACTTTACATTTTAGTCTCTGAGTAAGTAAGCAGACAAATATTGTGTTTGACACAGAACATGGTAAGCATATGAAGCAGCCTCTGATTTTGTTTCTGAAGCAGGAGGAGAGTGGAGGTTAAAGTATGAGCGAGCCATCAGGGAGATCGAGTTCACCAAGAAAAGACTGCAGCAGGAGTTTGATGACAAGCTGGAGGTTGAACAACAGAACAAGCGTCAGCTGGAGAGACGGGTGAGTGGACACACCAAGTTGCAGATGGGCTGACAGTAGAGTCTAAATATGGAAGATCTTATGCTCTATATTGCTGTTAATGGGACTATGACTTATTAGACTGTCTGTTAAACTTGCCTCACATTCTGTACATATTCTGCAGGTACAAAAACCAGGTAGTGGGAATGGACTTTGGTTAAATATCTCTTTCCTTCATGTTTTCCTCTTTGTTTTGGTGCTTTCTTCTCATGTGTATGTTTCTCTGTGGTGACATCATTACAGAATGAAGGCTGACAGCCAGCAGATTAGCTTTTTTTTTTAAGAGTTGATTACATTGTTCTTATTTTCATTGTTTGGAAAATCTTTTCTGGTTTCCTCAGTTGCACACATAGATAGTACAGGATGTTGTACTACCTCATACCAAGAGCCAAGGCAGAATATCAGGACCAACCAGGTCACTGAGTCTGCAAGCCTTTCAACTGTTTAAACTGTAACTGTAGATACAGTTACTAAAATCAGTGGAAATTAATACAAAATAATGACATTGATGCAATAAAAACACCAATATTGTGTGTTTTGCAGATTAGTGACCTGCAGGCTGATAACGAAGAGTCTCAGCGAAACATTCAGCAGATAAAGAAAAAGAATCAGCGGCTGGTAGCTGAGCTGCAGGACACCAAGCTTCACCTGGAGGGCCAGCAGAGCCGCAACCATGACCTGGAGAAGAAGCAGAGGAAGTCCGTCCTCACACACAAACTTTAACACTACATCGTTCATAAACATGCAGGTTGCTTGCCAGTGAGCCAGGAAGGCTGCTCCACATTATTAGTAGCATCTTCCTGTTCCTAATGGTAGAACTCTGGCTTTCTTGTTGACTTGTGTCACTAAGCTTTCCACAGAGATAATATATACAATGTGTTTGACCCCATAGCCCCTCTAAGTTTAAACTTGCTGCTGTCAGCTGTAGTGTCTGTGTTCTGTTCCCGTCACCAAGAGGTTGCTTGTCTACAGGTTTGATGGTGAGCTGAGTGCAGCTCAGGATGAAGTGCAGAGGGAGAGGAGCTTGAGGGAGAAGCTGGCCCGGGAGAAGGACATGCAGAGTGGGGAGGCCTTCAGCCTCAGACAGCAGCTGGAGGTGTGTGTCCCTGTGCTTTCAGAGGGATGTTAAGCTATTGTTAATACAGTATATTTAGGATGAACTTTTGCCAAACACCAAAGCTTTATGTTAACACAATGTTTGATCAGGTTTAGGGGTTTTCCCTGGTCTTTTTTCTTTCACCACTAAATAACTGCTTGTGACAGAAATGGTGCTAATATCAATCCTAATCTGTCCAGACTCCAGCAGAAAGCTTGACTTTACAATCAAAGTTTTGCTGTAACTGAACTGTTTCACCTGGGTTGTTCATCATATCAATCACCATTGCAGTAACAGTATGTAAAATATCAGTCACAGGAAGCTTTAGTACCGGTAAAAGTAGCACTAGCAGGGAGCAAGCGTTTCCGTTTAGTTGAGTTGGTAATAAGCGCCTGCAGAAGCTTGCAACTTTTTATTGTTACTTCTACAACAGGCAGGCTTACAATTACATGTGTTTTTGTAAATGGTCTGACTTCCTCGCTTTGCTTAAGCTTCCCGTGTTACATTGACAATTCACTTCCTCTTTCTCTTTCACTCAGTGTGCGGTGTGGTCTGACTGCTTCGTGTGTTTTGTAGGACAAGGACCTTGAATTGCGTACAGTGAATTTGAAGCTGGAACAGGTTGAAGCAGAGCTGCAGGATCTTAACTCCCAGGAATCAAAGGATGAAGCATCTCTTGCTAAGGTTTTTGGCAACAGACTAAGTCAAATTGCTCAGTCTTTGTTCAAGTAGTTCCCCTGCAATCATCTATGACCATCCCTGTGATTTAGCTGAAGAAGCAGCTTCGGGACATGGAAGCCAAGATCAAGGACCAGGAGGAGGAGCTGGATGAGCAAGCTGGCACCATCCAGATGCTGGAGCAGGTACAGATGTTGACGGGTTGTAGTCAGACAGCGTATGTAACTCAGTCATTATTCAGAAGAAACCTTATCTGATGACATATGACAGCTTTTTGACTCTCACAAAAAACTGGGTTTTATTCCTCTGTATTGAGATGTAATGATAGGAGTCTGGGAGTACATCTGCCAGGGTCCTTCCTCTAGGAGTTGTCAGGCTGTCCCTGATGTGTGTGTGTGTATGTGTGATGATTGATCTGTGTTTCAGGCCAAGCTGCGACTGGAGATGGAGATGGAACGTTTGCGTCAGACACATTTTAAGGAGATCGAAAGCAAGGATGATGAGGTGGAGGAGATCAGGCAGTCATGCAGTAAAAAGGTCAGGAGGATTAATGTTTCACCTTAACTGCACCACCTCATGTCTGACAGTAGGGGCACTGTTCTCTCAGCTTGAGAGTCTTCAGGACAGAGAAGGAGAGAAATTGTTTTTGTGCGTCTGGTGTTTAATTTTTTTCCTGACATTTTCTGTTTAGACAAGCTTCATTCCTTCCTTCAGCATTAAAGGGAGAATCAATTGAGCCAGTTTTCTACCACCTGACCCAGAGGGCTCATTTTCAAACTGAAAACCACATAACAGGAGTTTTATAAAGGGTGCTAAGTGAGAATTAGAGGTTTCTATATGGCTTTGTTTGACCTGTTTCCAAAGATCATTGGGGCAATACTAATCTAAATGCAGCATCTCCACATAACAACAGTGCTAACAATAAAATATTCAGGAAAGTCAGTATAATTTTATAATAAAGTTATATCACTAGGAGTCAGCCGGGCTGATCTCACTAGAGAGCACTTTTCATTAATCATGAGCGCTGTGATGGAACACAGCCAGGTCCCTACCCACTTCACATCAACTTTTCAAACTAGAAACATAAGATTGACTTCAAGAGAGCATGTTACCGTTTATCCTATCAGACATCTAAACCACCCCATGATGTTATGTCATGCATATAGATACAAGAATGTACCTAATTTTTAGGTGTATTTTATTAGAGTGTTTATATGTGTGTTTGTGTAGTTGAAGCAAATAGAGGTCCAGCTTGAAGAAGAGTATGATGAAAAGCAGAAGGTGCTGAAGGAGAAGAGAGAGCTGGAGGCGAAGCTTCTGTCAGCACAGAGCAAGGTAAGGACACCAGATGGTGATGAGTGTCTGATCAGCTTTAAACAAACATTTCAAACACTGAACACAATCACCTACACGTGATTGTTTTCACCCGAGTGATGATCAGGCGAAGACAGTTTGTCCAGGTTCTTTTAGGTTTCACTTTCGAAAGAAAATGTCTTTCTAGATGCACCTTGACTATGGTGTCGCATCATAAATGGAGGCATGATTGTGAATTACTCTAACTAATACTTCCCTAAATTTATTCTAATGAACAGACAATAAATGGTTGGGAGTCGCTCCATATGAAAAGTAAGAAAAGAAACAAGGAAGAGCAACCTGATCGTTCCTTTTTGCCCAGGTGACAAACTGTGACGTAGACACTGAGAAACGCTTGAAGAAGGACCTGAAGAGGACCAAGGCCCTGCTGGCTGATGCCCAGATCATGTTGGACCACATAAAGAACAACGCACCCAGCAAGAGAGAGATTGCCCAGCTGAAAAACCAGGTTTTGACACCCATCTTTCCTTTCTAAAAAAATTTAGAAATGGCAATTACCAGGACTGCTCGTTATCTGAAATGATACTGATCACAAACTTTAAGATGCATCTTCAGCCAGCACCTCCTTTTAAAAAGGAATTATCTGGACAAAGCACATGGTCTGTATGAGTAAAGCTTTGGATAAACATCTGCTGTAAAAAAGCTAAAACTCAGTTCAATGGCTAACTTGAATTTTGAAGTTGGATTTAACATCAAACACTGAGATTTGTCTCCTTTACAGCTGGAGGAGTCTGAGTTCACCTGTGCAGCTGCAGTCAAAGCTCGAAAATCCATGGAGGTGGAGATAGAAGACCTGCATGTTCAGATGGAGGAGATCTCTAAAGCCAAGCAGATGGTTGGTACAATTCTCTGCAATGCTTCTCATCACTACAGCTTTTATTCTTCTAAGGAAGAACCTTCTTTTCTACACTCTTCCTTTTATATTGAATCTGTTTTTTGAACCCAGAGTTTATATTAATATTACCATTCCAAGTTTCTTTTCTTCGTTCTTTCATTTCATTCATTGAAGATCAGGACCAGGATGGAATCCCTCTCCATAGCAACGCTCTCTCTGCCCTTCTCTTGGTAGAGTTACCATGGAGAACTCTACCAATTCAGTTCGTCCCAGTTCACTTTATTGATGTAGTGCAAACTCAGAACAGCTGTCTCGATGCACTTTACAAATAACCAAATAAACAGCCATTTAATATACAAACAAAGCAAGCGCACAAAATTCAGAAGCTAAAGCCCAGTTCACACTGCACAATTTATTTGGGCCGATTTTGCCCTTAAGACAATCTTAGAACGTTGTGAGTTCTAAGATTGTCGCTTGCGACAATCGTAACAATGCTATTGGATTGGTTTAAAAAAAAAAAAAAAAAAAAAAACGACTGAAAAATTATAAAATTATTCCACAGAGTACATCTGGTTCAGAAGCGCATTCTAACCTTTGGTTGAAGTGGAGCATTTGATTTCATTCTGTAGTAACACAACAGAGAAAAAATACAGAAATTGTTATGCTGTTTTATTCTCTTTGTAGTCTAAATACAGGAACAAATACAGAAAAAGATATAGGTACAGAAAACTGACGAGAGCAGAGCGCTGCAAAAAATATTGCGCGACTTCAGGAGCGATGCCAGAAAATTTACGATTAACTCCCCATGCGGGTTTCAATTAAAGGAGCTGGAATATGTTAACCTTTTGCTGTTAGTTGGGGGGGGGGGAGGATAACTGTCATCTGATTTTCTAAAAACGAATATGCAGAAATTGCTTTCTTCTAGTTTAAGCTACTCTGATGTTTTAGACATTGAGTTTTCTGAAACAAGATCCAGTATATCCATATATTCTACAACGTCAACACAGCAAAAAATTATAAGTAAACGGTAACAGTTAATTCAATGAGAAAACCGAAAAAAATGTAAAAATTAAAAACAGTATTTGTTATGAGGAAAAAAAAAAACAAACTCTATTCTATATTGTGGTGCGACAAATACAGTTCTTGGTCGTGATGTCTCCAGTTCTTAATCCAAAACTTTGATTTTTGGTTACGTCTTTTTTGGATTAAAATAAGTTCACAAACTAAAGTTACCGCTTCAACATCGTCGTCCATGTTTGTTTACTCTAAATTCAGGTGTGCAGAATTTCAAGGGATTTCTTATCTGGACTTGGAATGTCCTTAAGTGAAAACTCACACTCTACGATCGAACCCATCAAACCATCAAATCGGCTAGCATGTGGTCTCTCACATTTTGAGAATCGGCCGACATTTCTAAAATTGTGTAATGTGAACTGGACTTAAGCTATAAGACTTTCCATGTGTTATGAAATAAAAATGACCGAGCACTGTTGAGGAAAATCATTGACAGGTTTATCACAAAACCAGACACTGCTAAAACTGTGCCAGACAGAGTCAACACTTTAGTGTCACACCAAGCACAGAAGATCATAAACACTGGAGAGTAGGACAACCTAGCAGAGTGGTCATCATGTGGTCATTGTGTCCTCCAGAAGCTTCAACTTGTGGAAACCTCCTAAAACATCTTAAACACGCAAAACACTCAAACGTGTCATTACTCAGACTGGAATTATTTAAAAAATTCCTCAGATCTCAAACAATATCTGCTTTTCAGTTGTGAACATTTGACATTTTTATCACGTTTACAACATGTGTTAATGTCTTGTTATGTTGTTCAGTTTGGTCAAAGAGCTAAAATATCACATTATATTTATTTTTTATGTAGATATTAGCAAAATTCTGGAAGCACGAGTATTTTCCCCATTTTTTGATCTGTGGAAAAAAGATGATATTTTCTCCCCGCTGTTTTAACTCATGCTGGTCAGTTTGGTCAGTTTGCTGCTTTTTGTCTTATCAGCTGGAAGAACAGCAGAGCCGCCTTCAGAGAGAGAAAAACGACCTGCAGTCCAGGATGGAGGAGGATCAGGAAGACCTCAACGAGCTGATGAAGAAACACAAGGCTGCTGTGTCCCAGGTGCTCCTTGTCAGGAGAAGTAGTCGGATAATGACTTCTAGGCAGAAAGAACCTAAAGATAAAAAGGAATATTGAGTTACAGTGTTTTTTTCCAGTGCTAGTGAAAAAAAAACTTTTAATTGGCTCCTCTAAATGTTTAACCAGGTCTGCTTGTGTGATACCCTTCATGTTGAAGCAGGTTTCAGAGCCAACTACACTTTAAAAAGTCTCATTTGTATTTAAACGGTATTTAAATTGTATCTAAATGGTAACAGAGTATAATTTGATTATACTTTGTAGTTAACAGTGATCTGATAAGGATTGTTCAGTTTTATTGAAACAAAAAGCATAAACTATTTGATGTCAATTCACTTCATCTGCTGACTGTTGTGATCTGTCCTCTGTGTTGGTTCAGTTGGCTCAGAACTTGGCTCAAATGAATGACTTGCAGTCTCAGCTGGAGGAGGCCCTCAAGGAGAAACAGGAGGTTCAGGAAAAGGTTAGTTTTGGGATGGGTAAGCATCTGACTGAAACCTCTTCACTGAGGATTTCCATAAACTGCATCTGGAATATATATGTAGTTACTGTATGATGACTTAAGTTTGCTGTGATACACCCAACTTAGTATTATTGTTGAGCAGCCAAAGCCATCCACGCAGTGACATTGGGGGAGACCAATGTTACTTTGATGACGGTGGTTAGGGTAGTCTGTTCACAGAGAAAATAATAACACCTCATAGTACAAAAGTTATTTAGTTTTGTTGCAGGTATCCAGATTCTAAGGTGTGCTCATCAATCACATACTGAAAATTACTAATGCATGAATATATTAGCTATTTGTTCTTATTCCTGCTCATTAAAGTGTTAATTATACAATTTATTTTAGTTAGAATAGGGACAATACACACTATATGTTAACTATTACTTTTGTTGGCTTTTCAAGTAACGGTGGCGACATAATTAACAAAAAATTAGCCAAATTCAAGTCAAAACAAAAGACTGACAGTTTCACTCAAAATAGACAGAATTTTGTCTCCCCCTGAGCTGCTCTTTAGAACTACAGTGATGGCAAAATATCAGAATACTAACATGGTGGAACAACTGATATGAATTCATTGCATCTCTGAATAGTGCTGTTTGTTATATCTTACATGCATATCATATAGTGGTGGCAAAAGCAACAAAAAATCTAGTGTGCTCTGGACTTAAGATGGAGTAAATGCACACATATTCGTGACATACTTTGATTAAATACATAAATTTCAGTACCAAAAAGTTTGCTTACCAGGCGAGTCTCTCTAACCGGAGAATGTGAACCAGTGCTGGACTGATTCTGTGCCTTCAAATAATTTTAACAATGCTCCTGTAGAAGATTCAGAACTTATAACTTCTAAGTCTGAAACAGGAAGAGGTTTGAAAAAACAGTCTGTGTGCTACACTTAAGAGAGATTCATTTGATGCATCAAAGAGTGATGTCATCACTGCTGATGTCATTGTTACCATTGAAGCTGAACATTCTAATGATGCATTCACATCAAACACATTTTGAGAGTCAGGCGATTCTGATTTATATTCAAAGTCTATGTGGAGTGTTGGACACGCTCGATGTGTCAAACATTCCAACGGCCCAGGGAATTAATTAATCAGTTCTTTAAGTTATTATCTTTGTATTATTATTATCCATCCACCCATCCATTTTCTACCACTTATCCGGGGTCGGGTCGCGGGGGTAGCAGCTTAAGAAGGGAGGCCCAGACTTCCCTCTCCCCAGCCACTTGTTTCAACTCTTCCGGGGGAATCCCAAAGCGTTCTCAGGCCACCCGGGAGACATAGTCCCTCCAGCGTGTCCTGGGTCTTCTCCAGGACCTCCTCTTGGTGGGACGTGCTTGAAACACCTCACCAGGGAGGCGACCAGGAGGCATCTTTGATGCCCCGCAGAGCTTCGCCTTTTTGGCTCAGCTCTCTCTTCACCACGACGGACCGGTACAATGCCCGCTTCACATCAGACGCTGCGCCAATCCACCTGTCGATCTCCTGCTCCCTTCTCCTCTCATTCGTGAACAAGATCCCAAGACACTTGAACTCCTCCACTTGGGGAAGGACACGCGCCTGGACCTGGAGAAGGCACGATACGCCCCTGGACCTGGAGAAGGCACGATACGCCCCTGGACCTGGAGAAGGCACGTTACGTCCCTGGACCTGGAGAAGGCACGATACGCACCTGGACCTGGAGAAGGTACGATACGCCCCTGGACCTGGAGAAGGCACGATTCGCCCCTGGACCTGGAGAAGGCACGACACTTCCCTGGACCTGGAGAAAGCACTCTTCCCTTTTCCGGCTCATATCTAAGGCCTCGGACTTGGAGGCACTGATCCTCACCCTGGCCACTTCACACTTGACTGCGAAATGCTCCAGGGAGAGCTGCAGATCACGTCCATCAGGACTGATTGATTTGAGAAATCAATCAGTTTCTGAAGTTGTTTGAGTTCTACTTTAACATCTAGACTCTGCAACATCGGAACAATTAAAGACAGACTTACAGTAAATCAGCACCCACCAGTTTTATCATCTGTCCCCAACAGTTGAACTACTGAGTTATCAGTTCGTTGAACCAATGCTGTAACAGTTTAGTTTGAGAACTCAAACTGTGACTAATATGGCCCCACAATCTGTCTTGGGTCCAAGGGGGAGCAAACAACTCCAAAACCCAAACAGAGAAGCAGTCAATGTAGTTTATTACAAGGGAGTAACTTTGAAACCATCCTCTCGTCTCCATAAAGTCCGGGGTTCAATAATTGCCGTTCAATAAAAGTCATCAGTTAGGATCCACAGGTTGGTCTCGGCTTACGATGCCATTTCTGGTCGACAGTCCAGTGCTTTTGAGTTGTTAAAGGTGGAAAAAAGAGGAAAAACAACAAACCCAGAACAATCTAAACATGCAAATCACGACAAGAAGTAGAAGCAACAAAGAAAAACACAATCATATTTTCCCCTGTACATCTGGGCTCTGAGACATCCATCCTTTGTTTTCAACAGATTGTCCAGTTCTGAGCAACTGTGTGCGCTTTTCTTTATCACATCAGAGCAGTTAAAGATGGACTTGCAGTTAATCAGCAGCCACCAGTTTTAGTGCTTCTTCAGCAAATCTGTTCCCAACAGCTGAACCTCTGAGTTATCAGTTGGTTTGAACTAATGTTGTAACAGTTCAGCTCGCAAACCGAACTGCTACAGCATTATTATCAAGCCTGTAACAACCACGACAAGAAACGACGTGACATAACCCGCAACTTCTGCCGTACACAGCTTTCTCCGCAGACTGTTCTCAAAGCCTTTAAAGGCCTTCTTCATTTGTTCCTGCAGCAGCTCGATCATCTTGGTGCTGACGTGTTTGTCCTTTGTTTTCAGCAGGTTCTTTAGCTGCGAGCTGCTGTGCGTCTTCTTCAGCTCGACGAGCGCTTTGCTGCACATGCTGCTCCGCTTCTTCGACGTTGTCGCAAATTTCTTTGGCATTGTGAGACCTTCTGCCATCCTGTCTACCATCTTGTGGATGAGGGCAGTTTCCTCTTCGCTGAGCTGCTCCAAAGCTTTCAAAGCCCCGCAATCGATCAGCAGCCTGAGCTCCAGGTTTGCTGCGAACAGCTTCAGCTTTTTCCCTTCCGGTACCTTCCCATTGGGTCAGGAACATCGGAACAATTAAAAAATATCCGTTTTATGTTCATCTTCTCGCTACAAGTCTGCACAACTCAATTCCAGTGTGAGAACTCTTCGAACTTCTGTTTGCTTGTGAGGAGTCACTGAAGGAGACAGCGACTCAAAACCTATCAAAGCCTTTGTGACGCCGTTATTCAGTGACATCATTCAGTGACGTAATGTCAATGACGTCATAGGGCATAAAACATCTTGTCAAGTCTCCCGTTTTTGGCCGGGAGATTAGTAGTAGTAATTCTTTTGAACATGAGTTATGTGTTTGTTTGTTGTTGCTTTTGACCAATAAGAAACACAAAATTTCCGCTTGTGAGATGATAAAAAGTATCATTATCTCAGATTAGGGCTTTCCTGACTGTGCAAGGCAGAGCCCTTTTATCTTAAATAAGGTTTTATCTATTTCTCTTGCTTGTAAGTCAATTAGACACAGCATGCTAGTGTTGGTCCACATGCTGCTGACAGTATTCACACTAAAATGAACATATTTGTAAAATTAGCATAAAATTACTAACATGGTTCAAGTCCATGTTACTCACATTTTTTTGCTAAGCTTAGCATTGATGCTAATTTTTAGAACGCTGGGTCCAAACCGACGGTCACACTTTGGCAGGACCCGGTTAAATTTCTTCAGGAATTTTCTAGTTTAAGTTAATAATACTCTCTAGTCTAACAGCACTGACATGGGTCTGCTCTGAATCAGATGCAGGTCCTTCAGAGCCAGCTGGAGTTCCAGGAGCAATCCATGGTTGAGAAATCTCTGGCCAATCGTCAGGAGGCCAAAATTCGAGAACTGGAGACCAAGATGGAGTTTGAGAAGTCGCAGGTCAAACGGTTGGAGGTGAGGAGCCAAAGTGGGACTTGAGTAGTCATCAGTCTGTATGTGCACAGCTAAAGACAGAGGTCTGTTTATATTGTAGTGGTCTTACTGACCTCCTGATCTTTTTTTTTTTTTTTTCTTTATCATCAGATGAATTATTGTGGACAATAATCCAGAGTTATTGCCCACAATAATTCTGAATTACTCTCAAGTACTTCAGTTGTTGTTGGTTTGGACAAAAGGCAGGTGTGGAATGACCAGCGTGGGGGATTGAAGGCGCTAACACCCGCCTCCTGAGTCTGACTGGTTGCTTCAAGTTAGCACTGGGAGAAGAGCGCTAACTGAACTTTTTTCCACATATTGTCTCATAACATGCTGTCATGATATAGTGACAGTTTCAACAAACATATAAAAAAAACCTTCTTTTTATTAAAGTTATGTACTGGAGTTTTAATGGTTAATGCAGTGGCATCTCAGCAAAGAAGAATGGACTAGAATTCTTCATGAATGAGTCAACAGTGCTCTCTTTCCTAAAACTTTACACAGTGACTTTAAAAGAAAAGCCAGGAGGCCAGAAGGATGAACAGTTACCTGTGTCTAAAACCTGAAAATTATCTTTATAAAGGAACAATGAGCTTATTTATTACATTATTTTGATTTCTGTAAACTTCCAGACATATGGTAAACTAGTTTGGTGTATATTTTTGCAACTTTTTGTCTTGCTGTACAGAATCTTGTAGCTCGTCTGAAGGAGAATATGGAGAAGCTGACAGAAGAGCGAGACCAGCGCATCAGCAGCGAGAATCGTGAGAAGGAGCAAAATAAGCGGCTGCAGAGACAGATCCGAGACATTAAAGAGGAAATGGGGGAGCTGGCCAAAAAAGAAGCAGAGGCAAGCCACAAGAAACATGAGCTGGTAAGGAGGAAGAGCTTCCAGTCATCAGCGTTACTCCTGTCTTACAGACTGGACTCTAGTTGGAGCGCTACTTAGCACCAACTAACATGACCAGGTGTCCGTCTCCCTTGTGAACAGGAGATGGACATTGAGAGCCTAGAGGCTTCAAACCAGAGCCTGCAGGCAGACCTTAAGCTGGCCTTCAAAAGGATAGGTGACCTGCAGGCGGCCATCGAGGACGAGATGGAGAGTGATGACAACGAAGACCTTATCAACAGGTACAGAACCTATGACCTGAAAAATACCAAAGTGATAACACCTGTGTTGTGCCAACTCTGTATAAGTTAAGCCAGGTTAACATGAACGGATTCTTGCTCATAGTTCATTACTTATATCTTTTTATAAATATTTTAATAGTTTTTAAATATGTAAAAAATATATTTTTATGAAAGTGACATACTGCAGCAATCGATCACTGAATTGCTTGAGAATTATTTCACTAATAAATTCATCATTATTTATTCAATTAATCATTTTGCCCTTAATAATAGAAAAATAATACTTCCTCTTAGACAAAAGCTGAGAGAATCTTCATCCGTGTGAATAGATCTGTCTGTAATATCCCTTCAGTTGTTTATCTGCAGGATGGTCAGAGCTCAGAGCAGGAAGCTGCAGCTTCTCTCTGTGTGTTTGCTCTGTCACTTGTCTATTAACATAAAAAAATATTAATAGACGATCAGTCAGTTTGATCTGATAGGCTGCGGGGTTGGGCTGAGCCTTCAGTTGATATCCTGACGTAGAAAGTGAAGCCAAAGGCAGTGCAACTGTCAGACTTTCTAAAGGGAGGAACATCCCAGCATCAGACACTCACACACATTTTTTATTTATTCTCATTTCTGCAATTTGCTTCTCATAATTTTATGTCCTTCTGTTGTCTTTCATTTTTTTTCTTTCCCTGTCTTTTCTTCCTTGCATCATAACCATCATCATCACTGTGACCAGTTTGCAGGATATGGTGGCAAAGTACCAGAAAAGAAGGAACCGAATGTGAGGATCATGGTCTTATGTTGTTTCTTTCTTTGCTGGAAGTAATGATGCATATATTACATGACGGATCAAAGCTTAGCTTTTATTTTCTCCATCATTTAGTTTATAAAACTTACCAGTTTTTCTCATGGAGTAAGCAGTGACATTTACTGTGTCATAAATGCATCATCAACACATTCAACCCACCTGTGCTTTTTCATTGCATGCCTTCACATCCAGCTGAGTTACCATCACTACTATTAACCGCACTATGAAGCAATTTCTCTCCTTTTAGCAGCAATAAACATCTGTCTTTATTTTGTTTTTTCACTGATGCTTCAGCCAATATGCAGCACATCAAGGTGCCCCAGACACCATGAATCACCTGTTGTATGTTTGCTCTGCTTCTAGCTAAATACGTCTCATTTCTGCCTTACTGAAGGACGCTTTCTGTTGTTGGAAGAGTTTCCTCAGTGTGAGCAGCTCTGCTTTCAGCCATGGACCTCACCTGGTTGTGGCTAATCAGTCAACGCTGGTTACATGTGGGCATTTTACCACATGGTTACCTGTTATCTGAATGACTGCATATCATTTTGTGGACCATTCAGATTGTACCATAGAAAAGACATATCACCTATTTGGGTTTCTCATGTTTTAGTGAGAAAATAACAAAGTATTATACTGCAGGTTGTAGTCTGCCAGAACAGACAGCAGTTAGTGCCTGTTCTGCTCCCACAGATTTCATCCCAGATCTCAACTAATTGTTAAGTGCACTGCACTTAGCAATGCTCACCTTTCTGCATTGATCCTAAGTTTGTTTGAGCTGCAAATCATTGATGGACATAAAAGATGACTACCAGTAATTCATTCTTGAGTAGGATTTTCAGAAGCTTTAGAGCAGAACACATTTCTCAGACTTTGTGTCATTAATTACATATTAAGAAAAAGCAATCAAAATGAACTGATTGGTGTTCCCGAAGGTTCAGGCAACAGCGAAATCTTCATCTGTGGGTTTCCCTGCTTAATGCCTTTGCTTTACAAAGCATATATAGGGCCTTTTCTGTTTAAAGTTTGTATTGGTTACATTTGTTATTGTAGAAAAATGATGTATAAGACTGATACTTAAGTGTGATTGATTGCTGAAAAATTAACACAACGCAAGCGATGATCACCCCCTGCTGGCCCTGGAGGAGTGAATGCTGCAACTCAATGATTCAATGCAATCTGCTGGGTTTCCTTAGATAAAAACTTTTTAAATTGCTTTCAGTAATTTACTGAGCTTACTGTACTGTCTGATAACTAATAACAATAGGATTGGATGGATCCTATTGCATACAATAGGATGCAATAGAATGCAAATGAATATTTCCATTAAATTTTCAAAATATTGAATGGAAATTCAGTATTTTTTAAATTGCCTCGAGATGACATTTGTTGTGAATTGGCGCTATAGCTTAGTTCTCCCAAAGCAGAGTAGATTTAATGTTGAAGACGTGGAGTAGATATGTTGCATATTTTTATTGTATTTCATTCTTTATGACAATTTACAACTACCTGCATGTCTAAATGAATCTTCTCAAACAACCACAGGGATTATTGAATTGAAAAATGCAGTATGAAGCTTCTTGACCTTTACTGATTGACCTTTCTCAGTTTATATGATGAGGCTTTTGGACACAAATATGTGATGATTTCTTTAGTGTTTTTGCTACTGCTTTTATAAAGGTAAGGCCTGAAATTATTCAGCTACCCTGTAGATTTAGATAAAAAAATTATAATTTTTCTTTATCCAACAATTCTCTGACAGAAACTGAGACAGGTCCTTATAAACAAAAGAATGATACTTTTAGAAACAAAATAATACATCTGTTTTTATTTACATTTTATTCAAAAAATTGTTAAATTCTTCATGCTTTTCTGAGTAACTCACAGTGAAATCATTTTTGGCATCTTGAACCCTCGTAAGTACGACTAAGTGATCCAAAGAGTTCCTGAACCTCCTAATCCACAGCCTGTCATGTAGCTCCATGCAGCTCTGTCTGTCTGCTTCTAGATGTTCTCTGTCTGTCCGTCTTTTGTCCAGATGTAATGCTAAGGTCCTCGTCTGCCTCCGCACTAAACCCTTAACCTGTTCTTCCTCAATCGTAATGACAGAAGACGTCTTCCGGGGCTCGCTCCCATTGAACCCTAACATTGTTCTTCCTTTCTGAGTGTCAGAAGACGTGTCTGTATTTGACTACCATTTCCATGGCTGCCTCTAACTCTCTCCTCTTCTGCCTCTAACTTCTCTTCCTTTCCCTAACTGGTGAGCAGTCAGGGCCACTCAGACACAGACTCTGAAGTGGAGGACCGTGTGGATGGAGTGAAGTCCTGGTTGTCCAAAAATGATAGCACTATCAAGAACCTGTCAGATGAGGACAGGTCAGTGAAAATGTGTCAGTTGTCTCTGCAGAGGATGCTTGTCTTATACAGTGGAAGCAGCATAAACTGATAGCTAACCTATTGCTAATAAAATATAACTACTTAACTTTTGGTAAAGTATGGTGACACCTGCAATGCAGTAGCATTATTCCTATAATGGAAAAGAGGGACATTTTCCAGCTAGCAGCAGAGCCAAGAAGAATTCAAAAACTTATTGAGTGTTCGTGTGGAGGGACGTAACAAGAATTTATGTGATTTATATTACGATATTTCACATTTATCTGTTGTAATTATTGGGGGAAAACAGCCAGTCGTAGCGAAAGTCCCACACTATACATGGCAGTGCAGCACGCTGAGCCCTGCTTCCCTTCCTGTTGAAGCCTGGAAGTGAAGCAGAAATGAGCCAAACATAAAGTGGGCTTTGCACACTTAGTGCCAAGTTCACTCAGTGATTGGTTGAAGCTAAACTTGAGAACTTAAAGGTTGAATTTCTCTGTAATCCATTTGATGTGAATATAAAACCATCCAGTCACAGACATAGGTTCCCTCAGCTGCTGCCTGATGAAAATGATCAGAACATTCCACAGGAGTCATCTCACTGATTCTGTCCATTAGAAATCCTGGGGTCATAGTTTACGACCTTTACATGTCCTCCTAGTGTCCTATAACACTGAAAGGTCTCTGTCTCCTTCATTTCCTCCCTGTTTATTTCCCAGCATTTCTTATACACTTTTCTTGAATATGATCTCATATTACTTTTATATTTAGTTCATTTTCTTCTACATTTGCTTGATTCAACTTTGTATTTCATCTTTGTCGTGAGCTTTCCTGTGTTCCCCTTCATTCACTTTTTTTCACACTGTGTTGTTCTAGATGTGCTGTAAAAACCGACTTAAAGGAAGGAAAAGAGTGGAAAGAGGCTAAGGAGAAACATAAAGAGCAGAGAGAGCTACAGACAGTCAGGCCGGTGCCTGTTGTGGCCTCACTGAGTTATAGAATAAAACCTGACCTGGATTTCATCGTAGACAAAAGTCCCTCCCTCCTCTGGTCTACCAAGAAGAAAGCAGAGTCAGACGTCCAAAGCAGATGCAAAACTGAGCTGCTAAACCAGAAATGTCATGTTGACCCTTTAGCCTCTTCCAGGAAACTTCCTCTTTCACTGGATGACTTGAGTGACAGTCAGTCAGTCATCTCTCAGGCTGGCTCAGAGGCTAACGGTAGCATCAGGAAAGGTACAGAAAGCCGTTGGGGTCAGTTTAATCTTTCATTCACTAAGCCAGGATTATACTCCACCCCTCCTGAGATAAACCTGAGGAATAAGGTTCATCCTGGCAGCAGCTTGGGGCTGACAGGCCAATACAAACACCACCAAAGCATCTCTGGTACAGACGGGGCCAGCAGCAGCCGGTGTCCTCCCAGTAGGAGATCAAGAAGTCAAAGTCCTGGAAGTGTTGGCCAACTTGATTCCCAGGTATTCCTAGGTGGTAGCAGTTACCTCGGTGACGGTGGCGTTGACCTAGATGACAGTAGAAGTGTGGTCTTAACTGAGCAGTCCATGTTCAGTCCTCTGTCTTCCATTGGTCGCAGTTTATCAATGCCTCCACCCAGAGACAGGCCCACTGCTGCTGATCTACCAGTTGATACCCTGGACATTCGGCCGGTCAGCCGTCAGAACTATCTTGACCCTGACTTGGAGAAAGCCATCAATGAAGTGCTGAGTTATAAACCAATCAAATTCAAGCGCAGGAGCTTGGAAGACTCTGAATCTGAAGATGATGAAAGATCCAGGAGTAATGAATATGAGAGCCGAAAGATGGAGAATGGAGAGAGGATGTGTCCCACCAGAGGTGTTAGATGTTCTGAATCTGCTGTGGATTGCAGGAGATCATCCTCCCATACCGGCAGCCGACACCATGGCAGCAAGAGCAAAAGAAAGGGCAAGAAAAAGAGAAGCCACAGCTCTGAGTCCGACAGTTCTGGAGACAATCCTGTTGAAGAGAGCGACTCTAAAAGACGGGTCAAAAAGTCCCAAAAAATGTCCAAGAAAAAAGAGAAACGTCCATCATCGTCAGTATCTCCTGAATCAGATTCTGAGTCAAACTTTACATCAACTTCTGATGCGTCTACCATTTCCTACTGGAGTTGCAGTAGTGTGAAATCAGCCGTGGGTAGATCGGTTCCCAGTCCAGATGAGGAGGAGACTCTGCCACCGAACAAGAAGCAGCCGATCAGTAAGAAGAACGAGAAACAAAGGAAGAAGAAGGTGAACCGTCTGATGATGAAGTACTTGTACCGGACAGAGAGTGACTGAGGCAGACAGTAGGTTGCTGGCCTGAAGGATGCTGTGAAGCATGGTGTGACCTAATCAATCACAATGACTAACATTATCAGCCGTTCACTCAGCCTGGATGAGTCGGCCGGTTTGTTTCAGTTAACCCCGGGTGGAAAGCTTTGTGCTGCTGTTGAGTAGCTCCATATCTGTCCTAAAGCAAGAAGCACCAGAAGCTGTTTAATATTCCACCCAGTTTACTGCATGTTGAACATTTTAAATCAGTTTCTTCAAAGCACTTTGTGTTTATCTCTCTCTACCAGTTTTCTCTGTGCATTATCTCTGGTACACAGAGCTGAGGGTTTTCAGTTGATCACTTCATGTTTAACAGCTGTTCCCGACAACTTCTATGAAATACTTGCCTTTATTTCAAGTTTCTATATTGTATGTATCTGATGCCAGAAGAATCTCATACAGTCTTTTATGAGGGAATGCTTTCATCTTCCTTGGTTCTCTGAGATGTTTCTCTTCACCACCGAACCAGGACTAAAGGGATGCAGACAGCAGGCAGTGATTATTCTGCCTCTTCTGCTGACAAGCTGAAGTAGCAGCAAAAACACCAGATATTCTCTAACCCAGTGGTTCTCAATCCGGGTCAGTCTCTGTGGTGTTTCCAGCTGGAACTGGAATCTCTCAAATGAACAAAGTTAAAATAGAGCTGAGCTGATCCAGCCTCACTGTCCACCAATCTCTGTCGAAACAAAATAAAAATAAATAAACAATAAATCCCTCAAAATGACGGACAGTGATGTTGATAGTGGGCTGCACAATGGAGCGGTTGGTAGAAGGTCCTGGGTTCAAATCCCAGCCTTTGGTCTTCCTGCATGGAGTATGCATGTTCTCCCTGTTCATGTGTGGGTTCTCTCTGGGTGCTCTGGCTTCCCCCCTACAGTCCAAACACACGACTGGCCTGTGTGTGTCTGCAGTCCTGAGCAGACCCTGCTTCTCGCCCATTGACTGCTGGAGACCTGGCAGCAGAACAGAGTGTGGAGTACAGAATGGATCACAGTGGAACGAGACAGAACAACAAAGTCTGAGATCACGTTTGGTCAAACTAAACTGGTAGAGGATCACGCTCACTGCACAGACTGCGCTTCTGTTGGCTTCTGTTTTCTTTTCACTTTTGTGAAAATGAAGCACTCTGGTTGTTTGCGATCTTTTCCCTGTCGGCGTGTTCGTTAACGGATTGTCTCCTCTGTGTGCTGCTGCAGCTCCCCCATCCGCAGACGCTCTCACTACGACAGGTCTGACGAGGAAGAGGAAGAAGAGAAGGAGGGCGGTCCGGGAACAACCAGCTCGTCCCGCTCCAGATACAGATTCAGCAGTCATTTGAAAGATGACGATGATGATGATGAGGAGGAGGAGGAGGTGTCATAGTGCACTCAGTCAGATGTAACAGTTTGCTTTGCATGCAGAATTGTCTACAGTGTTGGACAATCATGCACAACAGTATTGCAGTGGTCTGCTCCACCAGTCGTGTGGAGTCAGAGGAGCGGATGCAGCAGTGAATGCTGGTGGCTGCTTGACCTGCAGACTCTGCCACACACAAGCTCTTCATCCACAGTTCACACCTTCAACACCAAAATCCTACAGGTTTCCATGTATTGCCAGGAAGCATTAGCTTGCAGCACATGTGTATACTCTGTAAACGTTTAACAATGAATGCTTAGACCTAAGAAAAGCACCAGCATCCGTTCCTTCTTTCTTTGAACAAGTGCCGTTTTAAGAAGCAGAAGCTTCCTGAGCTGCTGCACTGTAAATCCGTGACCCTCATTATCATGTGTTTATTGTAGCCTCATAGTCTGCTCTTTATTTTCCTGCAGTTTGCTCCCCACCCTGTACTCCTCCCAAAGAGAGAAGACTGCATCACTCAGATGCTACAAGGATCTTTTGTTTTCTTCCTACAAACTTTTAACAGTTTGAAGTTAACTTGAATTTCCAAAGTAAATACCAGATTAAAACACAGCGGCTTTGTTGTTGCTTTTGCTATTTACTCACTGTTTTAACTTTGATGTAGTTTCCTTCTTCATGGAATCCAGCTAATATTGCACCATTTTATTTTTTATATTATTGTTTCCCCAGAATTAGTCGACATGCATGCATTAGCATGCTGAAAATGTCTTTTTTAAGAAAATGTTTTTTTTTTCCTGGGGCCTATTTTTCTTTTGGTCTTTTTTTTTGTTTTGTTTTGTTGCTAATAGGAAATAATACAACCCAGGTGTGAAAGCAAAATGTTGAGTTTTTTTGTTTTGTCTTTTTTTAAACAAAGAATTGATGAGGTTTAGTCTGCAGCAGCAACAGGCCTCACCATGTCTGGTTCTCCTCTGGTGCTTCTTCACATGAACACCCTCACCTCCACACACAGCCATGGAACAGCTTGTGGTTGCCAGGACAGCTATTTAAGCTCTATGGCAACCTGTCACCATGTGGGTGCAGCAGCAGTCTGGCAGTGTGCATGTGCTGCCGACCACATAGCATGCTAGTGTTACGCAAACCGTTTAACTTCCTGAATAGTTCAAGTGAACACACTCACACATTCATCATTTACTCAGTAAAGTGGACTAATTTAGGAATTAGATCATCAACATAAAAAAATCCCAGTAAGAACAAGTTTTAGGTTCCAGTGTGTTTGAATGAGCTGAACGGCCCTTTGAGTTCAGTGCATCTTTCCCAACTAGGAAGCAGAAAAGGTTCTTAAAACACAGGCAGCCTCATTCATATGGTGACGTCATTCCTGGAAGCACTGATCTGCACAAACAGAGAACATCCTGGTAACCAGGATGTTCTCTGTGCTGACCACCTGGAACTGGTCAGCACATGACCAGTTCCAGGTGGTACTTCCTGATTCTGACATCGTTTGAGCTTCACATTTCTGCTGTGTGACTGTGTGTGTGTGTGTGTGTGTGTGTGTGTGTGTGTGTGTGTGTGTGT
>VMRN01000056.1:1715378-1757069 GCA_010277015.1 Poeciliopsis turrubarensis
GTGTGTGTGTGTGTGTGTGTGTGTGTGTGTGTGTGTGTGTGTGTGTGAATTACACATTACCGCATCTGCTTTCATAGTGATGTATTTAAAACTGCCTATAAACCACTTAATTTAAGTTAAAAAAAACACAAAAACAAAATCTTATTGATGTCAGGAACATGACGAGTCGGCGTTGTATATTGAAATGGTGTAAATGTGTAATAAGGAAACGGCATGTACATTTTTGAAAGGATTAATGAGACACTGGAAAGTATTTGGTATACAGAGCCGGAGTGTCCCAGCTGGTGGTGGGAGGCGGAGGCAGAGCGGCCCGGTCGCTCTCCGTCTGACCCGCTGCTCCCACTCCAGGCATCATGTTTGGATCTTTTATTGGTTCTGGCGTCGACGATCCACACGTCTCCATCATTCCTAAGTAACCCACAGCATGTGGAACCAAAATCACATTTAAGCCGTTTGGTGGAGTTGTTTACTGTGTCACATTTGGCTCATTGTAATTTGAGCAACAAGAAAATCTGTTCAGTTCACATGTGTCCAGTTACTTGACGTGTGGTGATGAGTTTCAGTGAGTCGTTTTGGGTCCAGTCAAAGGCGACTGCATGCGGTCTGTCTGAGAGCTTTGGGTGGAATTTGATATTGTGTGATTTTTGGATGCTTTTTTTAAATATATCTGATATCGACACAAAAGTCGACGTATTTTTACTGACATGCACCTCTTTTTTTTTTTGGCTAACCCCTTATTCACTGTATTTATATACAAAACATGTATGATTCATTTTAGCTTTGGAAAACTCGTTTTTTTTCTTCACTGAAAAACTGACCACTTGTTAATTTTATCTTTGCAATATTGTAAATAAATTCTAGTTATTGACTTGAAGCGCCTTTGACGTTGGCTTTTTCTGACTCAGCGAGTTACTGCTGTCTGCTTACTAAAGAGTTTTCCTCATTGATGTTTTCACACATAAAAATAATGAGTGGTAACTCAGACACAATGTCTTCTGGGAGTTGAGGAAAGTCCCAGCAGCTCGTTACCGAGCGGAGGCTCTGAGAACAGACGGTATGTCTAAATATGTAAACATGTTTCTGTTGGTGCACAGATAAAATTTCTCAGGATCTATATCTACAGTTACTCTTGGAAGAAGTTTCATTCAGATACAGTTTTATTGTCATATATCAAGTCAGACTAAAAATGACAAGGTCTGAATGTCAGAAAATTTCAAAGTGGAGAGAAAAAACAACTTGTGAAATTATTTGACTCTAAAGGTGTTTTTGCTTTGTAATGAGATCCCCTTCAGGTGGTCACTAAGGTTTAAACTTCATCTAGATGGTGAAATCACTAAGCAAAGTGAACCAGAATTTCATGTCGTGTAAAAGGCTAGTTGTTGAACACATCTAAAACTGATGACATGAGTTTTGGAGCTTTTTGCAGATTCTAACAATGATCTGAAAGAATGAAAGAGTTGGAGGAAGGACTCATGAATCCAGTCCCGATCCTACAAAGCTGATTTCATCTTTGACTGGAAACGTCTGATTTTGAAAGGTGAAAGGTCAAAGGAAGGCTCTTCTCCCAGGCTGAGCTCACACAGGAGCTTACCAATGACTGGGCCGAACTTGAAGCCATGACCTAAAGGAGAGGAATCATAGAAGTAAAAAAATAAATAAACGGATCCATGTCACGAACAAGACAACAGCTGAAGGCCGAGGCTAACGGGAGGCGGCTGAGCCTCCACAGTATAACTGCAATAACTACATGCTCAATGTTTTGGAGATTCTCAGCATGAATCCCATAGAGCTTCTCACATTTTATACAATAAACATTTTCTGAAAAGGCCTAAATAAAAAGAAATTCTATGTATTGAGAGAGTATTTTTCTGTAATTCAAAGGAAATGTGTAAGTGCTGACTAAAAAAAATGCCCCCAAAAATATTTGCAGCAGAACCTGCACAACAGCATGAGGAGCTGCAGTCCTGTGGCCAACTCAGCAGGATATAAACGTTAAAAAGAAAATGTGTCTGCTGGCTCAGAGACCTTAGAAAAAAAACTTCTGTTTTTGATCAGGTTGTCGACAGTAGGAGAGGTTGCAGTAACTGTCATGGCGTCCTGGCTTTCAATATATGACTCCTTAGTTGGCTTTGATGTTTTTGGAAACATACCTGAGAATCCTGCTCCAATGACGATGTTGCTGTAGTTTGGATGGTGGTCCAACACAAAGTGGCGATCAGGAGTTAGCTACACAAACACAGCAAGCAAAATAGAACGAGTCAGATACGAAATGTTTCACTGATACATAAAGGCAATTTGAATCATGCACATTTATGTTTTTTTTTTCTTCAGTTTCACATTTTCTGCCTCCTTTATTAAACCTCTGCAGCCATTTTTAAAGCCCTTTGAAAAAAAAAAAAGAGAGATCAAAATTCTGCCCCTGGAAAAACAAACAACACTCCCTTAAACCAAAGGGCCAATTCTGGCTAAAGGCCAATGGTGAACTAGTGGTTAGTTCACCACTAAAGGCCTGGTGAACTAACAACGCCTTTAGTTCGCCACAAGAAGGCGTGGATGACATGAAGCCGAGAACAAAATGACCTGAACTTCATCCCAATGCAGCAAGAAGGAGGACAGATTTCAGAAGTTCAGCCTGACCTGCAGAGATCTTACGCCTAAGTATAAATACTAACACAGAGCAAACCCAAAACAACCCAAACACACCCAGAGCATGACACTTCAAGGCAGAAATACTTCTGGGGGTTTCTGCAGCCACAGAGAGCCCCCTCCTCCAGCCTTACTGTATACATGCAGCTCTCCACCACAGCAGGCTCAGGAACCAGGCCAGGTATGCATCTGGAAATGTATCGCTTCAGGATGTCGATGTCAAACGTGTCCGTCTGCAGGTCTCTGTAATCCGGGTCAATCTTGCTGCCCATGTGGTAGCAAACCTGCACACACAGTAGGAACACACCAGCCTACAATTATTGCACTAAAACGATCCTTTGCAGTCTAAATATTGAACACACTGATATTGCAATGATGATATTTTGTGCTGCCTCACTTTCAACCGTTGAGGAAATGCTAGATGTGTATCACACACTCACCCACCTTCACCAAGTCTGGATACTCATTTGACGGGAGGCCATAGATGTGTTCTTTAGCCTCCAAACTCCCAGTGACCACAAAGCATGGAAAACGCTGCTTCACACCGTAAGTCCCAGGAGTCTTTTCTTTCCAGTAGCACACATTAATCTTAGCAGTCTGTTGTGCAAAGACACAACAACATAACTCAGTCTTACATGCATGGTTAGGATACAGGGTTGCTAACCAGTTTGCTGGATGATACATTTTGCTGGACGATAAATTGTCCCAGAACGTATTGTGATAAACGATGATGTTGTTATGAGACCATTTTCAAGTAATGTGATAGTAATAATGGCTTGATAAAGCAAGAACACATACTCAAATTCAAATAAACATTTAAACACTGGAACTGGAGGAAATTTGAAATATCCAAAACAAAGAAAGAAAACAACAGAAACAACAAATAAAATGAATCACGAAGTCTCTGTGAAGAAAATTGTCTTTCAAAAAAAACAAAAAAATGGGATAGTTGAGACCAAAGCACCCGACTGAAGAGCAGTTTTGGTAGGAAGAGAGAGAAAAGAGAAAAACGATGAATCAAGAAAATGAAAATGATTGAGTTTGTTGTCATTCATTATGCGATTAATTGATTTGTGGTTTATTAGTAGGGATCTTTGTGAAGTCAGTCAACTAGAACAGTCAGATGGGTTTCCTTAGGTAGCAGAGTTTGTCCTGAACTTCTGTGAACTGCAGAACGGATGAATGTCTGATGGGAATCCTCATGTTTGAGGCTTTTCTGGGTTCTCTACTGGGTAACTGAACTGGGCCTTGTCTCTATATTTCTCAGGTTCATTCGACAGTGACTGGTTTGGTACCAGTCGTTAATGAAAAGGTCCGTTCCAGCCCTGCCAGATGTGTTGTGTTTATCCCTGTGGGTGCAGCAATCAGTCATCTGTGAAAACGACTTGATTTCTACAGGAAGCCTGAGGAGTTCAGAGAGACGGACGGATCACAGGAAGGCTGCTGATCATCAGGTACACTTCAAATGATCTACAGACCTAACAGATTTCTAATTAAACGGTTTGAATTTAAATCACTTTGTTGGAGTTTAAAAACTAAGTTTTGTCTAAAGTGATGCTCACTGTACAATTAAAGCATTAAATATGTAGCCAGAAAAAAGAAAAAACTAAATCAACATTCAGCACAGACCCTGTATTCTAACGTTATGATATTGATATTTAAATATATCGCATTGTGTTTAACAAGTTGATCCTGTGACGTGTCATACTGTACATGCCGCCATCTCAACACTGTCACATGGCACCATGTGTGGATACCTCCAGTGGTAACTGGAAACCAGTGTGAGCCAGGAGCTTATTGGTCCAGGGTCCAGCAGTGATCACCACATTTCTTGCTTGATAGGCTCCTCCAGAGGTCGTCACCTTGACAACTGGACCAGGCTTGATTTCCATAACCTTCTCATTATCTCGTATGTCTCCACCCAACTTCTGAAACTGACCCTGGAGAAACAAAACCAAACGAGTTCCAGGAACGTTTCAAACCAAAGAAACAAATAAAAATTGTTTATATCAGGACATTATTTCTAAACGTCATGTCAATTAAGTAGTTATTGTGCAGACAGGATTTTTTTAAATATATATAAAACAAAGTAAGTCAGGTTAACACAAACAGCATAAAGATTCCAAAACACATATGGTTATAGTTGATGCTACATTAAGTGAATGTTTCCAACATGTAGCTATACCTTTAAACAAAGTCAAATTGATATAAGTGAGATGCCTGCGTTGCAGTGAAGCTGAGCCGTACCTGAACCGCCTTCAGGGCCCGGTCAGCAAACAGAACGCCGGCGGTTACATCCACCAGGGCCCCGTGGCCCTCAGACAGAACCACGTTGGGGATGTGCTGGTGGAAGTTATCACGGCTCAGGATCACCGTGGGAACCTTGTTCTTCAACAAGGTCCTCTTGACCAGCGGGTAATCCCCAGTGGTTTCTGGTCCCATGACTAGCAGTCCAGTTTGTCTGTGAGGAGAGATGAAGGCGGCAGGATGGACGGACTGCTGGGCTCACCGAGTCTAAACACACAGTTTGTCCTTGCACCGATAGAGAACAAGGTAATGTACAAATGAAAGGGCACTACTAATATTATAAGCATCACATCCAAAAGTGCATGATGTGTATTAATACAGGTGCAGCATGTAGATATGTTTGGAAAAAAAAAATAATTTTGTAGAAAAAGTCAAACATTATTTGTAATTTTGCTTGATCTTCCTGTGCAAGCCTGAGTCCTTCATCCCAAAAACACCAGTTTGGTTAATTAGTTTATCTAATTCGCCCTTGTGTGTGTGTGCGTGTGTGTACGTGTGTGTGCGTGCGTGTGTGTGTGGATTGCTGTTTGTCCATTGTTGACCACCCGCTCCCTGCAGCCCTGCAGAGGTTACCAGTATGCACGTACTTATATAAATGACTGACAAAAGACATTGAACTTTTTCCACAACATTCCATCACTTTAAATGTAACATTTACAGTTTCTTGAATCTCAGTCTGGTCAAGCCTTCACGTTGTGTTCAAACACTTTTCCACTCTTCATTTCAGCTGCTGGCTGACCTGTACAGCGTCACTCCGGCCTCCTTCTCCAGCTGGGCCCACATCTCATAGGCCTCCTCCATCATCTGGGTGTAAATGTCCTGCTCATAGGCTCTGCGTATGATGCGCGTCTGGCCGTGGGAGCTGCCTCGGCTGTGAGGCAGAACGAACTGGAGGAAAACGGTTCAGATTGAGGAAACAGAAAATAATCACGTCCTCCTGTTCAGAAAAACTGCAGCTGTGATCGACTCAGGTACAGAAAATGATTTGCTTAGTGTGAAAATAATAATAATAAGATTATGACTCTTTGAGGCTTGTCTGTTTAACCCTCTGAAGTTTTAACTTTGAATTCACCATTATATTTTCACCTTAAAAACTATTCACCTTGCCTTGTTTGGTATCATTATTTTCAGCACAACCTCAACTTTATGATTTTACAGTGTTTGTTTCATTTTGACAAAAATGTATGATCACAGTGGACCAAAAGATGTTATCGGCTGAATCAAAACCTTCAGCTTGCATGTTGAGCCCAATCAAATAATGTAAAGGAGTGTTTGCTTCCAATTTAGTCAGTTAAGTAAACTACATGCATGTCTCAAAGACATGAAACACAGATGACTTTAGTCAAGCTGCAGCACATTGTGGATCATGTTCACAGGATAATTGTTATTTTTGTCGTTTCAGTGGTTTCAGTTGGTAAGAAGCAAACTGACTGATGAGGAGTTGATTTTGTTATGAAAATAGTAAATGTCCTGTTCTTGTAACATCAAGTCTATTTGAATCCTGCATTCAGACACTTGAATGGCTACAAGCTACAAGCTACAAGCTCCTGCATTGCAGCCTGAGCTGCTCTGGGGCAATCTGACAGAGGCAATCATGTACATTGTTTATTGTCAGTTCAGCTTATTCAGGCCGAGTATTAGTGAAAATAAGTTAAAATTAAATATTGTTCAATATTTTATCATTCTTGTTTTCGGTATTTATTATTAAAATAGACTATGAAAAGATATTTTTTGACCCCGTTTGTCGAAGTGACAACGCAACCTCTGCTGTAACCGTAGTAGATGATTAAGAAGCCCAGTTTGATCCGGCCTTCACTCGCCCCACTGTCTGCAGAGCAAAGTGCACCTGTTGCACTGATGCAACACCAGACAGAACGCCTCCTTTATGGGTCACTTGCTTACACTCTCGGCTGCAGGCCTGGATAAAATCATGCAGAAAGACTAAAGAATGTGAATCAGAACAGCCTGATCTACAGCTTTACAAAGGACACTGTATGTGCTGTTCATCATGCTTCCAGTTCAGACATGTTGTTGTCGTTCTTGAAGGAAAGTTAAAACTTTGTTTTGCAGTCGGCGGGTTGCCGGTTCGATCCTCGCTCCGTCCAACTCTGTCGTTCCGTCCTTGACCAAGACGCTTCACCCTCCTTCCCTGCTGGTGACGGCCGGAGGGCCCAGTGGAGCCGCAGCCTCGCTTCAGTCTAACTAATCAATCGCAGCTCATTTTAATATCATAAACCACTAATCGTTTAGGCCTCACCCTTCACTTTTATATTCCTTTTCCTTAAATGACGCCTTTCACTGGTGTGACCTCAGATTTTTCAGAGTTTATCTTGAAGCAATATTGTTTTTGAACTTCAGTCAACCGTTAGATGTTACATGGTGTAAATGGAAGCTTCTTTCTCTCCTGGTCATAATGTCCTTTTAACTCTCAGCCAATCACTGCTTTGGGTTTTATCAAGTTCATCTCCTGACTCCTCCTCTTTCCATACCTGAATCTCCTCTCTTCCTTGTCAAATCTACCTCAATTTATTTTTCTTCTACTGCAAATACTTCAACGTTTTGTTCTAACAGTAACCAAGTTTATTATTTTTATTTGACATTCCATTTTTATGCTGACGTAAGTTTGTTTCTGAATATTGTGCTTCCTTAGCTTCTCTGCTAGGTCCTCTCTGTTTTCAGCGAACAGTGATGGTATTTAAACCAGATCAGGGTTTGCTTTTGTAATCTTTCTGCTTATTTATTACCTTTCAGGAGGTTTTCTGCAGTTTATGAGCAGAAAAAGTACTTTTGCAGAAAAGCCTCACAATTACAATATCAAAACAGAAAGAATATTGAAGTAACTCAAAGACATTCTGAATGCTTAACAGTCTTCAGCATTCTCAGATTTTAAAAGTGAGCATCTAAATCTTTCTGTTAATTTTTTTTGTCCTTTAGCTTATATGAACTGTAAGCAATTTAGTTTAAACAATTTGTCAGGTGAGTGACAGTCTCCAAAATGCTGTGAGCTGCTGTAACTTTCATACTAGAATCACATTTACTTCTGCAGCTCTTTAACTCAAGACCCAAGACTTTTGGGTTTTGAATTCAGTTTCTGAATTATCTTTGGTCAGAGCTACAAAGTTGGAACAAATGTGTCGACAGCGCAACAGGCTGTAGGTGTGTGTGTATGTGCGCGTGTGCGTGTCTGTGTGCGTGTGTGTGTGTGTGTGTGTGTGTGTGTGTGTGTGTGTGTGTGCGTGCGTGTGTGTGTGTGTGTGTGTGTCTGTGACATATCTCACCTGCTCCAGCAGCAGAGTCTTCTTGTTTCGTTTAGCCAGCTGGTAGGCCGTGAAGGAGCCCTGGACTCCCGCCCCGATCACCACACAGTCATAGTGCTGCTTAGCGGACATGCTGCCGGACTCTTCATGGACACACTAGTCATATTCAACTCTCAGTCTTTCATAGCTCAGCCCTTTATTTCTCCGCCCACGATCAGTGGAGGCGGACCCAAGAGCCCAGAGAACCCAGTAGGGTCAGGGTTATGTCTGCTGACTGGAGTTCTTGATCTGCTCATTTGAGATCCGCTGGAGTTACCGGCTGCAGCCGGAGGTCATTGTGGTTTACAATTTCTGGCCTGCTGACCCTCTGCATGACCGTCTGCACGCTGAGTTTACAGCTGCAGCGCACATGGACGCTCTGATGTCTGGTCTTGTTGTCGGTTGGTGACAATTCAGCTGCTTCTCCACCGTATCAGTTTCTGCCAAGGCAGCTGGTTGGTTGGGCAGAGCATGACCCTCTGACCTGCTGTGAAGGGTCAGAGCAGCTTGTTCCAACATCTGTAATGTGTTTTTATTTTTATTTATTTTACTTTTTGTGTTTGTTTTTCTTGCATTATTTAATTTATGAACGTGCTTTCCTTGTTGTTTTTTTATTGATTACTAATTTCCTGTGGTTGTTGCATTGCATGCTTTTTTTTTTTTTTTTACCTGACATAATTGTCTTCCTCATGTTCCCCTGTTTTCCTCAGGAACCAAACTGCATGCCTGAAGCCATGATTTTTAATAGGATCATGTTTGAAGGAATGGTTCAAATATAATATTGTGTATTGTCTCTCCGCTGCCTTCGCCCCGTTAGCTTTAGCTGGGGTCTCTGCCTCTCATATCCACTGCTCACCGCGCTGCTTCATTTGCAGTCCCTCCTGTATAAGGAATGGCTCTCTGTGACCAACCCATCAGCCACCTGACATGAACATGCCAGTAACTGCTCCTGTTCAGTGCTTGTCTTTTTCTTCTCAAAAGCCAGTTTGGGAAATATCAGATTCTTTGTTTGTATTCTTTCAGCGTTTCAGTTTTTCAACTCGCCTGATAATTTTCTTTTCACTGCTGCTGAAAAACCTGAAAACCCCCAACAAACTCTCCTGCTGCAAATTCAGACCAAGCTGAAAATCTTTGCAAGAGGAGACAGAAAAGCATTAAGTGTAGAAGCAAACAGCTACACGCCAACATCTCCCAAGAAGATTTGAATGCATAAGAAACGGTTGATTCGTTGAACACTCCGGTTCCATCTGGCCTTTTCCTGCACCTTCATCAGCCAACCTCACAGCTGATCAAAGGCCAGTTGCTAGACTCATATCACACCAAACAGCCAGCTTCAGTCAATGGTCACTTGTTTTTAGTGTCTCTTGTAGATCCCAAAAATAACCTAAGAGATCACTGGACACTGGAATATTTCTGTCCTGTCTACGTCATTTAATATCTTTGATGTTTATGATACAAACAGGTTTAAGAGAGAACAATCAAACGTTTTCACCACTGCCTTTTTCACATGGCAGATGCTCCAATAAACCGGAGGTCACTATTCACTTAATTCTTCAACTTCAAATTTTACATCAACAGCAAAACAATTATTAACTTAATGTGTAGATATTTTTTTCTCATACAAGCATTTAGTCAGGAGTCTGTGGGTTTCTCTCTTCTCAGTTCTTAAAGTTGTCCACTAGATGGTGCCACGCAGCTGCAGCAGACCTGAAGCTGCACAGCTGCTGATCACCCTGTTTGATTCAGAGGTTCAGTGATGCAGGAAGGTTAAAGAACTCTCATGTAAAATATTTCATAAAATCTGTCTTACTAAGGTATGTATTCATTCTATGTTCAAGAAAGAATTGAATGTAAATTGTATGTTTTGTGATTCATAGCCTCAAACTGTTCTCCACTTGTTTTGGTGTTGTCCTTTTGTTAATGCGTCTCGGCAGAATCTCTGCGAATTTATCCACAACATCGAAGCACAATTTATGCTTTTATGGGAAGACGTCTTACTTGGCCTCAATGGGAAAAAACATGCTGAACAATTCTGACTTTCTCATAAATTCTTTACCGTTACCAGCTAAATATCATATTCATTGTTCCAGGTACTCTGAAAGGAATCCATGCTGTGCTGCATTTTATAATAAAGTTAAGTTTTATATCCAGACTACCAAAAACTCTGAGAAAAAATAGCTATTAAAACAACTGAATGAACTGTTATGAACCGAAGCCTCTTAGCTTTTTCTTTTTCTTGAATGTTATATATCTGTATTTATCTGTAATGTTTATTTTCTTGACTACTTTTTCTTACCTTTTACCTTTATTTTTGGTATGCTAGAATTTGCAGCACTTAAAACATGTTCTGATATCTGACTTGTACATTCGTCTATGTTGCCTCCTAATGTTACCATGTGACTGGTTTTCTCACAGTTAATTTGACATTTTTGCCTGTTAGCTTTGTTAAAGCAACATCTTATTAATATGAAATCTTGTTGCCTGTTTATACTGTCATTAATTATTGTACTCACTGGAAAGTGATCACTCCCTAATGTGAACTCCCAGTTGACATCACATTGACATGAACTTATCATGTATATTTATATACTGATAGACTGATTTGAAGGAAGAGAGGATAATCTCAGAATCCACGTTTCTTGATTACCAGGATGAAGTTTCCACAGAAACTTCATGTCATCAACAAGCCAAAAGAGCCCCAACCAAGAACCAAGAACATAAAAATGTACATAACAGAAGCCTGGCATTTAACATTATTATTTTGTTTTTTTTTTTTATCTGACATTGTGTTTTTGGGGGGTTTCATTACCTGTAAACAATAATCATAAAAATTTAAAGGCTGAAACAGAAACAATGATGTTTCATCATTTTATTAGATGTATGTCAAAGTGTGTTGCCACCTATCAAGATCAAATGAGTAAAATGTAGCAGCATTCTGAGCATTAAGAATGTTTACTTGAAAAATAATACCACTTTAGTGGGCGCTCATAATATTTCCTAAGCTTAAATACAAATTAAATGTAAACGAATGAATAGAAAAGTAATGATCCAGTTTAAAACTATACAAAGTGATACCTTTAAGTGAACAGAAGGAAAACACATAAACCCAAGATTTTAACTCCCAGCATCCGGTTCACGGTAGACGTCTGAAGTACGCGGTGGCCTAAAAAAATTGATGTTTAAATACTAATACCGCCACTTAACTTATCTAAAAACAACTTCAACAGAACAGCGCCAACAAATTACGTCTTCTCAAAAGGAAAACACTGAAAACACGGGAAGTCTCGTGAACGCAGAGCCACCGCCTGCAACTGCACGCGATACGTATCCTTGAAAACTATCTGTAGCCTTTTATCGCGCATGCGCGGCCGGCAGTTCGCGGTTGCGCCAACTGGAAGAGGATGTTGCTAGCAGCCAGTGTAGATGCACAGCCTTTTCACAACAATAACATTCACTAAAATTTGCATCTCCACATCCACGAACGGAGGATTCCGCTTTGAGAGCACACCCGTATTCGCTCTTTGGATCACAACCTTAGCTCGTCCACATATTTATAGTTCTCTCTTCTTTTGACAATGGGAGTGGATGGGTTTGCAGCTTTACTGGACTGTTTTTTGGCAGAAGCAGAAACAAGAATCTTGGCTTGCCAGCTAGGCCGCAGATGGATTTTGTCGCCATGAGCAAGAGTCGACTGGCGATAAAATATTGGAAGTATTCTTTATGCGTTTATATTGTCGTCGCTGCTACGGAGCCGACGCGTTTATAGCACGAATATTTTCCATTTTCGCAGTTTTTGTTAAAGGCAACAACAGAAGCTAGCAAGCCCGCTAGCTTCTCAACCTTGACTGGCTGCCGTCTTGTTTTAGTAGTTAGCTCCGTTGGCTAGCTAGCGATCACTTGGCCACCAAAGCAGTTGGATTCAAACTTTTTGTTGAGGATCTGCGTTAACCGTCTGGTACCACACTGGTACCGGTACCACAGATTTCGTTTGCGAGGTCTGCCTCTGGATGAATGTGGGACAAAATGGAGACCCCGACGATTGTGTACGATCTGGATACCTCTGGAGGCTTGATGGAGGTGAGGTTGCTAAGCTAGAAGGCCTCAGTAGAGTTACTTCTATGCATACGCTCGGGTTTCCCCCCCTGTAACTCTGTTCTGGTTTTCCGAACAATTGAAACTCGGCAATTCTGTTGTCAAGCGTCTTGATCTCCCAGTAAAGTCAGCGCTCTGGTTTGGGAATGGAGGCCAGAAGTTGAGTGTGGCTGTGGCGCTTCATGAACCGTGTCTGAGGGCGCTCAGCTGCATGCCTTCCCCCCGTTGTGTGCTCAGCAGCCGCGGCTTTCATTAACAACGACTTGGCTTGTTTTTTGTTTTGTTTTGTTTTTTTTGCAGCAAATCCAAACTCTGTTGGCGCCTCCGAAGTCCGAGGATGTGGAGAAGAGGAGTCGGAAGCTGGTAAGAGACGTTCGGAGGAGCGGCAGGGCCACCAACCACGACACCTGCGACAGCTGCCGGGAGGGGGGAGACCTGCTGTGCTGCGACCACTGTCCGGCTGCGTTCCACTTACAGTGCTGGTAAGAGCCAAGGGAGGGAAGGAGCCACAGCAGTGAGTTCTGGCCCAGGAGGTCAGCTGGACCGGAAGGTGCTGTTAGCCTCACCTCTGGTTTTTGTTAGGGGTTTAAAATAAACTACGCAATTTTATCTCTGTGACCACATTGACAGTTTTTTTGGGGGGGGGAAGCGATTAAATGTTGATTTCAGCATCACCATTCAACGCTTTGTTTCTGGCATAGAGCTGATGAATAGAACAGCTTCTATTCATCAGTTCATTCATTTATCTTCTTTCGTGTAGCTCACTGCTATGTTTCCCTCTTGTTCAGGACTGCGTGTCTCATGCAGGGCTGCGTGTCTCACAACAAGCACAACTTGTTGAATATAACTGTTTAATAGGCATTCAGGGATGATACCAGAACACTGCAGGTGCTTCTCCCGTCCGACAGGGGGTGGAATTGTCTCCCTCGCCGCTATCAGTGTAGGCAATGTTGCTAAAAATGGTGTTCACTATTCCTGTGTTTACAATATGGCGACCTCCCTGCTTTTTTCTGGTCAAGCGCCATCTTAGTAATCGGCGTTAAAGTTCGACATGAAGGTTGGAGAGGCAGTAAATGGACTAACACAAACGAACACATTCTCAGATTCGGGAACGGCTTGTTCTTATCCGTCCACTGCTTGTGTCTCCGTGTCAGCCGGTTTTCCGCTCAGGGTGTCTCTCTGCTTGCATGTTTCGAGCTGAGTCTCGATGTCAGAGCATCTCAGGATTCCGTTTATTGATCTGTGATATGGATGGCCGTGTGGAACCTCCAGATGACTAAAGTACCTGCAGTTTGCGCCTGGAAGCGGGCGCTGCTGGGTGCTTCACTGTGTGCGGTTTCTATTGTAATTCAGTTTTTTGTCCATTAGGTGGAGACAGAGAAGCTACTACCTTTATAGTTATATAAGGCCTTGGAAGAGATTTAGAGGTATTTTCTTCATTTAGACTGAGAATTTATTTTACAATAGATATAGACATATAAACACAATTACCAAACAACTGAACACACACCAATTAAACACCAATTGAAAACAATGTTATACCCCAAACCTTAAGTATTGCTTATATTATATTGTTTTTAAAGAAAAAGCTAAGCTATACAATGAAATAATTAGCTTACTAAAAATCAGAAACATATAAATAAACCTCTTTAAATGACAGTAATTAAATCCTTAAATTTTATTTGGAAGCATTGAATAGCTGACCATTGTGGGTTTTTTTTTTTTTTTTGTTTTTTTTTTTTTTTTTTTACCATAGCAACCCACCGCTGAGTGAAGAAATGCTTCCTCCTGGAGACTGGATGTGTCATCGCTGTAACATGAGAAAAAAGGTGAGTGGTAAGATGTTGGGTTAATTGTGTTTCTAGTGACTTTTGCACACCTTGGAGACCTTCTTTACAGATGCACAATACAAAACATGAAATAATGTTAAGAAAACTGTCCATGAATTTAAATTTACATCTCTGGAATCAATAATAATGACATCTTATTAACAAGTATCTGCAACTGTATCGTTAAATTTTCTTAATTTCCTGCAGCACTACTTTGTACAATGTACACCGTGTGGCTTGATACCTCGTTCATATGACATGCTTCACGTATGAATATCTGTCAGTAACACATAATACATGGAAAAATGTTGTCTAACTGACCTGGCTCGTGAAAATGCATAATGTCTCCAACCTGCAAGCAGCTGTCCAGTCAGTTTTCTCCTAACTCTCTCCTGGTTTCTTCTTGTTGCTGCCAGAAGCGTGAGCAGAAGTCTGAGCAGACTAATGGCTTCCCAGACCGGTCGTCAACCAAGCGTTCCACTTCTCCTACGGGCGAGCTGGAGGTGGGCCCCGGCCCGCTGAGGCTCGATGGCCTTCCACCAGGGGCCGGCGCTGCTGGGCCCGGTCTGCGTGTGGCTCAGGTCCGCCTCCTGGACCGTAGGACCAGCAGCAGGCCCAGCAGCCGTCCTGGGACCCCGACATCCAACACGTCCTCCACCCCGACCCCATCAGAGGAGCAGAACGACGGAGAGGAGGAGGCGGCTGACCCCGAGGACGACGTGCAGGCGGTCGAACCCGACGGCGCGGCGCTGTCAGTGCCGGCACCTCGTCTTCTGAAGAGGCCCTTCCAGCTTCTCATTGCAGCAGCCATGGAGAGGAACCCCACACAGTTCCAGCTGCCCAGTGAGCTGACCTGCACCACTGCGCTGCCAGGTCAGTCTGTCACAGAGAGGGACGCAGTACTGCTCTGTTACTTTCTTGGTCTGTTATCGGTTTGGTCCCAGTCTATGTCTTGTCCCATCTGGCACTAGTCTGGTCCAGGTCGGGCCCCAGTATGGCCTCATCTAGTATTATTCTGGCATCGGTCTGGCACGAGTCCTGGTCTTATCCTCGTATGGCCTTGTTCTGGTCCCGTCCTGGTTTTGTCTCAATCTTGGTCCATCACAGTCTTGTATCTGATGAGGTCCAGAGTCAGGGAGCTGGTTGCAGGCTTTCTGTTGCAGACTTATCTTGAACTGTTATCTGAATGTTTGTGGCCCCTGCATTTCCATGTCCTCTAATAAAACCTGAAGCTCCAAAATTTACCAGCCAAGCTGTGCTGTGAACAAAGAGCCGAGCTGACAGCAGCTCTGTGGTTTAACTTCCAGCTATGTCAGCTCGCCAGCCTTCTCAGCTGTTTTGTGTCTTTTGGTTGTTCAGGTAGCAGTAAACGAAGGAGAAAAGAGGAGCTGCTGGGTAAACCATTCAGGAGGCCTCAGCACGAACTGGACCCCAACGGCTTGGTCCCTCTGCCCGTCAAAGTCTGCTTTTCATGCAACAGGTGAGGCACCAGTGTTCACTGCCTAACCAGGCTGGTATTCTTCCTGGCACATGCTGTGTCCTGATGGACCCGGGTTCTCTCTCCACAGGAGTTGCAGGTTGGCCCCGCTGATCCAGTGTGATTACTGTCCACTTCTTTTCCACATGGACTGCCTGGACCCCCCACTGACAGCTCTGCCTGCTGGCAAGTGGATGTGTCCCAACCACGTTGAGCATCTTGTGGTAGGAGAGAGTGTTCAGAGTTGACCGTTTGAGCTCACGTCAGCCGGTTTGCGGCCAGCTTTAGCTCATTTCATGTGATGTTTTAATCCAGCTCAACCAGAGGACCCTCAGCCTGTCCAGCCGCTGCCAGCTCTTTGATCAGTTCCAGGACAGGATCTCCCAGCATGCTGTCCGGTTGAACTTCCTCCGGAGAGTCCATCGGCAGAATGCTCCCAACCGCCGGACTTCCCACCAGCAGAACAAGAAAACCATTAAGGTACGCTCACTGCAGAGAGGAAGTCTTTCATGAGCCACATGTTGAATTTTACCTTGGTGTACAATTTATGTTTCTGTTACCATGATAACAATTAGTTTGAAAACTACATTATGTGAAAGAGTATAGACATCCAGGGCTCTGCTCTGTTATGGTTCATCTGAACCATAACAGAGCAGAGATATACCATATTATATATCTATATAATAGAGAAAAGCTTTTGTGTACAACTTGGAGCTGCTGAGTCCTTTTACATATGGAGTCCCTCAAAGTTCCAGACTTGGACCCCTTCCTTTTTTTTGTACTTCCTTTAAAATCTGTTCTTCAAAAACATAATCTGAACTTTCACTTTTATGCTGATGATTGTCAGATCTCTTTCATTACGACAAGTTGATCAATACAGAAGTCAGAGCATGGATGATTTTGAGCTGTTTTCTTTCTAATAAGTAAAAAACCGAGGTACTGTTTAAACCCAGTGACTGTTCTGAAGTCCAACCAATTCTGGGTTCTTAATGGACCCAGACTGCAGCCAATATGGCTGTTAGACTAGAGAATGATTTTCAATTCACCACACAGATCAGTTCAGTAATCGAGTCCAGCTTTTATATATTAAGCCATTTCTCTCACTTTGACACGTTTATTACTTCTCAGATTTTGAGATACATTTTTTGTTTCTAGTTGAGCTTCAGTTGCTCCAGGATGCTGCTGCTTCTCTTTTCAACTGGTACGAGAAAATGAGAAAGCATCACTCCTGTGATAAAATTACTGCATTGGCTCCCAGTCCGTTTTCAGATTAACTTTAAACTTCTTTTATTTGCTTTATCAATGTCTTCATGGTCTTGTCCCAGAGTTACTGTCTGACTTTGCCGTTGCACGTCCCATGATGCTCTCTCAGATCAGCAGAGCAGTTCTTGCTGGTTGTCCTAAAGTCGACCAGGAGGGTGAAAGGTCATGGCGTGTTTTCAGCTGCTGCACCTAAACTTTGGAATGAGTAGCCTTTATAAAGCAAACAGGTTGATTCAATATTTTAAAATCTTTCCTTTAATCTTATTTTTTGTCTTTGCTTTTGGACTAAGCTTGAGGTGCTTTGTCTTAATTATTGTTTTTCTTTTTATGTCTGTTTTACTTCTTTTAGTGCACGTCACTTTGGTTAAGAGTGGTTATTTATTTATTTTTTTTAATGTTTCATTACTAAAATTGTATTGATGATCAGTAAGTGACCTGCTTTAAGACGAGGGACACAGGCAGACCATGTTGAGCCAGGCCGGTCCTCTGACAGACCTTGTTGTTACCCAGGTGCCAGATGCAATCAAGTCTCAGTACCAGAATCCCCCCCCTATGCTGCTTCCTGCTGGGGTGCATCAGGTGGAGTTGGTTTGTAGTGGACTCCCCCATCATCAGCCTGCAAAGCACCTGACCACAGAGCTGGAGCAGGAGGAGGTGGGTACCACAGCCGCCATCTTTTACTGTCCACTCAGTCCTCCAGGAATCAGTCAATTAGTGACTGACAGTGGGATCTTTACTGGGACATTTCCACAGCTGATACACACTCTGTTAGTGTTTGGTCATAAGATTTAGTCTCAGTTTAACTCCAATTTATTCAAAGTCTTAAATGTGGAACATTTATGCCAAAACAACTGTATGGGTGATTAAAAATAAAAATAAATGAATAAATAAAACTGCTTATTGAATTGTGACGACTAATGGAAGATATGAATAAGCCGACACAGAAGGAAATCAGTAACTGTTTGGTTCGCTGAAAACATTTCAACTGTTTGTGCTGCTTCCCACAGTGGCTGCAGGACATCATTGCTCTGCAGTGCAGCATCATGAGACACCTGTCCATCAGCCAGAAGGTCCGCTCGGCCACGCCCACCGACCTCCCGCCAGAGTGCGAGAGGAAGAGAACATGTGTTGCGTCAGAGGAGACAAAAAGTCAGGCGACTGAAGGAAGAACGTCCCCTGAGCCGCGCTCTAAGCCCTGCGGTGCGCCTGAGCCCCCCCAGGAAGCCCATATAGCCAGGGACGCCTCAGCAGAGCTGGGAGGGTGCAAGTGCAGCATGGCTCCCTGCCCCAAATGTAGGAAACCCAACGGACCCCTGGCAGAGCTCCACCCTCCCAAAGCCAATGGACCCCTAGACTGTAACAGTGCCTCGGAGCCCTGCAGGCCGCCGGACCCGCAGCACAGATTAAAGACTCACACAACGTCATCAGCGGACTCGGCCGTCCCTTCAGGGCTAATGAACCACATAGGAACAGAAAAGGTTAAAAAGGATCCAGAGAGCACAACTGAAGCCTGTGCTCAGAACAACTGGCCCCCAGTTTGGCCCCAGAGCAGCCAGCAGAACCACCGGAGCCAGATGGAGCTCCAGGAGTTGTGTTTGAGTAGTGATGAGAAGCCTCCCATCCCCCTCCCAGACGCACCGCCTAAAAGCAGCTATAAGCAGACCTCCAGCAAGCAGGGGCCCGACTCAGCGACTCCAGGTAGCCCCGGTCCCCAGCTGGCCACAGACCGAAGGCCCCCACATACTCAGGCGTACTTCACTGCTTCATATCAGAGAAAAACCACAGCTAGGCACCCAGGTGACTCATTGAACCTGCTGGTATCCATGACGATCGAAGGAAATGAATGAATTTGTCATTAGAGATGCAGGCAGTGGGTATTCTCCACTATGAAGCTGTTCAGGCTCCGTTTGTGGAATCTCACTGAACACACAGTGCGCCTCTTTATGTGGGAGCCTTTACACACATTATTTTCAGTGTTAAAATTTTGTCTATGACTCATTTTCTCTAAGGTGATCAACTCAGTTATTGAAGAACTTTTCAGACATTAGTTCATCAGTGGCTCATAATTTATTGCCATGGCAGCAAAGAATATGTAAGGAAGTTTTGACATCAGATCAGTAGTTTTTGTAGACAGCTGGCCATTTTTCTCCTCCCATCACTGATGGTGTCATCAGCAGTTGATCAGCTGATCAGCGATGGGTTTAAGACCGTTAAACCCGTCGCTTGATCTCATTGATACTTGTGTGTGTTGTTCTGCATGTGTGTGTAACTTTCTGCTTCTTTGTAAGATCTTTGAAACCAAATTTTGAGATTAAACTAAGATATTGTCCTCAGCCTGTCATTCAAGATGACCTGTTTATAGATCTGGTCTCATCCACAGAGGCTTGAACACCGACCGTTAGTGGGATGTGTTTGCACAGAACCAATTTGATCAGGTTCCCAGTTGATGGCTGGGATCGGTTTGAGTTGGTCTGGAGTTAATATTAGTCGGTTCTTTGTGCTTATATAATAACTGTCGTGCTGATATAATAACTGTCTATCAGCAGCTGGTTGTGAAGATGCACCTGATGGACTGACCGCTCCGTCTGCCACAGCATCAGAAGACACCAGCGGGCTAGCTATCTGACTTTAGCTGTCTAGCTAGCTGATATTATCTGGTTAGCTAGGTGGCTGACATTAGCTGGTTAGTTAGCTGACAAGGCTATTATCAGACAGCAGTAGGGAGGTATTGGCTGCAGAACGGCAGGTACCATGGAGTGAAAGTGAGCAGATAAAGCTGCCCAGTCTGACCAATCAGCTGTTGTGTTCTGTCCTCCAGATGTAAAGGCTGGTCCTGGCCTGATGGACTGCCTCCTGCCCAGTGCCCTGTCCTCCATCAACACCCTGTCCTCTTGTAGAAACAGTACCAGGGACGTTGGAGGTAAGTTACTCAGGTGACTGTAGCTCATGGTGGTTGCTATGGTGATGTAGGCAGGGCTCTGATTGGCTTTGTGTGTGCAGGCATCGAGCTGGACAAGCTGGATGAAGAAACAATCCGGTTCCTGGCTTTCCAAAGGATCCAGCAACTCTTCCCTCCCAAAGCCCTCAGCAGTCCGCCGCTCCTCGCCCCGGGCGTTTCCTCAGACCTCCCTCCACCGCACCATGACAGTAAGCGCAACCAGGTCTCCACTTGTTTCCGTTTTACTGAGCGGAGGTGGACGATTAAAGCTCCGCTGCTGTCTCTGCAGGTCAGAAGGTGCAGGCTCGGGCTGTTTTCTGTCCCCTGGCAGGACGAGGACAGACGGTCAGCATGTGCTACAGGACGCTCTACATCGGATCTGGTAAGAGCTGCATGCTGCTTCCAACCCCGACTGCTGCTTCAGCTGCTGCTGGTTTGGCTTCTTCATGTAGAAAATAAAGCTGATGTTAATTTGAAATGAGTGAAATGCCTCCGAAACGTCTGGAAGCGTGAACTGCAGGCGGTACTGCACAGCGATGTGACTGCACTGTTTCCCACCAGGTGCTGACATGGACGTGTGCCTTACCAACTACGGTCACTGCAGCTACATTTCGGGGAAACACGCCTGCATCTTCTACGACGAGGTACGGCTGCCGTACGCAGCTCCATGTGCTGCTTCCAGGACATCAATCTGCTCCCTCTTATATGTGTGTGTGTATCTGTGTATGTTTGTGTGTTCTACAGAACACCAAACACTATGAGCTCCTGAACTACAGTGAACACGGCACCACAGTGGACAACGTCCTGTACTCCTGTGACTTCTCTGAGAAGGCGTTGCCAGCGGCGCCCAGCAGCCTGGTGTCCCGGGTCCAGGGACTCATCCGTAAGCTCGGCACAACTCCACATATTAGACAAAAACACATTAAAACAGGCTTTACACTTTCATTGCTTTTAACACGTCAGTCATGATCAATAAAATTGACATTTTTGGAAAAAAAAAAAAATCAAAAAAACCCTTTAATGTCAAAATGAAAGCTGATTTCTATCGCATGACAACACGGGTTCCTCTGATGGCAGAGGAACCCAACCCACCAAACCACCAGATCTGGAAGCGCAAGGAGTGCTTCCAGATCTGGTGGCGCCCTCTGCAGGGCAACGCCAAGTACTGCCTGGGAAGTTCAGATGTTGTCATTGGCAAACCTCTGGAGGAGGAGTGTTTCCGTTCAGCCGCAATCATCTCCATCTAACTGGATCAGGGGAATTCTCCTGCCTTACTGTTGCTGCAGTAAGGCAGCCTTGTTGCTATGTCTGTCACCATAGCAACAGGGCTTCATATCCAGATCCGATCTTTCTAACAGTCAGCTTGGTTTCATAAAGTTGGAGCACTACGTCAGTGAAACATGCTAAACTTCATTATTTATTTACATGACCAATTAAGATTGTCTCTTAAGATAACCGTAACCGATCATCCTGTAGCTTGTTACGACTGATGGATAGAATGTCGTGGCCGCTCCGATCTAAAACATTCAGCATGTTATATTGTCTTAGCCATTTTATCCCTGCAGCATGTGGGGTTTTCCCCGACTGGGAGCGAGAAGGCAGCCTGTTGAATGTGACAGGTAGCCAATCAGAAAGGAGGGGAATCCCAAAAAGCTGACTTGGCGCAACCCAAAGTCCAGTGGACATCGGAGATAATGTGTGGAAACAACATTAATGTTCATTCAACATTTCGTGCAAAGAACATAGAAACGACAAGGAGAGAAGTTTTTCCAGCGTGCCACAAAACGACTTAAAATAAAAAATAACGGCGTGGAGTGGAAACTGGATAACAGAGGAAAAGTAGGACATTAGACAATTGATGGGAGGTAAAATGGATATTTATTACATTTCATTAGAGGTTTTTTGCAGTTTAGAAAAGATCTTTTCCAATGACAAGTCAATATTCCACCTTTTGCTTTCTTTGGTTGGAATAAAAATGCTTCTAAAACCTCCATGTGGTTAAAGAAGTGAAACTGAAACGGTTCAGGTTTTGTGTTCCTCTGCTTTTTTTTTTTTTCAGCAGAACAACAGAAGACCCTTGTTGACAGGTTTTTAACGTAGAACATGCGTAGTGTTTCTGCTCTGCTGGTCACCATGACGACGCCTTCCTGCAGCCTGTCAGACCTGCTGTGTGTCATGTGATGTGTGCAGGTCGCAGTAAGAAGAGGGAGGAGGACAGGGTCGTGGGTGTGATGCCAGCGGGTGGCGTGATGAGCAGCCAGGCGCAGGGTGGCGCGGCGGTGGCGGCGTGCAGCTGCAAGGTGAGCGGCTCCAGCCTGATCGGCGGCAGCGGCGCCGGCTGGGAGGGCACCGCCCTGCTCCACCACGGCAGCTACATCAAGCTGGGCTGCCTGCAGTTCGTCTTCAGCATCACCGAGTTTGCTGATGAGGAGCCGCCCGCGGCGCCTCCTGCTGGCTGCACCAGCAGCAGCCAGAGCTCTGCTCCTGCCTCCACCTCCACGCCCCCACGGCCCCCACCCAGCACCGCTATGGCGAGCAGCCCCTCCAGCCAGGACGAGGCGGACACAGAGCTGGCCCCCCCCCACCAAGTGCCCGTGCTGCGCTACAACTCTGTCCCATAACCTCCCCCCACCCCAACCCCCACCGCCTACTTTTATTTGCACCTTCTGTGTCATTATAAGGAGAAAGCTACCCAGCAGGATGGTCAACAGGGAATACTTTATTTTTTTCCATTTCAAATTGTTTATATTTGCATGAACTTGAAGTATTAATGACAATCTCTTCTGTTTGAGAACGACTGACAGTAGCCTTGTTTTCACTTCAGACCGTTAGGACTTTGAGCAAAGATTATTTACTTGAGCTCATTTCTTTTCCACAGTATATATTAGTTATGTACGATGTAACCTTACTGTGTCGGTCAGAACCATTTAGCAGTGACTTTTTTTTTTTTTTTTTTCCTCCTAGTATTGAATTCCATGCATTGTAATTTCTTTTGCTGCTTTTGCACCACAGGTAGCTATAAATGTATGTAATCATACAGGCTTACACACTATATGTAAACATACTGTAAATGTAAATAATTCAGTGTTTCTCAGCTGGAGGAACTTTGGATTTCATGTAGATTTACCATTTTTTGGTTTTTAACTGTACAGTTCATGCAATTTGTGATACTGTGTAGAGTACCTGCAGTTTGTGATAAAACTTGTTCTAATCGTGTACCTCTGCTGTAGTCCATCTGTCTATACCATAATGTGTTAGCACTCATTTTAACATCATGTGTTGCTCTGTATATAGGCACTCTTTGTCTGTACCTGCTTGTCTGTTAAAACCTGTAAATACAGAAAGATTTTTTAATAACGAACTTTGTTTGAGTGTCACGGCTTATTGTTTTACAGTTGGTTTACATTTTCCTGGAGATTGGTTGTTCATTTGTGAAATGTCAGCAACAACGAGGCTGCAAAAAAACAAAAAAAATCAAAACCGCTAAATGGGTGTAGGGGATATAGCGCTAAAACAAAGGTAGACACACCTCCAGTCGCTACTCAGCAGCGCTAAAGCTAACTCGCTGTTAGCTGTTAACAGCGTCACATTACGTCACACCGTACAAGCTTTTCAACAATGTGAAAAACATCCTCAGGTAAACTCAGACTGGAAGAGCTGAGCGAACCGCTCCATGTCGGAGAAGACGTTGCCATGGCAGCGGTTGGCCCTTTGTCTCCTTAACTTCGCGTTCACTGATGGCTGTTCCCCACAAACACAAACAGACTTTATTCGGACGTTCACGGATGATTTAGAAGAAGCTGAGTGCCGCTCTCTTCCTGTGACGTGACGACAACAATAACTGATGTAACCGCTCTGTGTTCTCTGTTTTATAGCGAGGCTTTGTGGGACCACCAGGTCTGAAAGCTCAGAGTATTTGGGTCAAACATTTTGGGTCTAGTTCGGATCCTGGGTTTGCTGAACTGCGGATGAAGAACAGCCCCCTCTGAGTTCCCATCATCCTCTCTGGTTACTCCTGTCCAGTTCTTCCGGTCTGCCTTTTCTCTTCGTGTCATCCTCACTGTAGTTCACATAAATGCACGACAGGTGGCAGTGTTCTATAGTATTTTTGCAACGGCGGATCGTTTCATTGGTTTATACTGTGTTAGTGTTTGTTTTGTGTCTGTTAGGAGAACATTTCTCTTCCTGAAGTCATGAAGCTGTAACTTCTTCACTGCCATGCAAGGGAGCAACTTTGTGAACTAAGAGGAAGAGTATTAAACATACTACAAAATATAAATATGTTAAAGCATACATAATCTATATAATTTCTTTCACTTGGTGATGGAACTGCTGATAAAGGAAATTTTCAGTCATATTCTAATTTATGGAATGAGTCTGTTATTTGCCTGCAGTTGGAAACAGTTTCACAGCTCAGTAATACTTTTTGTGAAGAATTATCACATAGTTGCCTTTTATTGTCTGGTTTTATCAAGTGCTAAAAACATCAACATGAGATTCTGGAACAATCAAAATGTCATTCAACATTTCAAAAGCAGAATCAGTAACTTCTACGTAAACCTGATGAATCCTTTCAGTGCAAACTGTATTTTTCAAGCATGTGATTCTGATTCCTCATCTGGTTGGTTAAACCTTTGCAGTTGGTCAGTAAAGTGACCATCCACATCACTGGATTCTATGAAATGTGGCTCAGAGTTGAGATGCTGATGTTTGGATATGTAAAATATATTTTCTCTCTGCTAATAAATCTATAGTTTGGTTTCTGTCAGTTCTAGAAACAAGAGAGAACAAGGCGAGTTTATGATTTGTCTTTAATATAGCAAATAATGGCCCATAATTTAATTTGACTTAATAGGAGCCATGATTTAAAATTGAACAAACTTTAAACTTGGCTCCCATATGCTCTATGAAATATTTCATCCTATTTGATGATTGATCTGAATATCGCCACGTTCAGTCATGTAATTAGTCCAGGGGAAAATGCATAAAAGCAGGTGACTGTATTCTATTTTTCTCAGTCTGACAGCTTAGCGTCATACGTTAGACTCGTTGTCGTGGCAACCAACAAACCACAGCCCCGGGAGCGCAGAGAAAAGATGACATTCATCCCTATCAGGACATCCTGATGTTTATGTTAATTCAACCGAAATATCCGAACTGCAGCAAGAGTTCATGATAAAGTGATTAAAGTTTTAGCTCATCTACTCTCTACTTTCTTCATACATTTTAATGGAAGCTTTTCACTTCACTGCTGTGAATGTTTCCCTTGTTGTCTCGCTGTCCCAGTGATGACGATCCATGTCAAAACTTTGCGTCATTTCACCGACATTCCTGACTCAGCTGCTTAACTTCCTTTGGACAACCATAAACCTCCTTTTTAAAATAAATAAATAAATAAATAAATAAGTAAATAAATAAATAAATAAATAAGATGACAAGTCACACTTGTTATCCCATTACTATATTTTGTGTCATCATGGATCACCTGGATCTTCTGAGAACTTTCAGGATCTTTTCTTTCTGTGGGTGGTGCAGTGTGATCATGATGATGATGATGATGATGAGGGTTGGAGTCCCGCCCACTCAGATCAGGGTGCTGCCTGGCTGGAATGACACAGGATGTCAAAAGGGAAAGTAGCTGAGAGTGCTGTGAGGCTCAGAGGCAGCAACCATGTCTGTTGTGCTCCTAGTTGTCGGTGTGGTTATAGGAGTTGCTTACATTTACCGTCACATTGTGGTGAAGGGCGAGAGATGCACGAGCAAAGCAAAGCTTCATGGGAAAACTGTGATTGTCACTGGTAATTCAACTTTTCCTTTTCTACTGCTCTTCTCTCCTGCCCTGCGTTTGCCTGACACGCTGTTTCTCATCTGCAGGCAGCAACACTGGCATAGGGAAGACCACGGCCATAGACCTGGCGAGGAGAGGAGCCAGAGTGATCCTGGCCTGCCGCTGTAAGCAGAGAGCAGAAGCTGCTCTGGAGGAGATCAGACGGGTGAGGAGTTCATAGTCATCTGTTTCTTTTTTGTCCAGGAACAGTGGAAGGATCTGATGGTACTGACAAATAAATAGAGATGTTTATATTTGTAATAAATGGAGTGATTTTGTGGAAAATCAGCCTGTCACAGACTAGCTGTCAGTCTGGAGCAGGCGGACTGACGGCTCTCTGGTTCTCCCCTGGTGCAGGAGAGTGGAAGTAGCCAGGTGGTTTTCATGCAGCTGGATCTGGGAAGTCTCAAGTCTATTCGCAGTTTTGCAGAGTCATTTCTGAAGTCTGAACCTAGACTGGACATTCTGATCAATAACGCAGGTAGGACTGCTCAACTACATACCATGCACATTATCATCCATGATATCAAGACTGATTATTCGCTTCCCATCTGCTATGTTTGCTTGTTTTGTTCTCTATTGTCAAAATGATAAAAACCTAAGATAGCAGATACGTTGACAACTATTTCACAATCATCTTAGCCCTGAGAAAGGTCAGAGGAGATAACCTCTTTTCAACTCGACGCCTTTACTGATGAATGCTCTCATTGTCTTGGCCCCAGGTATCTGCCTGCAGGGTCAAACAGAAGATGGATTTGGGTTGATGTTTGGTGTCAACCATCTGGGTCACTTCTTGCTGACCAACTTGTTGTTGGACCGGCTGAAGGAGTGCGCCCCCAGCAGGATAATCAATGTGTCGTCCATGGCGCACAACTTTGGAAAAATAGATTTCGACTGCCTGAACAGTCACAAAGCTCTGGGCTTGGGGACGTCCTTCATACGTCTTTTCCAGATCTACTGCGACAGCAAACTGTGCAACGTTCTCTTCAACCATGAGCTGGCCAAGAGGCTGCGAGGAACTCAGGTCACCTGCTACACTCTCCACCCAGGTCAGTGACGGAGCGCGGCTCATGTATGGACAGAGTGAAGTCCAGTGGATGTCGTTCAGATGAATCAAGGAGTAATCTGTGGGGAAGAGTGCAGCATCATTGCGGCATCACCACGCTGAGTGGAGCCACTGCTGTAACAAAGACCACAGAGTTTTAAAGTGAATCTGTTGAAAATACTTGAGTTAACTTTGATCTGTTTAGGTCACTTTCAAGCGACTGACCCAAACTCCTTCATGCATCATAGAGTTTTTGTCTAAGTTACTAAAATGCGTGTTCTTAGATATAAAGACAGGCTCAGTTAATCATGCTATTTGTATTTTGTGTTAGGCTCAAATATTATTGAGAATTATTGAGTTTGGTTGTCAAACTATTTTTAGCGTCATGTTGCAGCGTTCATCCCTGTGGTTTGATCTCTCATCCATTCATCTTTATGGAGGGATTAAGACTCACATGTCTCAACAGTGTTAGTTCAGTTTGTAGGTAGTTCCAGTTCTTTTAAAGTTCTGTTGCACCAGTTCATTTGAGTTCATCTCTAGAGTTTTTACCACATTTTTCAGTCAAAATGTTCTAAATGCAAAATGGCATCCTGCCTTCATGAGCAAATTTGAACCAAGATTTAACAAATCAAATGGCTTTTGAACTGTTAGCCAATCAGCTCCCGTCTGTTCCTGTTGGAAAGACTTTCAAAATATACAACTTTAACTGTAAAGTTGTATATTCTGGTGTTGGTGAACAACACGGTTGTGCTGTTCACCAAAAACTGCTAAAAACAACAACATGCTTCTCCAAGTTGAGGAGTGAAACAGATGAAGAATTTTCTGACAGATACACTTTTATGGGTTTGCAAGGCACAATGCTCATTGAATTACGATTACAAATATGTTAGAACAACTGAGATTTCAGGGAGGGACACACTCATCTGCTGTATTTGTGTAACAGGTTACCAACCAGACATGACAAGCATCATTTATCGTTTCACCTTATCTACTTTGTGTTGCAGGAGCCATCAGCTCAGAGCTTGGTAGGAACACTGGCTTATTCCTACAAATTGTCCTCAAACCCATCACCACCTTCTTCTTCAAGAACACCGTTCAGGGATGCCAGACCACCCTCCACTGTGCCCTGCAGGAGGGCATCGAGCCCCTCAGTGGACGCTACTTCTCCAACTGCACCGTTAGAGATCTGTTTGCTAAAGCCAGGGATGATGCTGCTGCAAAGAAGCTGTGGGAGATCAGTGAGAGATTGTGTGGTCTTGTCTGAGGCAGAAGGAGAAGTTTCCATTTAAACCGCGACAAGGACTTGGTGTTTTCTGCTAGCTGGTGTTAGGTTTGACTTGATGGCCTCATTTGATTTAACTGACTGAAAACTGTGGCTGAAACCGATCAAGTGATGAAAGGTGAAATGTTGGCAAGTATTACAATGCCTGACCAAATGTCTAGTAACGGACGTCTGGAGAGTCTTTCTGAACCTTCTGAATGCAACAGTTTTCTCTAGAGCTCAGATGTGTTTCAGATGTGAACCGATTGATTAAACTTTCTTCTTCTGTAACTCGGTTAGACGTGTAACGTGTACAGATTACTCATACCCATAAGTCTAACCTGTTTGTGTTCACATGCATTGCATCTGTTTTAGTAATGACCAATGAAAATTTTCTTACTCGCGAGTTGAAAATGTCTTTAAAGAAGGAAAAAGAAAAACACTGATGTAAAATAACCAGTTGGGAGATGTCTCTGGAGTGGTTTCTGGTTTCACAGGTTTGGTGGGGTAACAGGATGGGTGGGGTGCCAGGATCCAACTGTCAGCTTCTGACCTGGATGACATAAGAGGAAAATGCCTTAGCAGACATTACAAATGACATAAAAAGCCCCTGATTGTTCAAGATTCTGTTTTCATCAATAAAAACAGAGATTACTAAACTCTTCAATCTGCTTTTAACAGTTATGCTGTGTGGAAATATTTAACCCTAACTGAAGCTTCTCATTCCTCAGACAGTGGATCCGCATTGCTGTTTGAGTCCCTCGCATGGGAGGACAACACACAGGGTTCACACTGGGATGTGCCAGCGTAATGTTCAGGTGGCTCACACATAATGGAAATGATAGCATTACGGGCAAATGAACAGAAGTGTACTTTGTTTTTATGTGAAACTCTGTCAGGAATGACAAGATCAGATAGAACTGAGGTTGGCTCACACACCTTGTCTTCCACTAACAGACCAGTGGAACCTGAAGGTTTGGTTATGACTAAGCTGCTATTCCCAGTAGGAATGTGTTTGTAAGCCCTCAAAACAGACGATGCTGCGTTAAGGGCCATAAACTCCACTTAAAAACAACAAAACCCAGTGTTGTGCAACGTTTCATGGTGGCAGTGGGGCGTTTCACAAAGTATCTATTGTTTTGTAAAGACAGGTTTAGAAGCAAACCTAGAATAAACTCTTCCTCCTCACCATGGTCCCTCCCAGTGTTTTAAATGTTTAGTCATGCCAGCATCAGTCAGTGAAATCTTTGTTCACCAAATTCAAATGCCTATATGGTCATCACTTGTTTAATTACATTATAGTCTAATAACACTGGGGCTTGTTAAACAGCTTCATTTAAATGACCGTAGCTTTCTGGTGAGGTTTTACTCACAGGAACCAGTCCGGGTCTGAGGTGAAATATTTGTCAGTACCAACTTTAGGACTGGAATGACATCATACCAAGTTCAAAAAATCTAAACTAGAAAAAGAAAAACATTTTCAAAGAACATTTCAAACAATTTGACTTTTGCGAGAAATGTCAATATTTTTGTCACTCATTTCAGAAAGTGAAACGTACACAAAGAATGAAAATTTTTTATTATCTTATTATTCTAATTATCTGAAACACTTAATTGTGAGTTTTATTTATCTGTAAAACTTTCTCTTTAAAATGACAAGAAATAAAAGTTTAAAATCAGAGACACATTTTTTTTTTTTTTACTTTATCATGGTATTCAGATTTTCATCTGAATACCGTATAACATATGACCATTTAATCGCTAAAATGAACATTTTCATGAATAAAAACAGCTGCATCTCTTTGCTGCATGGTTTGGAACAAAACACCGTCGGTCTCATAGTTGGAAGCTCTAAACTCTGCAGGAGAACCGAATACGATGAGTAAAAGCTCAGCCGAAAAACCCCTGGACAGCATAGAGCACTTGGCAAAGTGGTACACTAGTTGGCCACAAGATGGCAGTAATTTGCCCAACAGCCATAAGACCTGAGTCAAATGTGTGGAGTAGAAGAAGACAGAGCGGCCAGCACACACTCAGGCAGCAGAATGTATGTGTACCTGGTAGCAGCGGCTGTTTGGCTCTATGTTCTGGTTTTCTACGGTCTGTTCAAAGGAACGAGATGTTTGAGTCCCGCTCGGCTGAAGGGGAAGACTGTTGTTGTAACAGGTAAACGAACTCCATTGTTTGTTTAAACCACAGGCAAAAACAAACAAACAAACAAAAAAACAAACAAACAAACAAAAAAACTTCTGAAAAAGAACAAAACAAGAAACTTCAGCCCATCTCCGGTTCTGTCGGCGTCAGGAGAAACTCCTCTGCAGTTTTGGAAAGAAAATTCTTCCGTTTTGACAATCGACTTAAAGTAATTTAAATGTAACATTTAAAGTCATTTCCATATTCTACACAGAGTCCACTGCAGGACATTCTGTGATTTCATTGCTACTGGAGGCCACTTGCAGTTTATGTGGTTTATCAATCTGTCATTTTAAAACAGCTGGTCCAGTAATGGGAATAGAGTGCAACACATTATAAATAACAAGAAGTAGCGATATAATTCAGCGTAATTATGTGCAAGAACTCAGTTTTTGTTGCATATTTAGAAGCAGAATCAGATGATGGAAATAGTCCATCTACCTGGGGCATTAATTATCAAATCAAAGCAATTCAGTTTTACATTTGAACCTGAGCTGTGAGTCTGCTTGACAAAAAGTAAAATAGATTTGCAATAGGGGGAGTTTAAAGTTCTTTGAATGACATTGTCCCCATAGAGCAACATTTATCAGTGATAAGACACTTTCTTATTTATGAGACTTTGAGGGAGCATGAGCATAAAATATATTAATGTCGACATAACCAGACCTGAGAGGCAGGAAATGATGGAGAGGTGGGTTGACTAGCAGCTATTGTAGTTCTGATCTCTGACATATTTGAACCATGAACAAACCAAAATAATTGGTATATCTTTGCAAATGGCATGTGTTTTAGAAAGGACCTGTTGATAAAACACTTTTTAATCATCGATTCTTGTCAAAGAATCTCACGAAAAGATTCTCTTCACAACCCAGATAACAGTTCATAGTTGCTACAGGAGTGTTACTACTCCCCATACGGAATCAAGGTTGTAATATTAATGGATCAATTTCAGGACTTTTTCATTTAAATTGTGCAATAAATGTGAGTATGTTATGGATGGTTAGCAGTCTGATGAAGGACTGCTGAATCAGATGTTGAATTGTGAATTGGTTTTACTGTCTAGGAAGCAACACTGGCATTGGGAAAAGTACTGCCCTGGAACTGGCAAAGAGAGGAGCTCGTGTGATTCTGGCCTGTCGCAACAAGGAGAAGGCTGAGGCTGCAGCGTTTGATATCCGCTCAGTAAGACCCAATCAGCTTGACACACAGAAACCCGACCATTCAGAGATCAGCTATTCAAAACTGGATTCCTTTCATGCCAGGGCTTTTACTTCACAGAATGTAATAGTTCATTTCCACTGAGTGGCACAGCACGGTTGGTGGGGTCGGTACTCTGTTTTATGATCAGGAGTATTCAGGTGAGCATTTCCGCCACCAGCAAGACTTTCACTGGACAGGCGGTATTGAACCTGATGCCTATCATTGCGTCTTACTACTGTAACATAAAACGTGACTTGCTCATTGTTGCAGCCAGTAATGCTTCTTGTACCCCAATTTATGGGCTATTGATGCCAGAAGCTCCACCCCAACCATACAGTACCATGGTAAAAAAAAATTGGGACCCTGTCAGTTACAAAATTAATCATATCTGTACTAAGCAGCTCTCTGATAACAGATGGCGTGTCCATAAACAAGTTTTACTAAATATTGTGCAATAAGCGAAAAGAGAGATGTAACTTCTATCATAAATATAGATTAACCAAAAACTCTGCAAATTACAATGAAATACTTTCTGGTGGGCGCCAGAAGTAAAACCCATAACCGTTTCCCTTGGAAGCCTCTCAGGAACAAGGTGTGTAGAATGTTCAGTTCCAATGGAATCAATGACATCAGCAGAGATGACCTCACTCTATGATACCACAAAGAATCTCTCTCTTGAATGTGACTTACATTCAGTTTTCTCAGACCTGTTCCACAGTTCTATCGTGACAGATCTCTCTTCAGAGCACGTTCAAAACAAGCGGGATATCGATTCCAGATATTACACGCCTTTCAGAGAAGCAGGAATTTACCAGAATATAGACATGAAGCAACAACAGATTGCTTGTGAACATGAAGCTTTTCCAGCTGAGCTTTCATGGGTCGACATGATGGACCTCAACATCCAAGTTGACTACGATGCAGTGGTTTTCCCTTTTGAGGATGACAACGACATCCCCATTGAGCCGGAAGACGAATCAGCAGAGATCCAGGGGAAATCAAGTCCTTCCGGCAACTTTGAGAGTCCAACATCATTGGAAGTCGAGCAGGAAACAACTCCCTCTGCTGGCTTCAAGACGACCCCTTCAGTGGAAGTCGTGGAAGAGAAGAGCCAACCAACATGTCATTGATCTCACAAAGAATTGCAGAGTAAGATTTTTGATCTCCATGAGGAAAGAGACTGAATGATTGCATATCAGGCTGAAATCAAATCACAGCAGCAGGAGATTCAAAAACTGCAAAAAATGTTAGAAGAAGAACGTCACATGCAAGTCAAACGTCAACATGGAAGAAACGTGCCAGAGATTAAAGACGTGTCAAAGGTTTCTTGCTCTTCCAAAGTTACAGCCGACAAGAAGATTCTTCAACAGCTGGAGTATTTCAAGAGAGAGGCTGAAAAATACGCCTCCCGCAACAAAGGTCTGATAGAAGTAATGGTTGAAGAATACAGAGTGAGACTAAAATATGAGGAGCAGCTCAAACGTCTCTCTGAACAAGCTTCCAAATTCAAAGCACAGGAGGAAACAATTAAATCTCTGCAGGGTCAGGTTGCAGACCTGAAGGTGAAGTTGAAACTTGCTCTGGAAAACAACCATCCTAGAGTCTCCACCCAACCAGAGGCCCCCCTGCAAACAGAAGACTCCTGACAAACAGAGCAAAGACAGAGCAAGCCACTGGGGGTCTCCATCCATAGCCTGGCTCAGCCTTTGTGCCAACTGAAACCCAGGTTGTGTAGGCACCATGGACACCAGGGAGGATTTACTGCTGACCCCTCATGGCAGAAACTGGCTCCTGTGGGAACCAGTAGTCCAATGGTCAGCATGGGCCATATGGGAACATCAATCAGATGCTCCCATATGGCAGCTGCTTTAAGCAGGGTTCCAGTAGCCTAGTAGTGGATAGACAGCACCAGGCAGAACCTACTCCAGTGGACCCCTGATGTGGCCATTGACACCAGGGAGGATTTTCTGGTGCTCCCGAATGGCAGGCAATGGCTCCCGTGGTCAAAGTATTATTTTCTGCCACTGAATATATGCCTGCTTCACCCCTGGTTCCTGCCATACCTAACTATGTCGGAAAACAAGGGTTCAGCACAACTGGAGCCCTGGTGGTACGTCGAGGGCCGTTGCAGTGCGCTTCGAGTGTCTAGTGCGGAGCAGTTTGACACATCTAGCTCATCTAACACTCCACATAGACTTTGAATATAAATCAGACTCTCCTGACGCTCAAAACATGTTTGATGAGAATGTACTATTGGAATGTAACAATGACATCAGCAGTGATGACATCACTCTGTGATGCATCAAATGAATCTCTCTTGAGTGTATCACACAGACTGTTTTTTCAGACCTGTTCCTGTTCCAGAATTATGAGTTATAAGTTCTGAATCTTCTACAGCTGCATTGTTCTATTATTTGAAGGCACAGAATCAACCCAGTACTGGTTCACATTCTCAGGCCAGAGAGACTCACCTGGTATATAGTTAATTTTTTGGTACTGGAATTATATGTTTTCATTTAATCAAAGCATGTCATGAATATGTGTGCATGTACTCCATCTTAAGTCCATCATGCTAGTTTGTTTTGTTGCTTTTGCCACCATTAGATAATATGCATGTAAGAGATAAAGGACAAAGACAAAGGACTTACATTCCAACAACTTCCAGAACTGTTTTATTTCATAGCTGATAACTGACGGTATATTAAGCAATTTGTACACAAAAACAGATCCCAACAGCTCCTGTACAGTAGCTTCATACCTCATCTAACTAGATCTGCCTTCGCTCTTTTTTTCTCCCGGCGTCCATTAGTTCAGTTGCTATGACAGTGGTAAATAAAACACAAAAGGAGTAGAACTCAGAGTTCCACCATGTCTGTAGTTCTAAAGAGCAACTCAGAGACACAGTTTTGTGTCAGTTAGACTTTTGTTTTGACTTGAATTTGGCTTGTTTTTTAATTATGTCGCCACAGTTACTCGAAATGCCAACAAAAGTAATAGCTCCCCTCATGGGCATGGTCGCATGTTTTGAGATATATTGTGAGCGGGCACGCAGCGGTACAAGCCGCGTTAACGGTAGGAGGCCCCAACAAGTAGAAATATAAACTGAGAATGCTGTTTTATTTTTCTCCTGCTGTAGCTGTACTCACCAATGCTTTGTGCTTCAGGAGAGTGGGAACCCCCAAGTGGTGTTCATGCAGCTTGATCTGGCAAGTTTAAAGTCAGTTCGCAGTTTTGCTGAAACCTTTCTTAAGACTGAACCTAGACTGGACATCCTCATCAACAATGCAGGTGATGTTTGACCAACCAGTTGCTTCCCAGTTAGTACTTTTATACTGTGTGTTGCATGAACACAGAAATAAAAGAAGCTAAAAATACCTGGTGATTGGTTCTGTGTTTCAGGTGTTCTAGGTCCTGGCTGCACTGAGGAGGGCTTCGGCCTGGCCTTTGGGGTCAACCACCTGGGTCACTTCCTGCTGACCAACCTCCTGCTGGAGCGGCTCAGGCGCTGCAGCCCCAGCCGAGTCATCACTGTGTCTGCTCTCCTGCACCGCTTGGGGAGCATCGACTTCCAGCTGCTGGCTCCACAGACGGACGCGGTGCCCCCCCAGTCTGCCTGGTCCAGCCTTCAGGCCTACTGTAACAGCAAACTCTGTAATGTGCTCTTCACCAGGGAGTTGGCCAACCGGCTGGAAGGCACTGATGTTACCTGTTACACCCTGCACCCAGGTCAGTGGTTGCATCTATTGCTGCTTCTGTAAAGGTTTGCTGGAGTTTTATAATGTCATTAGTTCTTTAAATGTTCCGTAAGGCCGTTTACAGTGAAGCTTTCTGTGTTTTTTGGATAACTTCTGACCACTGCAGGAGTAATTTACACAGAACTGTGCCGTAATCTGAGCCAGTGGCTGCAGCTCCTCATGATGCCCTTAGCCAAGTTGTTCCTCCCGGACCCCAGCGGAGGATGTCAGACCACCCTGCACTGCGCCCTCCAGGAGGGCATTGAGCCGCTCAGTGGCAGATACTTCTCCAACTGTGCGCTGCAACAAGTTGGAGCTAACGGGCGAGATGATGGCCTGGCAAAGAAGCTTTGGGAAGTAAGTGAGAGGTTAACAGGCATGGCCTGAAGCACCAGAGACTGCAGTAGAGCCGTTCACAACTCTTCTTGTATTGTCCAACTTGTGTCTGAATTGTCATGCACTTCTTTCCTTTGCTTTATTGAAGCCGAGGATCCCTTGAATGTTGTCGTCTGATATCATGTATGAAGTCTGCAGAGTTTATCAGTGAGCAAATAAGAGAACCTATAATGACTTCTGTCGATAAATAGCATTTTTTGAATGCACTGTGGGAGATGTGGTTCTTCACCCTCATCGTCTTACCTTTTCTTGATTTGATGATAGGAATCCCTGCTGTAGAAAAGATTGCACAGCTTTCCTGCTAAAAGTTGGTGTAGGAAGAAATTTTGAAAAGTGCGGTTCTTAAGCATGCAGCTGCACACAAATCCCAATTTGTGTGAAATAAAGCGCAGCTGCTGATCCTGATTGGACTGCCTGTCATAAATACATGTGTAAATTAGTATAAGACTGACACCACGTCCAAATAACCATGGTAACAATTCCTACTTCTAGTAGCATCTAATAATAATTACTACATATTAAAAAAAAATCTATTTCCAGGGCACACAAGATCACCTCACTAAAAATAAAACCAATGTAACAAAACAAAACATTTAGGGCATAGAATGATGGAATGTGTTGATTAATCCAAGTGGAAATACTTGTTCAGCTGGCATTTAAAGACGGACAGAGTTTTAGAGAGGGCTTTCAGTTCATGGGCCAGAGGCCAAAATTTCTAAATGAAAGCCAAGAGTGACCCCTTTAAGATGATGCCAAACATTATATTATAGACCTTTTGACAAATTCCCATACCATTAGTCTAAACCAGACATACACCAGTCTCAAAAAACAGCATTTGTCCAAAGGGTTGTTTACTTCATGAGCTGATAACTATGACTCAGCTACCATTTTGGAAGAGCTATCATACCAATATATTAACTAGAGACATGTATCTTTTAAAAAAATATCGATAGACTTTGCCACCCTGAAATGGAGAAAAAAATGATCTGGCCCACGGACTATTTGTGTGAGTGGTGAATGTGGAAGCTTATTCCTAGTAGAGGAATCATGTGTTGGACCAGGCCATCATGCTACTGCATTTATTAGTCAGTTCTGCTCATATAAATTGCATCTTTACAGAAAGGAGATGCTTTCTATTCACAAAGATGGAATGGTTCAACTGCAGGTTGACCAATGGGATGAAAACCAAAGAAATTTCCTGTTTACGTCCGACTGCAATTTTCACAACATTTTAGTTTTATTGTATTTCTTAATTTTGTGTGTGTGTGTTACCTAATTGTATGAGGATATATGTGGTTCAGTTTCACTGTTTAAGTTTAAACAATAAAAGATTAAAGTCTTAAGCATCAGGTTTGATGCTCTTTGTATTGAATGACTCTTTATGAATCAGGTTTCTGTGTATTTAGGTGAGATTTGGTGCTCATTTTCACAAGTAATAAGTTAGTGTATGTTTACGCAAACTTTCACACCACGTTCATTTTTATACATGCTGACTTGTGTGTAAAATATGGCAGTGCACATTTTTTTCTTTATACATGAGGTCCTGCATCTTCTAGAACACATGTGTCAAACTCAAGGCCCGGGGGCCAAATCCGGCCCGCCGAAGCTTTTTATGTGGCCCTCCACAGACTAGTCTAAACACTAAGTGTGATTAAATATTATGTTATCAATCATATCAATGCAGTTTTTATCTGTTTACTGCCAATTTATATCAATCAATCCCTCCAGTTTCTTGAGAATTTAGTTGATGTTTGATTATAGTCCATGATTTATACAGTAAGTAAATAAACAGTCGCATTTATTATTAGTTCCTGAAGGGACTGAAAAGATCTTCAATAATATTATGTATTTTTAAGAATTCATTGACATATTAACTGTTTGTGAACAGATTTTACCAACACATTCTGGCACAACCGGCCCTTTAAGAGCCTTCATGATCTTGATTTGGCCCAAAACAAAAGTGAGTTTGACACCCCTGTTCTAGAACTTTGAGCAACGCTTTGGGTCAGATGTTCAACTCCTGCATTGATTTGTTTCACATGTTTACTATAATTAAAAAGAAATAAACTGAACTTTCTCTCATACTTTGTCTCTCTATCTAAACACTCTGTGTGAAGCAAAATCTTAAATATGACTGAGGTTCATGTGAAGAAAAGAGACACTAACAACACAAGTCGGCTAATAAATAAGCTAAAAATAATTTTAGAAATACGGTCGAAACCAGAAGTTTACCTACACTCAATAAAAAAAGTTAAATCAGACCAAACTTCTCCTGTTTTAGGAGAGTTAGAATTACCAAAAATATTTCCATTTGCTAAGTGCCACAATAATGACAGATTATTGTCATTATTGTAGCAATAATAACATTGACTCTGATGAAGTTGATGAGCTTCACGTCCTTCACATGTCAACTGAACTCCACTTTACCTGAATGTTCCATCACAAATATACATAATGCATAAAATGCATTTTATTTTGATCAATTACTTGATTCAGTCTGCTGAGTTTCCACTGATAGATTTGAATGATGCAGTGAGTTTAATGTACTGTTAGGATCAATTAGAATGTTTGTGACTGAATGAAAATGTTTGAAAGTGCCTTAAGACGACATTTATTCTGAAATGTTGCTCAACTTCTGACCTTAGCTGTTAAATTGAATTACTGAATGTCGTTGGACTTTTCTGGAGCTCACCATGTTTATATTATTGTTTACTCAGCAGTTTATTGAAATAGGATTTGTGAGAGTGTATTAATGCCCATGATGTCCACATGAGGGCAGTAGCGTAACAGCACTGCAGCATGGTGTCTCCTCATGCTGCTGTCTGGCTGCTGTAGCTCACAGCAAGGTTGTAGAGGACCTGAACCCAGTGGACCTATGGATTGTGTTCATTATGAACACTTATTAACACAGGGAGGCACAAAAGCCAGGTCAGTGTTGTGAGTGTGTGCCGGTGTGTGTTAAAGATGCTCATGTAATTACCCAGTAGGACATTTCTCTGCTCAGTAGTGTTGGCAGGAAACACAGTGCTGCAGTCGATCCGTATCTCTGTCTGCCTTCCACCATCTTTCTGTCCCCTCTGTCCTCCTTGGTGATGCTTCTCCTGCAGTCTGCCAGTTCACATGATGAGGCCTGCATTTTATGCTTCATGTCAATCTTCTCCAGCAGTATCTATTGTAGGCGTCACAAGGTGCAGAAGAAAATCTCATCACAGATCAAATGTGAAATTAACAACTGGCAGTGAGGTCCACAAACATTGGTATTTTTGGTTACTGAAACACATTTTGTGGGTTGTGTGTGTGTGTTTTATTTTGTATGACCAACAGCAGCTCAGAAGAGTTATTCTGTTTTTTTTTTCCATGAGAGCTTGCTGGTTTGTCGCAGTGCTATAATTATTATTATTATTTTTTCAAACCCTTCACTCTTCCATTCATTTCCCACACATCTATTAGAGGTCGCAGGGGACCGCTGCCATCCTCAGATGTGTAATACACCTTGAACGTTTCGACTGGATTAACATATTAACACAGGACATGCACACACTCACATCTGAGGGTAATTCAGAATGACCAACAACCTGCATGTGGGGAGAAGGTGGAGAGAACCCAAGCATGCACAGGGAGAACAGGTCAATCAGAAACTGGTTCAAGGCAGCAGTGATAACTCCACACAATCTGCTGAAAGTGAAGATGAAGATCCTGACAGCAGCTGCCCAGTGAAGACAACTGGAATTCAATATCAGCAGCAACTGCAGTTAATGTAGGATCTACATCCTCCAGCAGCAAAGCTACAGAAACAGTTCTGGATAACCTGGATACCAATCTGACTATTAGCGTTATCGGTTGGGGACCTTTTAAGAGTTTTGTGAGTTAGACCTGGTATCTAACTCTCAAATACCAGTAACAAATACTACATCATCAATACACATCAAACATGTTGGTCAGTGTTCCATTATGGTTCAAATGCTGCTCTCAACAGGTGGATTTTTAGAATGAATTTAAATCAACTTAAAGATAAAATAAGACAAAATGATCTCTCTTGTTTTTATCCTTACTGTCAGCCATCTTAAAGAGTAGTTTAAAGTAGTTTAGCAGAGGAAGAATGCAGCACAATGAAATCTAGCTTTCATGCTATGTATAAAACTTTTACCATCGATTACGTCATTTGATAACTCTTACCATGATAATAAAGCATTGTAACTTAGTCCCTAGTCCTTTGAATAGTAGAACTCATTTGGAAGCCTTTTTTGTGTCTATTGACATTGTTTTGGTTCAGTAAACAGATTTCAGTTCACTTGTGGACCGACGTGGCAGATTCATCCAGGACTGATGCAGTACAAGCAAAACACGCAGCTGCAGACTACAAGATGAGTTCATCAGTTATTTCAGACATACACCAGATTTTTATTTATTTTTAAATGAAAGTTTCAGAGCAGGTACCTTATCTATAGAAACACTATCAGGCAACTTTTCTTTAGTCTAACTTAGCCAGTCTAGGAGAATCAAATCAAACCCTTATCATAAGAAGAAAAGCACAGCAGCAACATGTACTTCGACCAATACGCATAAAGAACCTAACAGGAGATTCAATTCGGATCAATTGAAATTCAGAAATACTTTATTGATCCAAAAGTGAAATGAAGTGTTATTGCAACTCATATTCCTACTAAACATTTAGATCCATTCTGTTCTTCTCCAGCAATAAAGACATTGTTCAAGAACTTAATCCGCATATATTTTCTGAGGAAAAGCTCTTTTTTTCATTTAATTTTGTTTGATCATTTTTTGTTTCCAATTAGATTGTGACAGTCAAATTATTTTGTGAAACACATTTCAGATAGATGAGAATGTGAAAAACCTGAACATTTCCAATCATTTAAATCGGGGATACAGTGTTCCCACATGTTCCCCCGTGTTCCCCTGTGTTCCCACATGTTCCCCTGTGTTCCCCTGTGTTCCCACATGTTCCCCTGTGTTCCCCCGTGTTCCCCTGTGTTCCCACATGTTCCCCTGTGTTCCCACATGTTCTCCTGTGTTCCCACATGTTCCCCTGTGTTCCCACATGTTCCCCTCCAACAGACTTTCTTCTGTGAAAAAGGAGAGAAAGGTCAAAGGAAGTGAACTGACAGAAAAACTACGCAGAGAATCTCTTCTGGTTCACACTTGCAAAAATACATGTGAAATGTTTAAAATAAAACCTTTGGTTGCTCGGGCAACAAGAAGATACAAACTATAAACAATAATGGACTTTATATGGAGTAAAAATGTATGCATTTATGAAATCAACAGTAAAACACAAAGAGTGAAACGGCTTGTAACAACAGAAAGACCTGCCTGCAAATGTTCTTCAGGTTTTGGGAAACTTCAGGAACAAGTCCATCAGGATGAAGAGCAGCAGCAGCAGCAGCAGCAGCAGCACAGGCGGCTGGTTGGTTCTTCATATTTTTCTGTTTCACTCATAAGGATAAAACAACGGCAGTCAGATCTGCACATTGTTGCTGTTTAGTTCACATGTTTTCAATTGCTGCAGCAGAGCGTTCTTCACAATTTGGCATCGTGGGCAATGACCTATGCGGCTCATACCAAGAGCAGCCTGACCCTACTGGGAGGTCGGCTAAGGACCTGTGTCCACTAGGACATCGGAACAAAGACAGAGCTTCTGCTTCTCTGCATCAAAAGAAGAATTGTGAGAAGGTCTGGCCGTCTGATCCGAGTCACAAAACAACTGAGAACAGAAAGGAAGGAATCTCTTCCTCCAGATGACATGATGTCACACAGAGCACCTCCATGCACTGCGGCTCCTCTTTTACTTGTTCTGTCTGAGAATATTCACTATGAACATTTTCTTCACCTTTGCCATGTTTTCTGGTTCCCTTTGCATTTAAAATGAAGTCAGATCTGCCCTGTTAAAAACCCCCAGCACATTAATAAACATGTTTAGGCAGTGAGGCTTCAGAGCATTAGAAACGGGAGAACCTGTTCAGGTGTGTAAAGGGAGTGTAAGTGGGAGAGGATGAATGGAATCCATGTTAACAATCTGTAAAGAAAAACATTGTTTAATTGTTAAAGTACCTATAAAGTGTACTGTAATTTCCTATTTCTTATTTTAACGCCTTTTAGCTGTCTGGAGGACACCGGTGTCCTCGGTGTCCTCGGTGTCCTCGGTGTCCTCTGTGTCCTCGGTGTCCTC
>VMRN01000056.1:1757169-1778219 GCA_010277015.1 Poeciliopsis turrubarensis
TGTGTCCTCGGTGTCCTCTGTGTCCTCTGTGTCCTCGGTGTCCTCGGTGTCCTCTGTGTCCTCTGTGTCCTCGGTGTCCTCTGTGTCCTCTGTGTCCTCGGTGTCCTCTGTGTCCTCTGTGTCCTCTGTGTCCTTGGTGTCCTCTGTGTCCTCGGTGTCCTCTGTGTCCTCTGTGTCCTCTGTGTCCTCGGTGTCCTCGGTGTCCTCGGTGTCCTCTGTGTCCTCGGTGTCCTCGGTGTCCATTTACTGACAATAACACAAAATAATGTCATCAATTTAGTCAAATCAAATGTCTCTAAATCAGATTAGACTAAAAACCTGACAGGATTGAGAAAAGAGGCTGTAACCTTTGGATTCAGTGGTGCAAAATAGTGTTGACTCAGTTGAAAAAACACAGACAACTTCCAAAAATTATTTTTTGTAACCCAGTGTTGTAATCAAACTCCCCCTAAAAAAAAAAGAATAAAACAAAAGAAAAAAATTGGAATGATAATAAATTAAGTCTGTTCTCCTCTTACTACTTAGAAAAACACTGAAAAATCTTTAAATGTGGAATAGTGTGTGTGCCACAGAAACATGACCCACAGGGTCAATGCTGAGAAAGCTGTTGTTTTATGCCAAAGGTCAGCAGCACAGAAGTGAACACAGGGCTGACTTGATCTATAGTTCATAGATGTTCTGTCAGATTCTCTCTGTTCTGTTTGAGAAGCAGCTCTTTGGTCACCGTTGTGCTGCGTTTGCTTTGGGCGCGCTCCAAAGTGCTGCAGTACTTACAGACTGGATTAAGGCATCAATTAGGCAGCTGTTGGACCCGCAAAGCCATGCAGATTGATTCAGATGCTGGAGACACGATGTGCATCTTGTTCTATTGTTACAAAATAAGCACATCTTAACAAAGTCAGAAATAATCTTTTATTCTGTTTCAGTACTGGACCCTTTAGACAGACAGACGGACAGATAGATGACTTACTGTGTATTGCTCAATGTGTAAATTAAGTAATACACAGTAACTCCTCACCTGTAGTGAGGAGTTGAAGAGTTTCATTGCACGAGGGACAAAGGAGTTCCTCAGTCTGTTGGTCCTGCACTTTGGAAGAATCAGCCTCCCACTGAATCTGCTGTCCTGGCTGCTGATGACAGAGATCCTGTCAGTCAGAACTCAGTGTCCTGTGACACAATATATTTGGATTATTGTGTGTCTTATCTTGTTTTGTCTATCAAGCATCTGGTTTGATTGAGATGAATTGATTTGATTTATTTCAAAAAGATTTAAGAAGTAAAAAGCAGCAAGTTTAGCTGCCATATTCAGGTCACAGAACAAAGTTCTTTTCTGCTGTAGAAAAAGTGATTTCCAGTGTTCTGGTGCTGCTGTACAGCTGACAGTTTGCAGATCATAATTGTTGAAATCCCCCTCTAGCTTCTCATTTCGTTTTGAAGGTGTTTTAATTATCCTGCGTGTTACCCACTGTGTGAGGGAACAATATGAAACAATTGCTAAGACAGAGCTAACCCCCAGCAGATGAAACACCTCATATAAAATATGTTCAATCATATCAATTACATAAATGAGCACTTTTGCTGTTCACTTTAGTCTAATGAGAAAATGCTGCTTGCTGAGCAAAGAGTGTAAAACAGCATCATGCCAGAGACATTAGCACTATAAAGGCCATTAATCAGCTAGAAATGATACCAATAGCTAATTATCTGAACAAAAAAAAGTCATGTTTGTGGGTCATCAGTTCTACACAGCTCAATGGGAACATACGATGCTGCTTGTTGCACATATTAATTGAACGTGGCCTCAGGTATGCATCTCATAGGTTTGCATAGGTTTATTAAAATACCAGAAAAAAGACGTTACAAAGAGCAAAACTCCAAAAACATGGAAACACATACTGTGAATTTAAAATAGAAAGTTAAGACCATCAGAACCCGCTCAAAGTGGATTTCACCGGACAGAACTACGCTAGAATGAGGTGAGTTCAAGGGTTCATTGAAGGGAGACAACTGGAGAAGAACCACATGAGGCGATGATGATGTGGGACACTTGTTGACGAAGACCAGGGAGAAAGAGATGTGGGAATAAGACCTCAGGGACCTGATTCTTATTATGACCCACCAGATGGAATGTAGAGGACAGTGAATGGAAAAGGAGAAAGAGCAGAGGAAATAGTGGAAGATGGATGAGTTATGAAATAAAAGAGGAAGACAGGAGGAATGAAGTGATACCCTGCATGGGGAAGGGCTGGGAGGTGAGTGAGGGGCCGAAACACTGTGACGAACAGAGGTGGATGGGTGAGGTGGGTAGAAGCAAAGGGAGGCTGGGGGGAGGAGGGGCACTGGACCCCCTTGTCATCTGATTGGTTCCCCCAGGTGATCGACATGTAACAGAACCAGGTGAGCAGTAGGTCTAAACCACCAATGATGATAGACGTGATGATGTGTGTGATACATCTGGCAGAAACATACCTGTCAAGTTTTGCATTTGAAAATACGAGAGATGTCGTCGTCCGTCCGGGTAGCAAAAGGTCAGAGCGTGGGGGAGGGCTGAGGGGCATAATATGGGATATTTACGGAAAATAATAATATAATAGCACGGCAGGAAATAGGGCTGAAAAACTGTATTTTCCAAGCCAAAACCAGAGACTTGACAGGTCTGGGTAGAATATTCAACATCCCCCAGTGAGCTTCATCTCCATCAGCACCTGCTCTGCCCGGCTGTCCTCTGTTGTTTTGCACTCGCTTGAGGAGAAGTTGAAGTTTAAGGTAGCACAGCAAAAGTGAAAAAAAATGTTTTTTTTTTTTTTAAATTTCCAAACTGAACTTACTCATACCGTCGTTGAAGACAAAAACATGTTTCCACCATTTTTTCTAACCGAGAGAATCCAGATAAAGGATTTTCAAAATAAAAGATCCTCCAGACTTTCATGCATAAAACAGAATTATTTAATTGTTTCTTGCGCCGCCCGGTACCAATTGGTCCATGGACTGGTACCAGTCCGCGGCCCGGGGGTTGGGAACCGCTGCCATAGAGCAGCTAACCTCTGTGGAGTTGAGACCCATCATGCCTCCTCCTGCCAGTAGCCTGTGTCACAGTCATGGGAGCATCTGAATTTAAAGTATGGCTTGGAGCACTTTGTTAACTTATGATGAACACAGGCTCTGATTAATGCCCTCCAATCTCTCACTCACAACCCCCCTCTTCTCCTGCCTTTTGATGATGCTTGTACCCCTTGTCAACAAGCACAAATTTTAATTAGTGTTGATTGTTGTTAGCATGCTCAATGGTTATTAATTAGATTAAGGAGGGGTCCCAGACTTGATTGCATGCCTGGAGCTGAAATGTCTCACCTTGCAGAATAACAAAAATGTGATAAAAAAAAAAAAAAAAATCAATGACTACTGGTAATGGTTGGCAATGGGAAGGTGGAGCCCTCTCCTAATAGGATGACATTTTTTAAAAAACATAGCATAACAATCCATGCATTGTTAGTGAAATGTTACTTATTAATATTTAAAGTTGTTTTTGTTATAACAACAGACTATTTCTTCTTTCATTTCCCTCTTTATATTACGTATGTGTGACGCAAAGTCCATTTAAAATTCCGTCTTAAACAATTTGATTTCCTCCAGAATATCCTACGAGGTGCCATGTCCTCCTCTGCAAGTTCTCGCTTGCTGCTCTCAGTCTCAGACCTGTCATCCGTCCAGATGTTTCCGCAAACTCTTTTTTTATTACTGTCTTCTTGCCCTTTTCTGACCTTTCATTACATTCCTGTTATGTTTTTTTGTGGGGTTTTCATTGAGTGTTGATCGGGAGCAGTTAACTTAAGCTGCCATCTTGTTGGTGTCCCAAACCGGCTGTCATCCCAAATGGATTTTTTTTTTTTCATTTGTTTTAACAAATTATACTAAATAGTAAAGTCAGGAAAGTGTGAAGAGGAGGATGTTTGCTTCATTTGTACTCTTTGTGGCAAACGTTTTGATTAGATATAACTGCTTAACTCCCCAGTCTAGTGTGACGCTGAGGAAGAGCGCAGAAGATGTCACGGTCTGTCAATGGAGAATCGTAGAAGCACACACGGACACATGCAGTATAAGAAGCTCTGTTGGGGTCAGAGTGACCACTCTCCGAACCGCATTAGGCTTAAAAGTCCAGTTATTCATTTTTAGCCAGCTTCATGGCACAGTCGCATTTAGCTCACAGAACATCAAGCCGCCAAATAAACTAAAGTAAACTGACCAATAACATTCAGGTTTAGGACGTACATGTACCCCCACAGACACAGATGTGGACTACATACACAAAAGACCATTTGCATTTTTCTCCCCACAATTTTGTGGGGGGAAAAATGGGAAAAAATAATAAAAAGTACAATATCTATCATATATATATTTTTTTATTCTAAGGAAAATCTCAAGGTATGCACAGAGTGTTCTCATACATTTGTTGTAGATGATTCTCAATACAAGGTTTAAAAAATAATTTTCCCCAGTTGCTCATGTTTTAATACAAAAGGACAACTTTACCACACCCATTACTGAAGTATATGTTACAATAATAAACTTTTAACTTGATGAAGACCCCTGGTCAATGACTTTAAACTTTAAACCATGGATTAACATCTTAAAAATGTCTTATTTCATGAAAGAAATGAACATTTCCAAAGTACTTCTGCAGAAGTAAATATGTGAACATTTCGAGTAATGATGACAGATGATTCCTTTAAGCACCTCTGTGTCTGGAGCAAAGTTGAAAGAGCATAAATAATTAGACGTGCCAGATATTTTGATTCATATTCAAATGCATAAATCCCGAGGAGAGAGAAAGCATGCATGTTTAAAATATTTGTGATCAAATATAAAATTCTACCTTACAATTAATTTCATTTCCGGTTTTTACTGGGAAGGTATCAAGTAGCAGTGATGGTTTGATACAAAAATGTACTTATTATCCTGAGCTCTGCTGATTTGAGTCTCAATAGCTTCTGTGTAGTGGGAGCTGGAACACAGACAGCACAGCATGCTGGTGGGTCTCTGGTTGTAAGTTGATGGAGTCAACATGAAAATCCAATGGATGATGCTGACAGGCATCCAGAGGCCACTTGTTCTTAAATGTGCATTTTTTCCAGTGTAGAGATGGAGTGTTACTGTTGGCATATGAATTATTTGATAACCATATTGCATTATTGAAAATTCAGACAGAATGTCAGAAAGCATTCATGGCACAGTATTGCACCAGAAAAACAATGATTTCCACTAAATTATTTTGCCATTTTACATTATATAAGTGAGCACAGATACTGAGGCTACGCATTGCTACTGCATTTACTCACAAAAATGAATCTGCAAATAATATATTCTGTAGACGATAGCGCAAATACTTTTCAGTGCCTAAGTGTTATAAAATAGAAACAATATATACAAAATCAGTCGGCTGTCATGTGAAACATCATACTTTAAAAATACCCAGGATTACTAACAGCTGACTCAAGCGCAAATGTTGTAAACATTTTTGTAATATTTTGTTTTTTGAGAGGTGCAGCTCATACAAAAGTAATTTCACCAAATCTAAATGCATTTAATTCTGATCCAAAAAAGAATTGGATCAGAATTCAATTCTTTCAATTGTTGGGAATTCAATTGTCCCAACTTTTATTTGTTGGGACAAATAAAATATGGAAACAATATTTATCCTGAGGTTGAGTTAGCGAGTAATGCTAAAACGATTCATTATCTGCTACAATTTTCTCACAGTGATCATCAAGCCATAGAGTAATATTAGATTTCCGCCCTCACCAGTGATACTGTAACTGTATCATTTATTTATTTAATTAAAAATGAAGCAAATCAAACAGAGATGTGGCTAACTGGATCGGTTTGGAATCCTGTGAAAACGCTTATCTCTCTCCACCTGTGAAGCGCAGCTCTGATATTTACCCTCGTTTTATTTCAGGCTCAGTCTAATTCTTTCTTTTTAGCTGGACTTTCATTACAGGTCTTCTTTCATTTACCTGTCTTGGTTTTTGGACCAGGTCCTACTCCAGAAATGAGATGTTTCCCTGTAAGGTTGGGTAGTTTCTCTGCCATTAACACAACTCCAGCAGCAGCTGACCTTCCATACGCTGACTGACCTCTGTCTGACCATGCTGGACCCTCTAGACATGGAGACGGAAACTCCAGGTCCTCTTCTGGGGGAAGCTAGCAGTAAAGCCAGTGATCCTCCACATTGAAAGTGTTCGACTGAGGAAATTCTAGAAACTAATCAGGATGCCCATTTTTTCCTGAGCGTTATCAGGAATCCATCTCTTGCCTTGGGATCTTCCAGAACAAGCTGAACATTGACCCAGACCTGAGGGACATCAGCGTTTCCACCTTAATTTCCTGAAGACACCCAACCATGGATAAGCAGAAGACCACATAGATTAAATGTTTTTTACCAGTTAAAAGTAATTAGTTCATTGAGTTCAGCATGTGTTTTTAAGTATTTTACCAATCTTTGCTGTCACAGGTAAATGTGATGTAATTACTTTGTGTTGTAGATAGAAATGTCTGAATGTGTGAAACACTGGCCCTTAACCCCTGCAGTAGCTGAGCTCCACTCGGGCCAACCTCTGTGTCCTTCAGGACCGACATTTTATCAAGCAACCCTGTCAGAGAACAAAACTGGCTCAGACCCATCCTTCCCCTCTGCCTCTTTTCTCTGCTCTTCGTATGCCTTTGTTTGGTGCCTAATGATAGCTGTGATGGAACAGTCATGCTCTGTGGTCACAAAGGCCAGCTTCTGGGCCTTTGTCCCGCCGCAGCCGCCCTCACTCTGTCATTTGGCCTTTCTATCCGCTTTGAGCCTCGCAGGTCAAAGAGAGCATTCGTTCTCCTGATCTAAGATGGCATCGTTGTCACATTTTATTTCAAACAAGTTTTATTTTGTATGCAATTTGTATGTAGAAATATTTTTGTATCTATTGCAATACAGGAAAGATAAAGTCCAATGGCTAAAAATATAATTTTCCAAGGCTCAGAAATAGTCAGGAAGGCTCATTGGAACTTGTGTAGCTGGGTGCGTGTCCTGCTGTTTGCCTGATTCAGAGACAGTGAACAGCTCTGCCTATTAAAATGTAAATTCCTTCTCACTGCAGAGGCGGCAGCGACAGGCAACCCCAGACTGGGACACAGCTGAGAGGGAGCCGGTGGGGGTGAGAGCTATAAGGGGCTATAGGCAGGATCTGCCTATCACCATGTGGAGGCTCCCAGACAGCAAGCATGTGTCTGAATAAAATGCTCAGCTGACTGGACCCTCCAGCAGATTTCACAGGTCACACTGGAAACAAAGGGAACTGGAGGACTCCTCTCATGCAAACTTACTTTAATAAAAAAATATCTGCTGATCGGCGTTTTTAATGATATCCTCTTTTATTTTTCAATTTATACATTCTTTAATTATTATCCTACAGTCTGTAAAAATTCCTGATTTGAGGCAACTGCAGTTTTAGATACTTTGGGATAAAAGTATCTACATTTCTAGAATTTATTTTCACCTTATCAACGCTGTGATTTAAATTATCTCAGTGCTTTTCTGATTCTGATTGAGGCATTTGTTTTTATAAGTCATTCATAAGTGATATTTTTACATGGCATTTGCATTCTGCCAGAATGCAATGTTAAATGTTAAAGTGGTGCATTATTAGTTTGGTAAGAACCTTCTTCTACAACTTGTCACTTTCCTTCAAAACGTTTCAAAAATGTTTTTTGACAATAAAAACCCAGATTTTATTTACATGTTTGATTTGTCTGATTTTCTTATGGGTGGGCATTAACCTGACAGCAAATATTTATTTTTCTTATGAATTAATACAGTAATAATTGCGAACATAAATAAGACATAAAATCTTTTTCATTTCACGACTGCACATTTTGTATGCATACATTACACACATACACATATATAAAACTAAGCCTTTTATAACAATTGCTTTGCATCATCTTTCATCATGTATGTCGTTGTTTTTTTCCAAACAGAAAATGGAAATGTTTTCTTGTTTTTATTGGTTTGGTCGGGGCCAAAAACCAACAGTGTGCTACTGTTTTTAATGTTGTATTGACAATGTGTTGCTCTTGTCAAGTGCCATCTTGACAAGACCTTTCTTAAAAGTTAAATGGAACTTGAAGGAAACTATATATTTGTTTTAGAGGAAGATGTGTTCTATAACTTAAAGTCTGATCTGAGCTCTGCCTACATGTCAATAAATGAGAAGCCAAACCAATTTAACTGAAACAGTTTCCTTTGTCACACCGCGTTTGAGATGAAGTTCTTAGAAAGCGCCACTAGATGGAGATGTGATTGCACTGCAGGCAGTTTGTACTTTTAGAACAAGTCAACATCCACATTTGGAAGCAACACAGCTGGCTGGTTGAACTATTAGCCTCTACTCAATCATATTTTGTTTGTTTCGTTCCATTTTACTAAGACTGCTAATATTAAGAAAAAAATCTGTCAAAAAATGGGAAGAAAGAAAATATGCATATTTTCTACATCCCTGCTTCATTCACCTTTTCTCATTCCACATCATGCATTTCAGTGTTTAGACGGCTAGAATAGGCAATTCATATTTTGGCTACAATTGTGGATTATTTGTTGAAACAAGCAGTGGTGTTAGTATTCCCCTTACAGCGTCAGTTTTGTTGACAATAGGAAGTATTGATTTAGCAGTAACAGGCTTATTTATGTTGGACCAGATGACAGTCTGTTTTCCCAAATCCTCACAGAGCGTCTATCTGTCTTGTAATTTTACAGATAGTTTTGCTTTTGTGAATAAGCCAAACCTGTGAGGTGTGTATTAATTTGGTTTATAAACATTTCCTGTCAAAAGAAGATTTTTTATTGCTGAGTTATGGCTTTGTGACAAAAACTGAACCTAAGTGAAACTGCAGCCATGTTCAATCTCAAAGATGGAGCTTTACTACCACATGTTTTCTGAAGAACCTGCTATTGACAACTAGTTATATTTTTTCTTGCAAGTGATCTAAAATGAAAATACCACAAAGAACTCGATTTTAGGAACAAAATAAAAGTTTTCTTTGTCCATTTAAAATCAGAAATATGTTTTTATAGATTGTTTTATCCAAAGAATGTTTCTGGTAGGTAAAGTGAATTTTCAATATTAATGTGTATTGTGTTGAAGACATTCTAAATAAGTGAATGTACAGTTCATATACTTAGATGAACATTTCTACAAGTAAAGAAGATAAATCATGTGTAAGAGTGGTTTGATATCATCAATCATATCAACAATTCATCAGTAATATTTGGTTACAAAGGAAAAAGATTCTCAACCAAAAATAAACTAAGTGTGCCTTGAGATTTAAAAGATAAAATGTAAATCTTAGAACCTATTTTTTTTCGCTGCTTTGCAGTTTATCCTGGTAGCCAAGGTACAATCAGAGTTAGTAGACAGTGCATCACCTAACTATCATAGCAATTATGTTTTAGTATTTAGCATAATTATCATTTTGTAAATAACATTATTATAGTCAGATGCTCCCTGGTGACATTATGAAACTTACTCATGCAAGCTACAACTTGCCTCCAGTTTTTGACCATGAACTAAAATACAACATCGGTTAAAGTCTCCATTAATGGACTAAAATCTATGAGGAAAATTGCTTTCTCAATACTGATTACCTCACATGTTACATCTGGGGATGGAAACGAGCAGAGTGTTGCTGTAGAGAGCAATTCCAGGAGTTGGTTCCAAGAGCAGGGGAGCAGGAACCATAAAGGCAGATAAAAACTAGCCTTTGTGATTCATTCTGGAATATTCTGCAATTCGCATTGTCCCTTCTGATATGAGTCACCACATGGTGTTCCTGTGTGCTTTCAGCAGCTAGCTACAGCTTTGTTTGTGTAGGTAACAAATATAATTTAACTCCATATGCTAAAGTATATTCTAAGTTAACATTATTTCCTAATAATATATTTTATGAAGTTCAATATTATCTGCATGTTTTGCTCTAAGTGACCATTTATCTGTACCTGGTTATCTGTGAATGGGGCGAGGGATGCCTGCTCACTGTCAGACGTGTAGCAGCACTATTTTCCCTCCTCAATTCACAGAGCAGGGTCACGATGCACAAGTTAGAATGTTAAAGTAATTCTAGAACATCAACTTATCCAACAACAAAAAAAAAAAACAATGGCAGTAATGAGATCGTGGTTCAGAGCGTTTATTTGGATCAGTCAATAGCGCAGCGGCTTCGTCTTCAGAATTCACAGCAAATACTCCGTGTCAACATAAGTCTCGTTAACGCAGTTATTATTTTTGTTTACACAAACAGCACAGATTTAAAAAAAAGAAGAAAAAGACAAAACGATACAAAACTAACTACTTGGACATTCAAAGTGACATTTGGCTACAGTGAGGAGCTGGAGGTCAGTATGGCTTACCTTCAGGATTCCTAGCAAATACTGACCGTTACAATCTGCTGATATATTTAAACCACTGCCCAAATATACATCATATACATTTAAGCAGAACACATAAAAAATGCCAATACTTTTGCATTTTGTAATGTTTCAGAAATTAAATACAATTATCCTATATTTGTAGCTTGCACTGAAAGAGAAACTTGCTCTTACCCATATAATCTGATTTTAACTCATTACCCTTTAAAAATGTGATTCTGCTGCTCGTAAAGTTTTCACATCGATATTGTCTACATCTGCACCTTGAAGAAGGAGCATTTCAATTGCCTGAATGGTCCTTTTCCTCCCTGGAAAGAAATAGGCTATTCTTTCAGGGAGAGATTTAAGAGATGAAAATTGTTCATCTCTGATTTTCAGTAAAGACGAATTACGAACCTGGCAAATTGTCAGACCTTGTGTAATTTTAGGGAGTACTGCAAAGATCTTTTGAGGAATGAGAAGTCATTTTTGCAGCTGTTGTTGGAGCTCAATGGCTTCCTTTCTTTCTGTAATGGTACATTTGCTGTGATGAGTGAAAAAGAAGAGACAGAGTTAGAATGGATCAGTCCTTTAGAACCCAAAGCCAAAGATCACTGTGTGAACGCTTCTGCTGAGTGGTCGTCACCAAATACTGGCTTTAGTGCTGAATAAAAACCCATGATGACCTTTGTGAAAACAGTATGGTGCACTTGAAAAATAATGCAAAAATATCAGCTTCCTCAGTTCCAACAAAAATAAAAATGACTAGAAACATTTGAGTTCAAATGGCTCTGACTCTTTCATTAGGTAATTATTTTCTTTTTTTACTGGCTCATCAAATGAATGTTCACAACCCATTTCTTATAAAATTTAAATAAAGATTCTGTTAAGCATTGCTAATTATGCTTAACATTTATTTAACGAGAGCTGCACAGTAGTGCAATAGACTGTTGCCTTCTGGGTTTGATTCCCGGCCCAGGGTCTTTCTGCATGGAGTTTGCACGTTCTCCCTGTGGGTTCTCTCTGGCTACTCCAGCTTCCTCCCATAATCCAATGGGAGGAGTTGGTAAAAAGCATCCTACATATTGATTCAGCAATATTTTTTCACTCCTGAATATTGTGATATTCAGGTCGACCCTACAGGTTCAGCCCCGTATCACACCAGAAGGTTCCTTCTGAACAACAGTTACTCCACCTCACTACAGTCCCAACAGAGTTTACTGTGTGTCTGCTGTTGTTTTGTTGCAGTATAGAGTTGCTTGAATATGTAAATATAATCATATTGCACATGAGGCTCCAATACTGGTGGAACTCTGAAAAAAAGTGTTTTTCACTGAATGATCTGTCTAAGAAAAATCAAGGAGGTTCTCACAGAAACAGCTGAAAAAGTAAAACAATCTAAAATAATACATAAAAGCTTGATAATTACTCAAAATCATGAGTGAGCTTCAACCATTTGGAGAAACCAATTGAGGCTCAGAACCAGTAAAGCAATTAAAATACAAAAACTCATTTGGATTGCATAGAACGAGGATAAATTAGACTGTGCTGGGTGCATGGCTGAATGTGCCTTTAATTTTTTGTCTGATTGATTTTATATGAATTCCCTTTGCAAATTAAAACCATACAAATTCACTGTATTGACCTCAGCAAGACAACAGAATTGAAATGATGACTGACCATTGAAGATGCTTTTCATACAAAAACCTTCAGTGGTTCCCAGTAAACAAAAAAAAAAAAGGTCACTGGTGTGTTGCAAAGCGTGTGCTGTGATCTAGTAAAGCTCCTAACAATATAGAAATATAGAACCTAGAAAAGCAATTTACAAATCTCTCATTCTGTGACTCCATATGTACATAGCTAAAAATAAAAGACATTCATAATTAAATTAATCACCTGTTGATTTCAACTTTTTAAAGACCCATCTGCTGTTTCCTGCTTGCTGTATGATTGTACTTTCCCATCAGTCACAGAGGATTTTCTACTTGACCAAAGTAGAGAGGAAGTGTGTTGCAGTGTGAAAGTGGGGCTGTAAAGGCAAGCTTGTATGTCTGGATGAAGACAGCGGTGGAGCAGGAAACAAACAGCAGTTTCTATTTGCTCTGCCAGTTGCACGCTGTGTGTATTAAAATGAAGCGGGGTGTCTGCCGCCAGAGGACGGTCAGGGCTGGTGGATGGTAGCAGGTAATTACGGCAGCCAGGTGCCTGATTAGGGAGCTGCTGCTGCTGAACCACTCGTCTCCCCCTCAGACCTCCGTCACCTCGCCGTGCCCACTCAATCTGATGAAAGTGGACAACAGAGCAAGATACTGTTTGATTGCTATCACAAGTGTTTAATAAATCTGTACACTCAACCACACCACTGAGCTTAAAAGCTGGTTCATCTCAGACTCCCGGAAGACGGTTTCCTTCTTTTTGTTGATTTCTTGCAGCCTGATTGTTTGCTCCTCATGCAATCAGCTCATTATCTGTTTGAGCTTTAAAGAGCTGGACATCACCTTTTCCAAAGATTGTCATTTGGCATGCATTCACGCTAACATCTAAAGAAATTAACTGTTGAAATTTCATTTAACTTTATTTCAATTTGACAACTTTAATCTTTTAACACTTTACAAACATAGATATTCTAAGAAATACATTCCAACTAATCCCATTAATCACATATTTGGTCCCAATATTTTCATTACAGACTTAGCACTTAATTGGCATGAGTGGGAGGGAAAGTAGGTGGGTTAAGTTGTCAAGACAGAAAGTGGACAGTAAAAAATAAGAGCAGCTAAAATGAATAGTGGCATGCAAACAGTAGTGTAGAAAAAACACCATACAACCTATCTAGAAATAGAGAGACAAGAAGAAGAACTCCTTTGCACCCACAACAATCAGGTCCTTAAATCTGAGAGTTAATTCTGTTTTTGTCATGAGTTGTAGTTTTTGATAGAGCGTCTGGATGGAGTGGGATCCAGGCTGAAGTGAAAAATGTTGGTTTTAATGAAGAACACGAAGTGTACAAACGTCCAGGCAGCACAGGTGAGCAAAAGGGCAAGGAACTCAGACAACGGCAGGCCTGGAACTGAACAAGATACGACACAACAACTGATAGCAATGACACACGACTGGGATCTGACAGGGAACACGAGACACTGCTGGGAACAACCAGGGGCCGATGAGACGACGCAGGAACTGAATGAACTAGAATGACTATTTATGAATTGGTTCTTGTGTGTTCTGTCTGTTTTTAACATTATCAATGTAATTTTATGTTGTTTTGTATGTTTACAAAGCCTCAGGAGTCAATGAAGCAACTGAACTGAACAATAGGTTTAGTTGGTCTCTTTTATTGGTATGTTTTCTTCTTTTCATTGGTTATATAAAACGGCCCTAAAACTTTCTAAAATGTTCCATTTTTCTTAAAGCTTATGCCACAAAGCTAAATGCGGCTATGAGCTACATGTAGCTTTCCTAGCCGACAGCTGACAACAATTAAAATTGCTATTCAATTAATATTTTTATTGTGCTTCAGACTGAAATGAGATCTCATAATGGTTAGTATATCTACTTCCATCTCTTTCACCTGAGAGGAGCATAGATCTGGATGTCTCTGCCATGGCTCCTGCATCATAAAGCGGTCCGTATTAATGGTTTTAGAAAATGAGTCAAGGGCAAATGTCTCTAAAATGGAAAACTTGATGTGTTTTTTTTTTTCTTTGCAACACCACATATTTGATTTAGCTACCTTTCTGCAGTAATTCAGTTTGATATGGTTTTCCACGTAAACAAAGCTATGTGGCTGGAAGCAAGTTGCTGGTTGATTGAGTGTGTCAGCTATGAGAATCCATATCGCCGCTGCCACAGAGCCCTACATCCACAGGAATGGAAACGGTGTCATCAGCATTAAGGCAAAGGCATGGCCACATTGACTGAACTCAGACTGCAAGTGTGTTTGTGTGGCAGCGAGAGCCATGGGGAGGGAATGATTGTCTGTGCTTATTGAGCCTAGGATTTTTTTTGTGTGCACGTTCATGTTGACTGGTCCCATGATGGCTCGGCTGTGAGGTGTAAACTGGTGCTCAAAGCGCACTCCACTACAGGCTGACAGTGGGCTATCATTTCACCTCCAGCTGCTGCGGTCATCAGACCATCTTGGTGCATCAACCGTCTCTTGGCATTTTTTTTTTGTTTGTTTCTTCGTTTCATGTAAAAACACAATATGAGAGGAACAGCGAAGGAAAAAGAATGTGTAAGAATGACTCCATTGCACAGAAAACTTAAAAACACCATCTTGCTGTCTGAACCTACTAGTGATATAACTAAGAGTAATGTCTTGATCCTTTCCTAACCAATGCATCGACTTGGGGTCCTAGTTAAATTATTTTGGAATGACTTCATGAGAGTAGTGCTCTCATCAAAAGCAATCAGCTTTTGATGCCAACTGTTGCTTCGTCACTTCTTCTGGCTTCTTCCTCCAAAACTGCAAATAAATCGCTCAAGTTAAAACAGCTGAGGCTGAGTATGAGAAAGCAGAGGAAGTTGTGAAGGTTTCAGTCCAGATTTATCTTGATTGCATCACAAGATGGCGGTTTGACCCGCTTACTGATGAAAACAGCCACACTCTGCAATTAGTTTGTGAGAAATATTTATTATTAAAAGCTTTTGGCACACAGAATGAAAGCACAGTTGTCCATCTTTTTTAAATCATGTGCATATCGTAACAATGACACTTTAATTGCTAAAATACCTGAAAATAAAAAAAAAGATTCTCTTTGTCAGTGTTAGAGTAAAGTTAGTTAGCTACCAAATCCCTCTGAATTTGAAAGTGAAAATACTCAAAGTGCAGAGATTAAACTTTCAATTAAGAACATAATTGACCAAGTATGGTGACCAAATGGTGTTAAAGATGCATCTTCTCAGGTCTTAAATATTGTTCTGCTGAAGAGGTGACTAGCAGCTGAGCTCAGAGCCACGGCCATGCAGCCACATGATGGGGCCAGGAAGATCCAGAGGCGCTGGAGGCCCAATAGTGCCTGATGAGAAAATAACAGAGAATGTTGGAATAACATAGACAAATACTTTATTTGTCGCCTTGGGGAAATTGATTTGTTGTAGAAAACTAATACAGGCAGATCTCAGCCACTGCTGAAGTCACCCGAAGCTGCAGCACAAGATTTAAGGATAAATCTGAAGTCCATACAGATCTGCGAGGCACTCCCTCATTTACACCACATACTTTTCACAAATGCAGGTACTTGAATGTTTGTGGAATAAATGAAAAGTTTGATCTGTTCCAAGTAAAGCCGGGACAGTACACTGTGAAAAGAAATTAGTTGAACCGACTTAATCGAATTGCTTCAATCGGGAACAAGTTATTCAGTTAAGTCTATTAAGTTTAACCAACTCATTTGATGTCTAACCACCTAAGTTTATTTTTAATGAATTCTTTAGCTGTGTTTAAGATGACAATGTTAAGTCAGTCTTACTCAAATCATTTCATTTACTTCAAATAAATAAGGAAACTAATAATCTCTTTTTTTGACTCTGGCAGCCTTTATCTGAGAATAGCCAAACAGAAAATAGGTGATGATTGAGAGGGAAGACATGCAGCAAATGTGTGTTTCATACACACTTTTGAGAGTGCACTCTAACCTCAAATACTACCTACATACCGACTTTGAAAAATACAACTAACAAGAGAATATTATTGTCCATAAATACATGAACTATAAGAAATGTTTTCAAACTGGAAGTCCTTCATTCTGCATTGAGAACAAAGCAGGCGTCAGCCAGCATGGGCGTGCCACGGCGGCAGAGCAACGACCGTCCTGGGTCTGATTCCCAGCTTGAGACTTTTGCTGCCCATCTTCCTCCTTATCTCTCCCCTATTCCTGTCTGGTAACTATAAAAAAAAATAAAAATAATAAAATCTTTAAAAAAAGTCATGATAAAACAAAAACTGAACATTCAAGTTTGTTTAAAGGGTTTGATATCAGAAAGCTTTTTCTCTCTAAAAGAGAATTTGGCTGCACCTGATTAGACCACAAGGTAGGATTCCTCTTGAAAAAGAAAATTTAAGAAGCAATTTGGGTTTCAAGTCGCTAAAGAGTGTCTTGTGAGAATGTTGAAGTTAGATTTAGTAAGTGTGTTTTAAACACTTTATGATTCCTTTAGTCGATCTGAAATGTAATCATGGCAGTCTTTGAATATGCCTTATCTCTGTGTAAGCTGCTGTTTTCACAAATAATTTACCAAAGGCCAAAAAAGTGGCAAGAGATAGCCTTGGCCTGGCTTGGATAGATATAGCTTTTTATTCAGACATAGACAAGAGTTGTGTGTTTGTGTGTGTGTGTTTGTGTGTGTGTGTGTGTGCGTGGACATGTGTGTGTAGCTGTGGGGATATCTCTAGACACCAGCAAACACAGAGAAGAGGCAGCTAAGGTGAAGGGTTTTGGAGAGTCTGCACAATAGGCTATCACAAAAACCTGCTGCAACAGTCACAGTGCTGGAGAATGGAGTGCTGTGATGGCGCTCAGCGAGACAGAGACATATAAAACTCCAGCCAGCTCTATTATATCCACTGTAATAAAGCCCAATAGTCTGATAGCAACTGGCCTCTCACTTTCAAGCCATAAAAGAGGGCATTGAATGCCAAAACGTCTGTAGGAAATTTATGTCACACGGTTTATTTGTCCTTGCACATACTTGCCGAGGCATTGGCTCACATTTATTGCTATTTAGTTCCAGATTGGCTGCAGGGACGTTTTTTTGTTGTTGGTCGAGTTATAATGGTGTATTAATTGTTGCGTGTGTGGTTTGAATAAAAGCTGATTGTTTCAAACAGTTCTTCTGTAAATCTACGTCTCTGTTTATCTGTGTTCGTTACTTGGGGATGAAATTTCAAACCCAGAGACGTGGTGTGCCAAATGTTGAAACAGAACTCAACATGGCACAAACCTACTGCTTTCTGTTAATGCCTGATGAATTATCAGCTTTAGCAGACTGTCATTAAAGGCAGTGGTTGCTGATGTTGAATAACATATAAAAGAAATTAGTCGAGCCACTTGACTAAAAATGCATCTGTAATTAAGCAGAGACAGAATAAAACTCCGGTCACAAGTCTTTTGCTGTGCTTAGTCGAAAAACACATTGGTTTTTACCATGAATAATTATTAACAAGGGTTATTATTAAAGTTGACTATTTCAATTTAAATGAACAAGTCAGAGTTCCACCTGATTATCAGAAAATGGTGGTAGCCAGTTATTACCAATATCTGCCTAATGAGGTTTGGTACACAGCAAATTCAAAGTGTTAAATGTTTTGGTGTTAGCAGACTTTATGCAAAAGCAGAGTTAATTTTACTCTAACAGAGTGACATTCTGTGTTTGTAACTCTGGGGTGTATATTATTAGTAAAATCCAGGGTTGAAACAAAGTGTTTCCGTATCAAATCTAGAGACGTTCATAGAATCAGTAACTCTTGACTCCTTAACCTTGAACTCCTACAGCGGCTGTAACACTAAATGAGTTCATTCACTGACTCCGCCCCCAGAATCACAGGCTCCCACCGAGGCGAAGCGACAGGAGCCGAGTCATTTCAGGATAATTTACTTTCCGCGTGTCTGAGTTAAGCAAACTGCAGTTTGCATTGCACAGCTGACATGTCAGACCGTTTGATAAGCAATATGTGAATGAGAGCAACATGTGAAACATGCACATTATTCCACGTTGTAACATGTTTTATTATTATGATACACGTTTTGAAATAAATGTATTTGAGAAAATCATTGCCTCTTCATTAATATTTATTTCCCAAAGAAATTTTAAAAGGTCAAAACAATAAAAATACCTATTTAATACTAATTACAAATAACTTTTATGAAAAAAAAAAAAAAAACTTTTTAAGATCTAACACTGAATTAGTGTTAGTAAGTGTTATATGATTAACTCCAGCAGATTTGATATTTGACACTTAGTTAGAGTTAAGGTACAGACTCTCCAAAAACAGATAAATTAACGCTTTCCGGTTTGGACCCATATAGACGCTTTAAAAGGGTTGAAATCAAATCTGACAGAGTTGATTTGGACCTGCTGGATTTGCTGCGTATGGAACACGAGATGAATGAGTGAATTTCCACTCTGATTTCTCACACAATAAACACACAACTAAATACTTCAACGTCAAAAAATACTTCAATCGACAAGTCAAAATAAATAATAATAATCTTAAGAATAATAAAAAAACTTCTAAACAATTATAATGATGGTAGGAACACATAAGTATAAAACAAAGCCAATTCCAAACAATAAAAAAAATGATGACAGAATATTACAGGTCATTATGAATATGTTGAAGAATAATGGTTTGCTATGAGGAAAGGAAGTTGAAACCAAATTAGTTTCAAAAGCAGAGCAACACCTGCTAAGTGTTGAAACCTCCGATTCACAACGGCAGGCAGGAGGTGAAATGAGACATTATGTTAAAATATATATATATTTCAAAAAACATTTGCTGCAAACAGAAATCAATAAAATTTTGGACGACCAATTGTTTATGATGTGTCAGTCTGTCATTAAAGTGACAGACTGAGTGTTGCTATTGGTTACCGAGGCAATTATAAAGAATATCTGTGGATTTGAAGCTGAAGTCTCTACAGAGCAAACGCTCACTGGCCCGCGCTATTTGCTCAGTTTTGCTTTTCCTCTCCGCTAAGCTGCGACTTGGTTTTCAAAATTACATTGATGAAGTTCACATTTTACGTTATGTAGCCTGAACAAAATTATCCGCAGAAAAAAAACTCATTTTTATTTTGAAATTCTTGGTTGTGATGCTGAGTCAGTAAGGTCATATAGAAAAGAAAGATAACGAATTATGAAGATCTTTTTAAAGAAAATATAATTACCTTTATGTATTGTGTTGAGGTTTATTACAGGCATCAAATAAAAAAAAAAAAAAGCAGTGTTCAGACAGCATTATAGCTAAACGTTTCTATGCCGTGGTCTGATGTCAGGCGTTACGCTGAGGGGTCAATCAGGCTGAGATGATTTCCTGCTTGAGTTGAAGAGCAACTTGTAAAAGTCCTGCTGCAGGTTTCTGGAGCCGTGGCAAAGGAGGAAAACTTCAGGGGTTTTATAGTGAAACCATTGCTCTGTGGTTCTGCAGACACTTTTGATTTGTGATGCCTTAGTTGAAAACATATTACATATCCTGCAGCACAAATCAGTATATTTAAAGGGAATAAGAAATGTTACATTTTACAATAAAAGACAACTGTCTTGTTTGCGCAAACTGAAACTAAACCAAAGCCTTTTCTGTAAACACAAAGATTTTTATCTTTCCTCTTTTGCCATCATGGCTGTTTGAAATCAGGACATGCACTGCAAAATCAAAATTGTTAAAGTGAAAGTTTCCAAGAAAGTTGAACAGAAGAAGATTCTCTATTGTTCGCGTGTTGCAGGCTGAACCTGGTGCAGTCTGAGCTCGATACCATGAAATATCAAGGCAAATCAAGAAATGATCAAAGCCTAGTCTCAATGAAAGGTCATGAGTTCTCCAACAAAATACAAAAGAAAACAAGAAACGAAAGACGTAATTTGCTCTTTGTAAGTGATCTTCTTTGAGATTTGATTCATGAAAGGAGCTTAAATATGGAGGGACAAGAAGTGACCTTTAACATCTGAGACAGTCAGAGCATTTAACTAATCAGTAAGCAAAAATACCAGCTGCAGAAAACGTACTGAAAAGGTTCATCTTTAGTGACCGCTTTAACGGATCCAATAAGAAAATATGAAGGTAGGTGCCCTGAGATGACATTTGTCATAAATTAGTGCCACATAAATAAAGTGAACTGAATTGCGTTGAAGTTAACAAAACACAGTGAATGAAAAACAAACTCTATGCCTGAATATAAAAAAAAACTCTATGCCTGACACAGTTTAAGGTGATGGAAGCACCTTAAACTTCTCCGCTAAGCTGCACGGAGTTCCGAACTAAACAGAGAACTGGTCACTCTGAGTGTGAGAAATAGCTGGAGAAAAAGCTTTTTTTTTTTTTTTTTAATCTTGTGACTCTCTCGGAAAGGACGCAAGAACAAAATATATTCCACACTTACAGTGGAATCATAAACAGTTGACTGTTTATGATTTAGTTTTGCTTTAAGCAGCATGCACAACGTGTGACTATGTAACGTATCTTTAGATTTACACATCAGGTGCCACTGCAAACAGAAACCAGTTGAGGGAATCAGCATCTGCTGTAGAATAATCTCCATGAGAGAGACAGCTTTCTCATAGAGACACTCCCCCCCCTCTCTCATGCTAAGCCCCCTCCCTCACCTCTTAGCTGGCTGACAGAGGACTCCACCTGAATGACATTTACAAATTACCCGGCCCAGAGCACTCGGTCCCATGACCCGTGAGTCTGTACTCAGCACCCACAGAGACTCGGCAGCATTTTGTCATATAATTACTGCAAATCCTCTGAAAGTGGTCCTCCTCCACATACCATGCACCTCCCCCACAGCACACACACACACACACACACACACACATGCATGCATGCACGGCAACACATGCACACACACACACACACACACACACACACACACACACACACACACAC
>VMRN01000056.1:1778229-1804362 GCA_010277015.1 Poeciliopsis turrubarensis
ACACACACACACACACACACACACACACACACACACACACACACACAAAGTCTGTCTTTCTGTCTTCACAAGGACTTTGCATTGACTCCCATTTATTTTTCAATCATTTCTGCAGCCTAGCGCTGACCCTTACCTTAAACCTAACCAGTTCATGCCTAACCCTCCCCTTATATAAGCTCAGCTCACACCTTTGTCCTAAATTAACCACTGACCACAAAACTGCACCTGTTCTTTGTGCCGGATTCTCTATAGAGATGTTCGTAGCTACAATGTTGTCGTAATCTGCAAGGAAATACAAGAAATAAATAAAAAAATATGTATTTTAAAAGTTCATGTAACATGTCATTTAAAAATATATATAGTTTTCATCTGTCTCAGCGAAAAATAAACTTAGTTGGTGAGCAAATGATGATCTTCTACCATAAGATACGCCACATTAGCAGCATTCTCATCTCAAGCATGGTATTGTGAGGGTGCTGGGATGTCCCGCCATGACTTTAATATTTATATGATGCAGCCATCAGCCCTACTACGATGGAGCCTTCTACTAACAGAGCTGTGTGATTGGCCAGACACGTTTGTTGCTGTGTTTCTTTGCTGAGCAATGTTGATATTTAACTTTAACTAGACCGCTTCCTCTACAAGTTTTTTGTATCGTCAGGAGACATGAATTATCTTGGCCATTGCCTCCCAGGTGTGACTGAATTGTTTTCTGCTAACTGCATGAAAAAACACAGGAGAGGCCTATCTCGTTTTCAAATAAAACAAATCTTGTCATGGTCTTGATGGCCGCTGCGGTCAGCAGTGTTTCTGCTGGTCTTCGCTGAAGAGTCTGCGGCTCCTTTGAAATGCAGAGCAGCTCAGTGTGTAAATTGAAGACACCCCAATGTTACAAGCAAATGACATGTGGCACTTATGACCTGCAGTGTCGTTCAGAGGCCACGGCGCCACAAAGTAAATCAGTTACACCAGACAATTTCATTCTCAGCACAGAGGGAATGAGATGCACAATACCTGAATCCTCGAAAATGACTCCACCAGCACAAATGATCACACACACTCTGTTGCTCTGAGTGTCACTGTGCTGCCTCCATAGGTCGACCTGATGAACAACTATGGTTAGGAGTCTAATTTTTATTCACACAAAAGATCTTAGCTCCATATTTTTATGAAGATCGCTTTACAAGCACTCTTTCAGCTGACGCAGCGCAAGATTTAATAGCGAAAGAGAAACTATCGAGTAGATCTTAACCAGCAAGTTGCAGGGTGTCAAATTATTGTTTTGTTAAAAATATATTTCATTATCTTGAAGGTTTTACCAAGAGAATAACCTGGTTTATTCTACTCGTGTAGAAACAAGTGAAGGGGAAATGAGAGGTCAGAAGAGAGGCTGAAGATTGACGTAATCACATCTTTGCTGTGAGAGGATGCCACATTTAACATTTTTATCAGTCTCTATTAATTTCCCAGAAGTGTCAAACTTTGGCATTTGCTCAAGAATCACAGCTGCATCTGCGTTTGGCATCATAGCGAACGTCCATCTGACCATTCTGCCCCTGACATCCTGCAGCCTGTACAGCCTTCTGCTGAAACCCTCGGCTTGTGGAGGATGAATGAAACGAAAGGAACGGGCAAGCAGTGTGTGCTCTCTGGAGCGAACAGTGACAGCATTTTAACACACACTTAAATAAACCTTTAACATGAGTAATATGCACACAGTTTTCTCTTATGTTGCTTGAATATTTAACATTACAACTGACAACTCTTTAAGAAAGATGTGTTTTGTCTGAACTTTACTGCATTTAACAATAGGAACATATTTTATGAGCTTCTTTTTTATGGAACGGTTCTGTCCTCTAGCAGACTGTGACACATATTCGGAGGTCCTGTAGCTGCTTCACTATCATCCCAAATGAAGCGGCTCTTCACATGTTCCCCCGCTCTCAGCCTCTTTCTTAGCTAGTCGATTACATGGCAACTCATGTTCCAAAACATGTTCCTCTGCTTTTTGCGTTTCACTTTATTTCACACTGGCTTATGATGACCCAGCCGCTCACCTCTAACAGTCATGAAGCCGCCTCATATTGAGCCGATCCGTGAAAATAATATCTTTTTATTTTCCCTCTCTTGCCTCGTGTAAGTGGTTCATCTCTATGTGGAAAAAGATGGTGATGGATGCTTAAATCTCACAGTAGTGAGTAAAAGGAAGAAATCCACGTCGGTTTGGAATGGAAGAGAAACCTTTTGGCATGAAGTTATTAGCATCACAACTCAGCCCAATCCACACTCATGGCTGGGAAAGATAACTGTAGCTGGTTAGAGTGTATGAAAAGAGGATAAAAAAAAAAAAGACCTCCACATTTCAGCTGCGATCTCACCAAGACTGACAGGCCTGTGATGCAGCTATATGCTAACAGGAATCCAGTGCACAGCTTGGCCACCTGCTTTCTCACTATACGCAATGTGAGCACTACCACTAGCCCACGGCCCTACATATAAATGGAAAGTGACACAGTGATTGTGTGCAAGGCCAGACCATGCTCAGATGAGGGTGTCACTTCTGGCTTGCTTGATTGCCACATTCAGTGGGCATGGCAGCGAGGAGTTAAATCGAGGGAGAAAAGGTCAGGAGCCATTGGTCATCTGCTCTCCCTCTCTCTCCCCTAAATTACTTGTCCTCCAGGAGAAGAATGAAAACAGACAGGGCCTGGCCCGGGCACCAGGAGCCTGGGAAATGATCTGCTTGGCCAGAAAGCCCAAGGGAAAGGAATGGGAAAGGAATGGGAAAGGGGAACGGGAGTGAAAAAGAAAAGCTGAAGACAGGATTTGGGAAGGATCAGGTGTGAGAATCATGGAGGGGAGCTGGCAAAGGTGTCAGATTCAGATGACTGCCCAGAGCCAGCATCTCATCGGAGGGAAAAGGCAAAAGTAACGTCCCAATAGGGTTGGAGTCTCTAAATCCAGTGCAGTTCATTTTTTAAAAAAGTAGAAGTTGATGCTTATTTCATTACATGTTTACATGTTGTGAGTGTTGCTTTAAGACTAACAACTTCAAGAAGCAGGAAGCAAAAAGACATTTCTGAAAAGTGTCTTCAGTGCAAAAACAAATCAGTCTTTTTTATTTGTGACTTGAACATCAGCTGTCCAAACTAGTTGGTCATCTGGTTGGGCATCCTTACCTTCCTGGTGAGGCGTTCCAGGCACATTCCCGTCTCTCCCAGCTGCGGGGCGGTGAGTTCCTGACACCTGGCATTGGACCACCTTCCGACAGCAGGTATTTCTCTCAGGCTCCCTGAGAAAAAGCATCATCTATCATCGGATCGATCCATCTATAGCCTGTGCTTTAAATTTTTGCAGTGGAACATTTTGTGTAAAACCAGAAATTGTTTTCTTATTACTCTGAGAACAAGACCTTTCAACAGAAGAAACAAAAAGTTGGAAGGTGGTTTTCATATCTGCATGCTCAGTATGACCAGAACAGATTGTGACTGTGCCTCTGCTTTATATTCAATACTAACATCAGGCTCAGGAAACCGCTGGTGTTTTTGAGGTTTGAACACACCACCTCCCTCTCACATCTCTCTATTTTTATGGTATTGTTCCATCAAGATCCTAAAACTGTCACTTGGTTTGGAGCCTTCGCAGCAGCTCCAAAACATGTTGGAGAATCATAAACATAAACTCCTTTACAATTAATTGCCCTGTCTGTTTCTAGAAAGATTAGCCATACATTTATAGGAAGATGTTCTTCAATTAATATTGGTCATGATCACTAAAGATTAATAAATGCTCTTGCTTATAGTTCTAAGTTAGAGGTTAAATTATGCAGATACACTGGTGTTGAAGATCATTTCTGATCTCACAAATGAGATCAGAAACGTCAGAGTTTGAGGTCAGCAGTTTGAGGTCAGCAGTTTGAACATATATAACTATTTTAGATCAAACTAAAGGAAACGGGTTAATCTTTCAGAGATCATTGACTCGGTTAGCGTTCTAACAGCAAAAGGCTGTAGGGTCTTTAAGAAAACACCACAAGGTTGATAAAACGCTCATATGCCTTTTACATACATGCAGGAAAACTGCAGGCAGCCTTTGGTATCAAAGGCTTCCTTTATCTTTAATGTAATAACACACATAGGGACATTTATTACAGAATACTATTAACTTACTGCAACTATGTAAAGCTCCCTGTAACAAAAGAGGTTGACAACCGAACTGAACAAACATGCCTGCCTTTTTTGCCACCACTAGGTGGTACTGTTTGCCAACTGCTCCCACTGATGTCCCACCATGACTGTGTTTTACAAAGGTTTGGTCATGTGTGGGCGAACACCTTGGGGGCTTACAGTGGAGGACAGCCAACAATTAAACCAAAATGGCATCTTCTTGCCGTCCAGTCACTATGTTGCATTGAGACAATTAACCTGCTAATAATATGAGCACAAGTCCCATCACACACACACACACACACACACACACACACACACACACACACACACACACACACACACACACGCACGCACGCACATGCACACACATGCACACACACATCGTCCCCCCTGACTTCCCTGAGCTCACATCCCTTCTGGCCATAGGAGAGCCATTGGATTAGAAGATGCTAGCAGAGATAGTTTAACGTAATGAACCATCAAGATGACGACTATTAAAAATGATTTGTGGTGTTCCAGAGCAGGGAGGAGATAGGAAGAATAATCTGAGTTTGTCTGCCAGATAATGTTAACTCTTTATTCTCCAGCTATTGGAACAGACAAAGACCAGAATCTCCCTTTTCTCGCAACAGTTAAAGGAAATGCTTGGGAAATCAAAACTTATTGGCCGCAATATGAAAAATGCGAGTAGTTTTTAAAGACGGCAGACGAGTAAACAAACTGCCGTGTTCTCAGCACACAGCTGAAAATCCTGCACTGAAGGACAGAAACACAGAAACAGCATGGAGGAAGATGAAGCTACTCTCACTACCAACAGTTTTACACACTGAAGAACATCAGAAACAGTCAAACTGGATTTTCCTTCAGTGTTTCCTTACAAAATAAAATTGTGTCCTTCTGCAAAAACAATTTTTTGAGGCAATTTTTTAACACCCGTACGATGTTGTGGGAGTTTATCTAGTTTCTGCAGCCGTTCTTTCACCAGTGTGTATGTGTGCATTTCTAAGAAAATGCACACATACATTTTACATAAATAAAAACTTTAAAAAAAAAATTTTTTTTTTAAAGTTTTTATTTATTTTGAGTCAGGCATTTGAGTGAAATGTTAATTTAAAATGTGCTAATTAGATTGAGAGATGTCGTATTTTGTTTGTAAAATATATATTTTTTGCTCCTAACGCCATGCTATTTTAACAGTGAAGCAAAGCTCTGCCTCTTAATGTAACTCATCAGTGTGAATCACATACTTGATTTCTATTTGAAATATGTAAAATATAATGCCTTGTTCTACTATGACTAAAAGAGATAATATTTATTATTGAAGATAGCGGCCCAGTCAGAGCTGGAGGCCAGTGATGGCACAGACACACACTGTAAAACATTTGAAGGTGGCTTAACTGGACAGTGAAAGTCCATCTGCTGTCTTGAAAATGCAATTTAAGTCAACAAGAAAACTGTCTTGGTTTAAACTAAGAAATTAAAGTTCATGAAGTTGATTTAACAACACGAGACAAGTTGTCTAAACATTGTTTTTTAAGTTCATTCATTTTGAATTGTGAGTTTTAACTTAAGGCTGCAATTTAAACCAAATCATTATTTCACAATATGAAAGATGAAAATTTCCTCACCCAGTTAAAGAGCACACATTTCTTTATTATTTTTACAGTAGAATTATTTAAATACTTGTTTCAAATTGCATGAACAAAATATCTGAAATGATGATGGATTTTTTTCAATCATCACAATGAATTCTACTCAAAAACATTTAGTGAAAACAACATTATCCTGAAGCCTTGCAAACTGTCTGTTGCATTAAAATAAACATTTGCCTTAAAACAGATAAAGTCAGATCAATGTTTTCAAAAACATGCTGCTAAGCACACTGGGAAATAATTCCCACTCCTGCCTTTTTCTTTCAATTTTAAGTGCTGAACTTAAAACTCTAGTTTATTCAACTCTTGGAGGCTTGACAAAATTAATAAAAGCTAACACAACTTACAATGTAAGTTTATCTGTCACGAACTCACACATTTAGGTAAAAAATCTAAAACGAGCTACATTTATTTGGCTTTAGTTGTGTCTTACTGTTTTACAGTGCAGTAAGAACTCATTACGATACCAGAGAAACATGCAAAAAGCAGCTCAAGAAACGTTTACTGGCACTATAAATTGCCAGTGAACTGGCAGTTTAGTTGGAAAAATGTTAATGCAACAAAAATGTTAATGCAACTAACATTTTTGCATTAACTAATAACAAGACAATATAAAATTTACAATGGGAAATTTTTAATAAATGTGAGCAGTTTAAGAAAACTGTTACTCCTTTAATATATTTTTTATTTATTTTTGATTTCTCTCATACTTTCTGTAAAAAAAAAAAAATAGTTGAATGAAAATCATTTTAAATCTGAATCTACCTAAATCTGCTGAGTGTCAGTCTGGTGTGATGGTGACGATACAATTTTATCTGAGCTTCAAAATTCCGATTTTTTTAAATTCAGCATTATGTTTTGTCACAATGAATTATTTTATTGAAGTAAAAGAGCCTAAATCCTGAGGGTAAAATTTTAAATGCAAAATAAAAACAGTTAAAGGAAGGCAAATTTTTTCTCAACGCTAACAGGTTTTGCAGAGTTCTGCCTCCAGCCTCCATCTCACATCCCGGTTCCAGCTTCACGTTGCCTCTCCTGTCCTCCTCATCATCTGGAGTCCTCCCTCAATCTCCCAATATCTCTGCAAGCAGAAGACTGGATTGAATTTCCTCTGGAGTCTCTAAGGATGAAAATGAACGCAACTGGTGGATATGTCCCTCCTGATACGGCCCCATAGATTCACGCCTTAGATATTGCTCCCCAGATACAAACAAATGCATCCACCATATTGCAAATAACTTTTTTTTCCCCCTGCATCCAGCTAACAGTGGGAATTCACTGATAAACAAAAGAAAATCCATCTGGCATATAGCACATTATCCTCAGGGAGCAGGAAGCTTGCTTTTCAAGCTGAGGTTTTACAGCTGATCACCAATGTAGAGATAAACACACAAAGGGACAAAGCTCAGCGTCTGCCTCTGCATTCCTTGATCATTTCAGATCTAATTTGGTCATTGTCATCACACTGCAGCATGTCGCCACTCTGTCCGTGTACATGTGTGTTCTATAAGCACATTAGAGAAAATATTTACCATCTGTGACTTTCTATCTTTCTACCTCTCTCTACCTCTCTCCCCCTACATCTCTCTCTCTTTCTCTCTCTCTCTCTACTTCTCTCTCTCTCTCTCTCTTTCTTTCTAGCACAAGATTCCTGCACTTTTTTTTTTTTAAATCAGCACTGGAGTTCAGCCATGGGCCTTTTTAATTTTCTGCTTTTGTGTTTTTAGCTGAGATTGACAGACTGCTCTCTCCCCGGAGCATTGTTCTATTAATCTGTTTAATATGCTACAGAAAAATTCAAGTGCCAGAATATGGAGCCGGGGTAATGGAATCACAGCAGGTAAAGGCAGGCTTGCATATCTGACAACTGGTGAGGAGAGGAGGGCAGGAGAGCCTCAGCGGTGGGTTCGGCGCGGCGGGGAGACGGCGGCGACGTTTGAAGCTTTTTCAAGCTTTTTCAAGCTCTCCTTAGCCAACCTGACCACCGTGTTCGGAAACCAGACAGAACTCCCGAGTGGGAACCATCAAACAGCCGCAGCTCAGAATAGCTGCAGCTCATCACTGATTGTAAATCTTACAGGTATAACATAAATGCAATGGTAAAAGCAAGCATGCACGCATCCAGTGGTCCATGTAGAACTAAATGCCATGCAGGTGACAGTGAGGTATGTGAAGTGACAAGTGACTACCTGCTGAGAGCAGTACATTAAATATGGAAGGTAAATGCCAGTGTATAATTGTACACCTCCTCTCTCCTCTTACTCTCCTCCCAACTCCTCCCGCTGAGGCAATGACTTGTGTTTAATTAACTCTGCCTTAATGAGCTCACAGCAAGACAGAGAAGGGTGTGTGTGTGTGTGGGGGGGGGAGTTGGGGGGTTAGAGGGGAAAAGGGGTTTAAGGTTGGAGGTTTTAGGGATGATGATGCGTTGTCCGCGTGAGATAAGCTCTGAAGGAAAAGGCCTGTAACCACTGCCCCAACTTTGCTCAAGTCAGTGGACACTGCAAAGACACAAAATTACAGCACAGGCTGGGAGTGAAGAGTGGATAGCGGAGCACTAATGACATAAAAGTAAGATAAGCCTTCATCTTGTCTTTCCACTGTGGCAGACAAGCACTGACCTCATTTTGTCCTCTGTGTAATGTACAGAGTGTAATGTGCTGATACTCAGACTTAGGTTAAGCTTTTGATCACAGACTGGCCTGGGGATCAAAAACAAAAGAGGAACAACTGGATTTCCTTGGCTCAGTGACATTAACGGCAGAGACGTTTTAGGGAAAGGATTTGTCACTCGCTTGTGCCAGGAGGAAAAGAGAAGATGTCAAAAGAAACAAAGGCATTGGACTTCTCATTACTTATTTCATATTCATGTAAAGAAGTTTGATCTCTGGAGGTTATGTGGGACTGTATGGACGTAATGCCCTAAATGAAGCTTTTAGTTTGATATTTTATAGTGTGATATTATAATTTGAGCCTTTCTCAAAGTCAGGCTGTTTGGTAAACCGTCTCTGCTCTACGTTATTGTTCCATTAACACCACCTCTCTGCCTCTGCTACACAACCAGACCTGAATATGTAACAAGCCCCCAAAAACAGAGCGTGCCAAAAGAAAATTAGACTCTTTGATAAAAAAAATGATTGAGAAAAAGTTGTGAAGCTGCAAAGGAGCCTCAGATTGGAGTGAGCCACCGGTAATTAGAATACTTGGAGAAATGGGCAGACCTCAGCAAAAATCAGGATTTTTTTTATGAAAAGTCACCTGTTGAGATGTTCAAATAAATGAAAATCGCTTCTTGAAGAAAGATGGAGCTCTACAAAGTCAAGCTCACCGGTCGCCTTGCTTCCCCAAGGCAGCGTGACAAGAAGGGAAGTGTAGAAATAATCTCACCTATTTTCTTACTGTATTTTAGCCAGCACCCATTCAGCTCACATTACACATCGCTTTTCTCTTGGCAGTTTTTCTTGCTGTTTTTGAATCTTTGCCATCTCATACTCTGCAGTCGATGATGGTTTTTTCTTGTAGATCTATTTGATTATGCTAAAGTTGAAAAAATAATAACATTGATTAAAAACCGTGTTAGATCATAAAATCAACAGATCATATCACGTCTTCTGCTGAATTACATTGAAGAATGCATCAATTAATTAGCTTGACTCAGCTAATCATGACTGGACCTGACTGATGACCGTCAGACCGCTGGGTGGGTTCTTCCTTTAGCAAGATGAAACTGGAGGAATAAGATATGTTTGCTTATATTTCTCACAAGAAGACTTGCTTAAGAAGAAGATTCTTGGTGAAGTCTAATAGTATAAAATTGCAGAAGCAACACTTTAGACTGTCAAAATCATGATGTCTGTAGATGTCTATTGCTGAAGGACAGCTCTTCAAAACAGCAATGAAACTACAGGATATTCCCCATAAATCCTGAGGTCCAAAGTAAAGCATTTGGTTCTGAAGGCCTCTGAAGTTCTATAAATGTTTTAACAGCCAGATAAAAAGCTTTCAGACAGGGAACCGCTTCTTCCTGTGCTGTCAAGCAGTAGAAGTGGACAGATCTTGTGGATCTTGTGGATCTTCTGGACAGAACTTGTGAATGGGCATCGGTGTGTGTTTGTGTGTTGGCAGTGGCGGTCCACGACTGCATGTTGTAAATGTCACTCATCATCATACGGTAATGCAGCATGTGTCCTTATAGGAAGAGGAAAATGTCGATGTTGCAGATCCCAGTCTTTGATTTAAGCACAAAAGCCAGACTGAAAGCAAAGGCACTGAGGCGTAACGGTAAATTCCCATAATTCACAGTTGAAAGGTTATCCAGCTGTAGACTTTGCTTCTCTCTCATGTTAGTCACAAACAAATGTCACATGGCAGAAATGAGCCCATTTATCCATTTTAAATGTTTGCTGGTAAAGCTCCAAATATGGAGGTTAAGTGTTTTATGAGATCTCAGGGTAAATTGGCAGAGGCTGTCTACGTGGCATGTTACTGTGTGTCAGCCTCAGTCCAAAAGTCTCATGGTGGATATTGGAGAAGAAATAAAGTGCAAACTGAAGTATGAAACTGCATACTGGAAAGGTCAGTATGCAGTTGCTCAATGACACTGGAACAACCAGAGGCAGCCTGGAATCTGGGACATATTGCTGGAATGAAGCCTTGGCGATCCACTGGAACGCCAAGAGTCAGTCTGCAGACTGACACTGTGCAGCAAAATGCCAGGTTGGGAACTGGAAGACTGAGGGTGAAAGGCTGATTAACACAGAAATAAAATAAAAAAAAAAAAATTGATGATCGAAAAACTTAGAAAACTCCAAGGAACACAAAGCTAAACCAGGGAGCCAGAGCCAAACAAAAACAGAAATCCAGGACACAAACCAGCCGACAGGATGAAACAGGGAAGTAGCATGATGTAACGGGATTAAACAGGAGGAGCCAGCGAGCAGGAATGAGAAAGAGGTGATTAAATACTGCAAGTGTGAATGCTGGAACAACAGACCGGCTCAACTGAATAACATGTTGCAGGTGTGAGGGAAGAGAGAGAGAGAGAGAGAGTACACAACACTATTAAAATGAATTTAAATGAATCTAGACTTACGGTAAACTAAAGAAACAAAAAATAACTAGACACAAGAAATAAAGATAATAAACTAGAATCACTGGGGAAGAACTGAACTAAAGTAAAACGGAAACCAGAAGAAACTAAGAAACACAGAATAAACAAACCCAAAACAAATCAAACAGCCAAGGACATAACACCGACATCCTTTTACATAATGGCCATTATTTGTTACATTTTCATAGAACAACGTGTTAAGCAGTTTTCCATTGTGCTTTCTCACCTCGTCCTTTTTTACACACTCACTCTCTTACACACACACACGAACAGAAAGAGAGAGAAAAAAAGAGAACAGAAAATGCTGCATAAATTTTAGATGACAGCCCCCGGGTTCATTAGGGCCTGTGAGTTATTATCTAATTTACAGTTGTGAGATTTCTAAACACTATGAGTAAACTGAGGTGTCCGGAGTTGGCTAAACGTGGTGTATTGAATGTGATGGTTGATGGGAACCCTCGGAGTGTGTGCATGAGGGTAGAAATGCAAAGCTGCAGGAAAAACCTTTTCTGATCTGAAGCATCCTGCGGCGTTAGAATGATGGAGTGTAAATGCTTTGTTGCAGATGGTTGAGTTTATTCTCATATCATGATGTATCCATTCTTGTATCCATATCCATATTATAGATATTAAAACTATATGTTTGCCTGATTTGTGCTTTTTATACACTTTTTAAACAACAATCAAACCCAACATTAAAAATATTCATTTACTTCACAGAGCATTGTTCTTCTGCAGATTTCTCTTAAATATGCTGACTTATCTTATGAACAATCTATTAGATATAATAATCTATTATTCCAGTTGGAACTTGTTATTGTCCTAGTTAAAGTTATTCCTTGCAGGGAGGAGCTTCTCTGTCATTCTAGGAGCTTGTTCGTCCCCAGCGGCCCCTCTCCATTCAGGGGTCCGTATCGGGGTCGTTCCTGTTTGTTTTGAATAAGTTGCCACTCAAATCTAAAAATAAATCAGAACATCACACTTCATCTATTCGCTGGTACAAAGAAGCCTGAACACTGCAGCCTTAAAATCTCTTCTTTGGCTTAATTACTGACATCACTGACAGTAATCAGGCCAGCCCACTTTATTTAACAGCCTTTTAATATTAAAACTATAAACATACAGTTCTTCAATTCCGTGTTGTTGGGTAATTCAATGTATTTGTCTAAAATATTTCAAATTCACTTCATCAGATCTCTTCAGATTTATTTCAACTTGGCTGCAAATCCCAAACAATCCTCTTTACAAAACATCCTGTTCAACAACATCAGAAAATATATTTTGTTCAAATGACCCTGCAGAGACATCCGGACATGAAAACTGAGAGAAGATTAAATAAAAAATATGAATGATCAGGTGTCACTGCATAGAGAAATGGCAATTTCTTTCTCAGCTCTTCTGATCGTTAATCACATTTTCAAAATAATCTGTTTTTGCAAAGTCCTTCTCCACACCACTCTTGCTCTTTCTCCTTTCTGTCTTTTACATCAAGGTGGATTCTCTGGAACAAAGGGGGAAAAAAAAGATGGCTGCCAGTGGGAGTAGACAGTGGACAGTGGAAACAGCTGACACCATCAACCCAGTGACAGGACACTGGCACAGACAAAAACGAAACAACAACAAAAAAGATTGAAACCAGTCCTTGCGGCCCACATGTCAGACCGGCCCACTGTGAATTGTCCCAGTTCTCTTGACTCGCCAGGCCAGACTCGCTCCTTTGCCTGGAGGTTGTAGAAACGTTGCTTGGTTTAGAGGATAAATAGTTGCCGTCCTGTTTCCTGGACACCAGTCCCACAGAACGCATGTGGCCCAGTGGATGCTTTGCTTTTCCTCCAAATGAATTCACCAGAGAACACACTGCCTCCCAGCTGGCTCCTTCCACAGCTCAAGCCTGTGCTTTTGATCGTCTTGTTTTTCCCCAAACCAAACATGCCACCTTTGAGAGCCACTGTGTCAGGTCAGCTCTTTACACCCACATTTCCAGGACCATTTTCTGCCCCTCCGCCCCCTTCTTAATTTCAACCCCGGGGTCAGATTGCTGATTGGGTTCGTTGACCTTTGGGTCTCCCCTCAGAGGCTCCTGGGTGGATGTAGTGACATCGGGTCGCCTGGACCCGTTGCCTTGTTGGGATGGTCTCAGGGCCACGTGCTCAAACTCTGCTGTTGAACTTTGTTTCTATCCCTCCTTCTGAGAATAAACCCTCCCAGATTAGGGTGTTAGATTAGGGTGTTAGTTTTTGTTTTGGATTAATTTAGGAAGGTCATATATTTTCAGTCATGTGTAAACCTAAAAAAGATTACAGACCAGCTTTTAAATCACATCAGTAGCACTGCAATTGTATTTACCTTCAGCAGTGAACTTACAGGGAAACAATATCAGTATTTCAATTATTCAAATCAAATTATTTCCTTCATTTAGGTCTAGACTCAAAGCATATCGACTCTTTATGATCCATAATCCAAGTCAGCGGCAGAAACAGTGGAATCTTCATCAGAAAGTTCACTTTTAAACAGATGTAATATCTCTCAAGGCAGTGCATTATGAAAAATGTATTAGAAAGAAATTAATTTATTCTTTTCAAAACTATTTATTATTATTTTACAAAATCGAAATGAGAAAATGTAGGACTTAGACTGAACATCTTTGCAGTTTTTCACATATTTGCGTTCACCACACCGAGTTGCAGCTCATTCCTGTCAGTAACTTGATTGATAGAAAAATAAACTTTTGAATTGACGTTTGGTAAAAATTGTAATCTTCTGTGTCCAAGAGGTGAGCATTTTGGTTTTATGACATTGCAGATATAATTCATACATCTTTTTTCTTACTGCTACCAGTTGAAGTCAGTTTTCATGAGCAACCTCATTCCCATCTCTGCCCAGGCTGTGCCACCACATAAATAAGACCCTGTGACGAGGTCACAGCCAGCCAAGCACACAGAGCTCAATCAGGACTTTCCAAGTTGAAATAAGTATGTGTCAGAGGTCAAAAAAGGCGACGTATACTTCAGAAATCAACTCAAATCAACCTCACAGTGACTATATTAGGACTGACTCCAGTAAGTCTGGACAGAAAACGTTTCCTGGTAAAATAGAGCTAGATAGAACTATTGGTCCTGTAAATGTTATAAATCTATTTTTTCATGATAGATTGAAACAATGGTAATAAACTGATTCAAAATATTGTATTCTGAGATCCGTCTTTCTGTGCCCTGCCCTGATGTGCTTCTACATTTACACACTTTTTCTTCAAGCGACAAAACGCAGAGTGGTTTGTGTATGTGCTCAGAGATTTAAAAGTGAAAAAGTAAAAAATTAGCTTGCTGAGGTAACACCGTCCCAGCCTTCTTGAGGTGAGACACAAAAGCCAGAGTGCTTGGTTCTGACCTAGTGTCCCACTGTGGGAAAAGCTTAGCACCAGCTCAGGTCGGGAAGGTGAGGGCTGTTAAGCCCAGCTTCAGCCCAGGGCCCACCTTGCTGCTGTCAGCCTTTCCAGAAAATTACAACTGGCGCCGAAAAGCAGCTTCCACTCCCCTACTGCTCCTTGGTATTCACTCTGACGTGAAGTGTGCATGTGTTTCTGGTACGGGTGTATGAATGAAAACAAGATCAGAGGCAACATTAAAAAACAGAGGCAACATTTTGACTCCTATATATATATATATCAAAATAAATAATCTTTGAACGGGATGTTTTCCCCTCAGATGGTTGAATAAGTAAAGAAAATGATTCAATAATGTATTAAGTAAATACATTATTGAAGGCATCAAATTTTCAGCAAATTACCAGCAAATCCATCTGTCAACATGCGCAACTTTTCCGGTTGCCAAGGAAGCTGGAAGCCGCTGTGTCTGTGCACGTCGCCATGGTAAACGTGAAAGACTAATAGGTGACGGGAATAGCAGATGGAAAACTCAACAGAGAAACAAACAGCAAAATAAAATGCAAGATGCTAATTTGAAGAACAGACAGCATAAGAAAATAATTTGAAGAACCCGTCATAATACACAAATCTAGGCAGCAAACGGATTCAAGAACAAATACGAGTAGAAAGGAAGAAACAAAGTTCCAGCAAAATACAGGACAAATAGAAATGACTGGAAGAAAGATAACAGGGGAAATAAAATGATTTAGGGATTGACAGATGTAAACAATGTATGATTCATTTTTTTCACTTTTTATTTTCTGTTTCCTTCTACCCTGGCATAATTTTTATTGCTTCATTATACCTTTTTTCCTTATTTGCAATGGTACAGCTTGCAGCCTCTTCTCCACACCACCTCCTTCTTAGACCCCTCTTCTCCTTCAATCTTTCCCAGCTAGCCCTTCTCACACTTTTCCTTCGTTTTCAGTTCTTACCATCCCCTACCTATCTCCTAAAGCAGGAAGTAATATGATGGAAGGAAAGCATCCTTCAGCTGGTCATCATGTTGGCATGCCTCATTTCAGCAGCCTCACTATAGATAGGAGGTTGCACGGTGCTGTTGATCTACAGGCAAGCAAATATGCTGAAGTGATTGGTTCTCAACAGAATCTAACCTCGAACTGATGATGGAAAACAGCAGAAGAGGGAGAGAGAGCCTCATCTCTGTCCTGCCCTCCCCTAATTTGCATTGCGTGCTGAAACGCATGAATCGAGCCCATTAAGTGGGGGCCCATGCTGTGTTTTGCTTGTAAGCAAGGGAAGGGGGGCTGTCATATCGTCTGATTTGCTTGATACGAAAACAGTGGTGGCTTGCAATCAATGGAACCGGCAGTTTATTTGGGGTGAAATGAGATTTTTTTATTGGGATGTTTGCATCTCGATGCAATTTGCCAGCTTTATTGTGGACGACCCAGGAGCATCTTTGCTTGATTTTACAGTAAATTTATCATGGGGCCAATGCAGGAGCTGAAGCTAAATATGGTTATTTATTTACATCGAAGCAAATGGGCCCACTTTGTTAGAATGTTCTGGCGATTGTCGGAATTAGAATCCCAGCTGACTATATGTACAGGAGTGTGATGTGTAGACAGCCTATCAGAATGAGACACCCAAGATGGCTGCCAGCTGCACGGGTGTAAACCTGCATCTGGAAGTATCATTTGGGATTCAGGGGAAACCTGAAAGTGTTGTCTCACAAACTGCTCTTTGGAGTGTTTTGAGAATAGTCCCAACAGGTTTTAGGCTTTCAAATGAACAAATGAAGAGGAACAGGTTAAGTGTTTTGTAATGCTTTGAAGCATTTTCATCTTGTGAGGCACATTTCAAGAATAAGACATAACAGATGAACTTCCACTCATCACTATCAGCGGGTTTTTCATACTTTGAATATTGGAATAAAAGTTGATTTAAGCTGGACTGTAATGTTCGTCCTGTATTACCACAACTCAGCCTAGTGCAGCAACAACCACTGGAATTTTACACACAATATGAGAATTAAATGTTATTGTCCTAGACTCTGGATTGGCACAAGTAGTTTAAATAATAATCAACTATACGGGCGAGCAAGTGGCACAGGATTTCAGCTCGAATTGAACAGAATGTTTTTTACGAGGAACATTCTGGTGGGATGTTGATTCACTTATGACCAGAATCATATTTACACAACCCGCCGAAATATAATCAGTAGTATCATACTTACACATACATGTAATACATGTCTAAATATGAACATAATGCAAACCACACTGCAGTCTGGCATCTAGAAGCCTCCATCATATTACTGCACATCTCATATTTTCTCCATCTTTCTTTATCATATCCCATTCCTTTTTAACTTGAGATGCTAATGAACTGCTTACCAAGGCCGAACTAATCACGGCTGACTGCTTTCTGTCAGTGTCAATTATCCAGCCTGATCTGCCATCCCATTTTCCCCTCACTCACACTCTTCATCTCCCTCACAAATGGCTGGCAGGGACCAGACTGTGCTTCTCTCCTATAAATTGAAAAGTAACACGTAGGAATTATGGGATAGTGACACCCAGCTAGTGTCTGGGTTTTGGAAATGTGTGTGTGTCACTGAGGCTTCCCGAAATCCAGAAGCTCTTCTGGAACATGAGATCTGAACTCTTGGAAACCTCATACTGACAAATATTTAGTTTAATAATATGAGATGATTTATTTCTCTGTGGTTGAAAAGCAGAATCATTAGAAATAAAATGTTTATTTTATTTCCACCCAAAAAGTTACAAAAAACAGATGTTGAGCTCATAAAAGCGGTCAAAGGACAAGAATGCAATGGTCTGAATGCAGACCTACAATCTGAAGAAACAAACAGAAATGACTCATGGATATACTTGTACATATTCACAACCTGTGAATATTGCGTTAAAGTACAATATTTCTTGTCAGTCATCTCAGAAAGTGATAATTTTCATTTGAGAGATTCATTCCACATGGAGTGATATATTTCAATTGTAACAATTAATTGTGATAAAAATCTAAAATTGAGCCTCTGAGAAAATTAGAATATGACATTAGACCAACCAAAAATAGATGTTTTAATCACAAATGTGAAGCTTCTGGAAGGCAGAAAGATTTTAAACACCATGGATTCAGTTCCTCCAGACTTTGCTTTGTAAATTTAATAAAGAATTTACTTTCAGATGAAAACAGAACTCAGGATCAATGCAACAGTCCAGTTCCTGTTCTCCAGCGCTCAGGCAGGACACCTCTGACTATCTCTGCTCCAGGAGTGGCTCCACATGGACAATATGACATCCATGTCTGGTATTCGACTGTGTGTGATGGGTCTGCTGGAATGGATTTTGTTGGAATGGATTTTGCTGGAATGGATTTTGCTGGAATGGATTTTGCTTGGTAACGTACGTAAGGCTGCATCTTTTCCCACCTTTCTCATCCTTCTACTCAAATTTCTATGAATGAGCTTGGATGCAGAACTCTGTGAACAAGCAGCTTCCATAGCAATGACCTTTTGTGGCTTTGTCTCCGAGTGAAGGATTTCATTGATCAGTCAGCAGATTGTAGCCGACTGACCCAGCCTGAGAGGCAGCTTTAGGTTCAGAAAACCTTTGCACATGTTCTGAGTTAATTAGCTGATTAGGGTGTGACAACTCTATATGATGATTTCAAAAATGGTCATTTTACACAATGTTCTATTTTTTTTAATGTATTATTAATGGTACATCTTCTTTCTGGCAACTCTCAGGGACCACAAGAGAAGAGCTACGAGTTCAAGTTATGCAACCCTGCATGCAACCCTCGAGTCGGTGAAATGTTTTTCAAATCTAGAACGTAGATTGAAACAAAGTTAATCTTAGAGAATTGAAGAGTGACTGCTGCAAATGGGAGGTCTTTATAAGCATAGTTAACAGAATGAGTGTGTGCCCATTCTCCCTGGTCTGACAAAATCCTCTAACAGACAAGCAGACCTTCCTCCTCCACCTGCACCATGGCTGTCCAGAGAATTAAAAACACATCTCTTTCTCCATTCCCTTGCAGCCATGCTATTTAAAGTAATTAACCTTAATTTGCCCAAAAAGAGACAAATTTGTATTAGACCACTGCCTCTTAAGCAGCGAACTCAGTTGCCAACCGCCGTCCATCTCCCTTTGCTCCTAATGGGGTCTCTGCTTAATCAAAAATCAGCCATCAGATCTGGATATTAAATCATCTTTTAATTGGAAGCTACATTCTAGTTAATAGTTTTATAATTTGCAGGCTCTAATGGTTGCACCGCTGGGATCCGCTCCAGTTTTCTTCTTGCTTTAAGCTGCCACAGTGGTGAGGACTTTCCCCTCACTAATCTGCAACAGGATACAGTATATACTGTATGTCTTTACACAGACAATATGCTGCCTTACATTGCCACATGCAACATCTACCTATTCCGCCCTAATCAGTTTATATCTCTTTGTAATTCTATAAAGGCTTCTTGGGATCTGTAAAAGCACATAGAACTTTATCCTGATGCCAAAGACTCAGACCTGGTATCTATATTCAGCTCTTAAATTGATAACTTCTAATATGGGGAGAGAGAACAGGAGCTAGATGGAGAATGCTAGCAACGCTTCCAGCAGGGGAATGTTTCACAAAACCAGGATAGAGGATTCTGCCAAGACTTTCTGGACGTCCTGACTGAATTAAGCCTGAGTTCAGTTTCACAAAACAGTAGTAGTAATACATGTGTTACCATGGTGATTTATCCTGTGAAGCTGGCCTGCTCCAGACCAGGCTAACACCTTTATATATCTACCTAAATATATCTATATATCTATACTTAGATATATGAGTATATATATATATATATTTCTTTTTTATATAGAGATATAGATCTATATATAGATATGTAGATCTATATGTAGAACTAACTATATATATGTAGATATGTAAAAGATATATGGTCTATATCTCTATATCTATACACAGAGATGTATATATCTTTATCTATAGATATATCTATGTCAATAAAGATATATCTATATCTATGCACTATATTGCCCAAAATATTCTCATCCATTCAACTGATCGCAAATGTGCTTCTGAAGAGTGGTCAAAATCCCCATAAAAAACATCTTTTATAAAAGTAACATACCTCAGCTTTAAGCATCTAAGTTATTAGTACAACTCAAGTGCAAGTTAGTACATTCAAGTTAGCAGATATTGCTTAGTGTTGTGTTTCACCTTGACGTGTTGCCAGGTTCTTTTTGTAAATCTTCAAAGATGACCTGTGGTCCACAGATGTCCCAGATGAGGACGTTATGCTAAGAGACATGAAGCTGAAGTTGGTTTCCGATTGCAGCAGTTAGATGGAGTTTTTTCTACGGTTTGATCTGATATCTGATGTTTTCCTGAGACCTGAGTATGTTTTAAAACGTACACTGTACATGTGAGTGGATTTCATAATATTGTCTGCATTTTAGCAAAAAAAATCTTCACCCTTGCATTTCTTTACAATTCATTTAGTTCATGCTTTTATCCAAAGTGATTCACATGTTAATGTTGAACAGTTGAACAGGAACACTGGATGAGAACTCATAGCCCCAAATTTAGCTGGGCTGGGTGTCAAAGACCTAATCTTTCCCCTGGAAAACATCTGGTATGCTACTGATTCACAGCCACTTGGTGATGAAATTTGGCGCTTTTATATGTAACTACACAAACAGACACACATGCTTGTTGTCTGCAGGGCCCTTTGTTCCTGTAGAATGGCAGAAGTGACAAGCACTTTGTCTCCTTTCTCTCACCTCTCTTTCCATCTCCTGTCTATTGAGTCTTCCTCTTCCATTCATTTCCTACACCAGGCATCTCTCGCTCTGTCCATTTTATCCTCAGCTTTCTGTGTCATCCCCACCTCCCCCTTTCTTTCTTCAGCTTTTTTCCTTTATACTCAACTGAGAGTAGTGACAGTTCTGGCAGAGACAAAGTGCCAATGCTGACATAAAAGTGACCTGCCCTATCCTGAGGCCAAACAGTTAGAGATCCATCACCCCACGGCGTACTCTGTACCACAAGGACAGACAGGAAGAGAGGTAGGGAAAGGGTGTGTGAGCTCATGGCCTGAGAAACTGTTGGAATATAAAAATGCAACATCTGGTCAATGGATCACACTTCTTTTAACTATACAGCGCTGTAGGTAGAGTTCTGAGATTTAACACATTTCTGAAATTATTAGGCAGTTTTCTGAGTCTCTGGAAACTTGATGCTTACAGTTTATCTCACTGTGAATATCAATAAAAGATGCTGGATCACTTTGGGTGCAACAGTGCATTTATTATCAAGACTGTCCTGCATTTGAAACCATTTTGGGGACAGAAAAACGTCCTAAAGAATTTAAAAAAATTGATGAATCTGTCGACATGCGCAGGTTGTGCATTGACAGGGGGTGGGGGGACGTTAGGGGGTGTTGCCAGATTGGGCGAGGAACCCTTTATAACTGCTTGCAGTTCAGTTGTTTTTATTATGGCATTTTTGATTATATACAAGGTAAACATGATCTGTCTTTGCACAGATTTCCAAAATTATTAGGTGGTATTGCATGTTTTAATATAGAATAAAATATACCGTGTATGATTTTCTTTTTGTTACAGTATAGCAGGATCTCAATCAACCAAAGTGAACAGCCAACATAATTACGGAAATTAAAATTTGAGGCTAAATAGCAAAATATACAAAGCATAAAAAACAGTACATGAAACCAAGCCCTATAATCAAGACTGTGAGTGTGTCATCTTATCATAAGATCTTCTTTAAGATAAGTAACACACATCAGCTATTTGCTGTTATTTCTACTGTAAACTTTCTTTCTCTCTTTTATTTAAGCTACATCTGGTTTGGTGGTCTGTTTGGTTGATACTTCCTGGAGGAAGAGGACATCAATGGAGATAATGCTGACATCAGCTAATTCTTCTCCCTCCTCTGCTATTCACGTTCTGAGCCCAGTAGAACCCGCATGGCAGGCTCTGGGGGTCTGATGTGACCTGGCCAGCAAAAATTATTAGATGTCCTGCCTAAAATGTAAAAGTTTAACCAGTCTGGAGCCAGACAAATGACTGTGTATCATGCAGTGTTGATCAAGATAGTGGGTATTGTGATCTGCAGTGCCCAAAGCAGATGTGAGCTCCAAGAGAACTATTACAGTAAATGTCCTGGAATCAGCTGACATGGGAATGTCACTAGAAACTGGAGGTTTGATTGGACAAAACACAACAACTCCTTCTGATGTTAAACTTTGCTGGATGATCTGAAACACTTAAATATGAAACAAACAGCAGCAGCAGCAGCAGGAAATCTGCTGAAATCCAAAATAATCTGTGAGATTGCGTTTTATTTGGTGTGATTTTTATCTCTGTGTGCATCACATATTACTGGCCTGCAAGCTAGAGCACCAGCAAAATGAAATCCAAGGGGGAATATTGTACTAGCCTACATACATATGAGTAGAGGTCCTGTGTGAAAAACGGAAAAGAAGCAGAGAGAGGTTGGGGATGATGGCAAAGGAGAGATGTAGGTTGGGGGTATGTGTGGCTAGACGAAAAGAGTGCTGCCTGGATTGTCTTCAGGAAGGAGGGGGGGCATTAATCATTATTGGCGAATACCTTTGTCCCCGACGCACCCTGACGGCCCCTGACATAAATCATCATTCCCCCACAATAGATCCCCTTTCCTTGCCATGCTGGGAAAAAGTGTGCTGGTCGTATCGATTTCTCCTGTTTCTCTCTCTGCCTTCCGTGTGTCCTCTCCATCCACCCTGCCTCACCTTACACCTTCTCCCCCACTCAAGCCACACTGGTCTGTTATCATAAAATATAGCTGATCTGAAATTTATAGAATACTAAATAAAGTTTATTAGGGTTATTCAAGTGTGCTAAACCCCCCGTCCCCCATCCCACCGGCCATTTCTGAATTTTGATGCATGAGAAACTAGAGAGGGGGAGAGAAAAATACTAATGATATAAAAATTACAAAGCATGCACAGTGCTATTATATTTCTATTGATTTGTTTTTGAAACACACCTAGGCTTGAAAAAGTTGCTCCAAGAGATTAGAAATTGCCCAGGAAAGATGGAGGTAAGCGGATGGCTGTGGGAGTGGATGAGGCTGCTGAACAAAAAATAGGAGAAAATATCAGGATTTAAGCGGCTGAGAAGAAGAAAGGATTCTCTAGAATATTTAAGGGTAAGATAAGGAGTATAGTTACACCACTAAAAAGAAACTTTAGTATTATATAAGTTACATATGACAAAACACCAAGGCTAGTTTGAGCACAGTAGCAAAGTAAAGTACTAAATGCTTGTAAATATGTAGATATTTGCATATCTACATATATATACATATTTACGTATGTATATATATAAATATCTACATACTACGAGTATGTCGTGAATATTTGATTCACTTAAGAGTTTGTTTAATTTACATACATTTAATGTAATGATAAATTATGTAATTTCCCAGGCAGTAAATATGTACATCAATGACATAATTCCGTTATGACATATCATTGATATTATGACGTATCATTGTCATTATATCAGGGTGAATTGACAGCCAATAGACTGGATAAACAAGCTTCAAAATATTGGAATTAGAATTAGAATTCTTGGATCTTTTTCAATTATTTCAGGTTTTGCGTGGTTTTATCGTCCTTCATTCACTATCCCCATGAAAACAATCAAAATTGGTCTCTAAAAGATGTAAACGAGACTATAAAATTCCATGCAGGAAAAGTTGTGTTGTCTTATAGGGCAGTTCATATTGTACCTAATCTGAGCCAGAGGGACTTACACTTTAAATACTGTGCCAACAAAACTTAAGGGGGCAGTATTATGTGTTTTCCAGCCACACAGTGCCTTTTTATAGCACAATTAAGTAACTATGTTACCTTCAGTTGTAATAAAAATGATTAAAATATGTTTATAAAAAAAATAGGTCAATTTGACTTTGTAAATTAATGCCTTGAATTTGGGCTTGTGTCTACTTAAGAAACTTCTTTTCTTTCTGACACTTCATCTTCAGGAAGTCATCACAACCTTGCTCTTCTACTCACATCTTAACAGGGTCATACCAGCACTGAACTGAGAAGTAGCTCGTATAGTGACCTCAGATGATGCATCGTTCACGAGATGCTTGCTAATTGTTGATGGTTAGTCTAAAGGAACCGAGTGGGGGAAGGCAAGGAGGAGCTTCATCCTGTAAAGGGGCACTGTGTCCACCCAGGCACATCACTCCAACTCTCAGTTGAATGGTTGGCATGGAGATTAGAATTTAGGATTCTTCTCAAACATGCATAAAAAAATCAAGGTATGTTTTTGATGATTAAAAAGATTTATTGACATACATGAATTAAAGTTCTTTGGCGCTTGGGCCCTGGCTGAGGACATTGAGCTGTGAATTGCAATAAGCTCAGATGAGAATTCCCAGTGTTGGTTAGGACCGGGACATTGGGACACCTCCACCACCCGACACTGGTGGTGGAGGTTAGTGAAGGAAGCGTGCGTGGAGAGCCAGGAGAGTGGAGGTGGAGGTGGGTCGAGTGCAGCTGCAAAGCGGAAGACGCCATAGATGGAGGTCCTCATCAACTGGGGCTTGATCGGTGATTGGCCGTAACATGGCTTGGTCCAGCGTTGATAGGTCGACGACAATGAGCAAGACGTGCCAATTGGATGATGGAGGTGGGGCTGGAGAGTCTTCCAGTTTGAATTTGAGCCTAGGCTTCATGTTGATTTTATTCAATTCTGCCTCTTTATTGGCAGTTTTCTTACTCCATAGAACTGACTCCATGCAACTGACTCTGATAGACCAGAGTCAGTTGCATTATTTGACATATTTTCTTTTTTGTATTGTATCCTTGGGATAATTCTTGATGTGTAACAATATTTAGATGGTAGACTGACTTATGTTTTTAAATAACTTTACCAAAACAACTAGGTTAGTTTTAGTTCCGTCTTAAAATTCTATGCAACTGCAGTTTCAGATATTGCTAAATCAATATAATGCCGATTTAACAATTTATTGATTTATTCAGTTGTTGCTTGGCAAGGTGAATATTGGTGTAAAAAGTGGAATCTACAACCTTGCTCGGACTACAGCGTAGAAAAGAAGGGATATTAATGCCAAGTGAAGGGGACAGTATGCTCCTTACCAATTACACTACATCATGTTACGGTCAACCAGGGTGCCTATAACAGGAGGAAGGGATTAATTGCTCTGGACTCTGTCCCCAATAGAGACCTAGTTATTGGCTTCTGGAGCAGGTGTAGCAACTGCTGTGAGAGTTTGTGTGTCATTCTGTGAAGTCAGAATGGCTGGCAGTGGCTGGCTTCAAAAGCTGGATCTGGATTTAAAAGGTGCAGCTCACCTGCTTTATTCTCTACTTATAATACAAATCTGACTTCCTTTCAGTGCACAAAATAAAATACTTAACTATTTGCAAGGTATTTCTAAGAATTACAAGCCGATCTCCAACCTCCCATTCATCAGCAAAGTTATTGAAAAAGCTGTGTTTAAACAATTAAACAGTTTTCTAACTATAAACAACTGCTTTGGTGTCTTCCAGTCTGGTTTCCGCTCTCACCACAGTACTGAGACTGCTCTAGTCAAAGTGTTCATTGTCATTCATACAAACACAGTGCTGGTTCTGTTGGACCCCAGTGAAGCTTTTGACACTGTTGATTATGACATATTACTAAAACAATTAGAAACTTGGATCGGACTCTCAGATCCTGTACTCTACTGGTTTGAATCTTACATAAAGAACAAGGATTTCTTTGTGTCGGTAGATTTGATGAGATCAAAGCAGACAGAGGTTGTGTGGGATACCCCAAGGCTCAGTCCTAGGACCCCTCTAATTCAATATACATATTCCGGAGCAAATCCATTAGTTCAGGTTATAACAGAAAATAAGATTGGATACCGAAAGTACGCAGATGATACACAGCTCTACATTATGATGTCATCAGGTGACTCTGAACCCATCCAATCACAGAACAGATGCTTAGAACAGATAAATGTGTGGATGTGCCAAAACTTTCTCCAGTTGAACAGAATCAGAACTGGAATTATTATCTTTGGACCTACAGCGGAACAATCCAGAGTCAATGCAGAGGTTCAGGTACTGCAGTTAGAAACTAGAGATCAGGATGAACTCTGACCTGAACCTTCAGAGCCACATAAAGATAGTTACAAAGTCATCCTTCTATCACCTGCAGAACATTCCCAGGATTAGAGGACTAATGTCTCCGCAAGACCTAGAGAAACTCATTCATGTGTTTATCGATTACTTAGGCAGGCCTGTTTTGACAGGCCTGGCTAAGAAATCAGACAGCTGCAGCTGATTCGAAATGCTGCTGCTCACTAAAACTAGGATGACAGTGTACATCAGTGTCCCAACACTGACTACCTGTAGGTCAGAGAAGAGACTTTAAAATACTGTTGTTAGTTTATAAATCACCGAACGGTTTAGCACCACAATACGTTAAAGATCCGCTGTTGTTGTATCAACCTGCCAGACCTTTCAGGTTTGCTCTGCATCACCAGAACCAGAACCAAACATGGAGAAGCAGCATTCAGCTTCAATGCACCACAAATGTGGAATAAACTTCCAGAAACTTTGAAATGCCTTGTTGCTGAAATTTGCTATACAAATAAAATTTGATTGATTGATTGGGGGAAAAACAGCCTTGAGAAGACATTTGTTTTGAATTGGCAATAAATAAATAAATAAATAAATAAATAAATAAATAAATAAATAAATAA
>VMRN01000056.1:1804372-1845794 GCA_010277015.1 Poeciliopsis turrubarensis
ATGGATGGATGGATAAATAAATAACTGAAACAATATCAGTTTCATTCTGATCAGATGACTAGACCACATTAGCTCACTGGATCAACTCTTCCTGATGACAGTACTTTGTTCCTCAACACCTAAGGCTGAGTCTGGCTGCAGTCCCAGAGGAAGATGATTTCAGCTGCTTTTAGAACTTTGTTCTTTTCTTCATGATTCCGATCTCATTTGCAAAGGTCAGGGTTCACACTGTAGTGCAGAGAAAATGTGACCCACATCTGGTCCATTTGCACAACTGAGTCAGGTGAGCCATAGGGATCCAGATCAGGTTCAAATTAGATTATTGGATATTTGACTGTTATATAAAGCTCTGCATGGCTTTATCCTGCTTCACTGAATAATTTCATTAATACATAATAAAATTGGTGTGTAATCTATTTAAATGAGACAAAAGATTCAATGTGGGAAAAGATCCTCTGAGTAGTCAGTGTTGTCTTATAAAGAAATTATGAGTCGACTTCTGATTTTATGCACAAAATAAAAATTTAAAAATGCCACAGTGTAAGTGGGGCAGAGAGAACTGCCTGTTCAGGCCACTTGTCTCATAAGGAAATAAACCCTCAATTTATATTTGAGAAACTTGATAGTTTCATGCTATATACTGCAGAATTTTCTCCAAACCTCCAGTCTGTTTAAGCTCCAATGAGAAACAATTAAAACTCAACATTTGGTCACCCCAGAAAAAGAAAGGCTAGCCTGAGTTTTTATTTTAGTTTTTTATTTTGAAAAGCCAGAGACAAGACTCTTGTCTCTGGACCTGCGCCAGCAAGATACCGTCCATTGCACTGCACCACCAGCAGCTATAAATAGAGCTGAGCACACTATTATTCTGTCACAAAAAAGAAAGTAGTTCATATATATTCTTGTGGTTTGCTTGATTGAAAAAAACCCCCCAAAAAACGAAAAGAGAAAAACACACTAGCTTTTTTGTTTTTCACTTATTAACTCAAAGCAAAAGTAATCGTATCGTGAAGGTTCAGACCTTTATCCTATTTCTAATTTTGTCCACATAAATAAAACTGGAAAAAAACCTGGTAAATACAGCTCATTTTCGATTTTGTGCACTTTGTGTAGAGACCCGTTTGTGTACCTGGAGTTTTGGTTGAGTTCTTTCACACATGCTCGGGAAATCCTTTATTCTCCTGTGTGAGGCATTCAGGGGTGCCCAGACTTTTGCTTCTCTTCAGAGCTGCAGTTTTCTGCCTCACAGAGCAACTTCTTCCACTGAGTTCCATCAAACTAGTGGCAACAGTAAACACCTGCTGAAACTAGGAGTCTACTGAGTTCACCATCTGAACTAGTTCTCAGTCAAGTTATCATAGGAACATTTGTAAATGACTCCATGGAGAAAGAATGTTGCAGTGACTTCCTGAAGGCATTGGAAAAAACAGGAGCTTCTTAAAGAGACAGAGGCCAATTAAAAGAAAAGTATTAAAATGCAATGTCAGACTTCTTTGAAGTCATGTTTGATAGGTACAGCATTTTTATAGCAGCTGAAGGTAACAGTTAGTTGATTGTGTTATATAATGGCACTATGTGCCTGGTAAATACATAATACCTCCCAGTTAATATTCCAATAAATAAAAGAGATTTTCTTCCACTTTGTGTTGCTAAAAACTACTTTAGAGTCAAAAGAAACCTCCCAGAGGTTTCTAATCGAAGAGGGAAATGGGAGTGGAATTACTGATGGTCTCCTGTGTACAAGGGAGGCACCCTGAGAACACACAAAGCACATTGGAGGTGGCAACTTGACAGATGCCCACTTCATGAATTTTGAATTAAATTGGCCTTTGATGAATTTGGAATGTGCTACCTCTGTTCCAAAGCAATAGGAATCCAATAAAACGCTGACACCACACAAATAAAGCCATACATTCCCACAGACCTAGGAATGAGCCTCCAGTGAGGAAAAATGACTGCAGCACCAGGAAGCAGCAGCAGAGAGGGATTGCAGAAAGGCAGAGGCACAAAAACGAGAAGATGGGAAAAGAGTTACTTATATGAGTGAGGCTAAAAGAGGTGGTGACAGGCAGTGAGGCCCTGATATGAGGAGGAAGCATTTGGAGAGCAGGAGAGTCAGAGGAAATAGAGAGAGGCCTAAATGAAGGTGGAAGGAAGGTTTATAAGGGGAGTGGAGGGAGTGCCAAGCCCTGGCTTCTAATACATTAGTCCTGTCCTTTTGAGTGGAAGGGAACATATTGGTTGGAGCCAATTCCCACATGGTGCACAAGCTGCCTGGAGCTCATCAGCGGGACATGCCAGTGCCTTGTGTAAATCAGAGGCCCCACTGCTGAGGGCCGATTTCCCCTGAGTAGGCCAGCCACAGCCAATCACAGCTCTGAATCTCCTGCTCAAATAGTCCTAAACAGCAAAATACTTTAAATATCCAAAATGTATGGGTTAATGACCATACATCCCACCACGGGAGCCACTTCTATCATCAATCAAATCAATCAATCAAATTTTATTTGTATAGCACATTTCAGCTACAAGGCATTTCAAAGTGCTCATGTTACAGTTCACTTCAGGTTTCTGCATTGTTTCAGGGGTTTTTTTTGACACATTTTCTCATCAGTGTGTTCTACAGAGAGTTGATTTGGAATATAAACTGCCATTCATCTTCCACACTTCTATTGCTATACCTACCAATTTTGTCCATGCAGGATATTAAAGTAATTTGTGACAAAAGGCATCCCAGGTGGAGTCCAGTTCTACATGTAAACAAGCCCAGTCATGCCAGCTCACATTACCACCAGCAAAGTGAGCCGAGCTCTGATACCAGTGGTTTAAGGGATCAGGGTCTGGTATCCCATATTCCTGATGCACCTCTCTACAGCCATGGGACGTGGCTGAATACTTTGTCTACATTCACAAAGGACATATGAAATGTTTGGGCAAACGTCCATGCACTCCAAAAAGGGTTGGGAATCTGAACTAAGTAAAAATGATCATAAGTAGGCAGGAGATGGCTGGGGTGAACTTTCACCAAAATGGGGGGCAATAAGTGCACCTACTCCTGTTCAGTGCCTCTCAGCAGGGGCAGCTTCAGAGTGGAAGAGTGGTCAACTCCTCCAGATGAGACTGGTAGATCAGTCTAGTAGATCTAGTCCAGATCTGCAAGTTTAGTTCACCCGATTCATTTCTCATTGTTCATTTATCTTAAACATTTTCATGTTTTATAAAAATAACTTTGTTAAAAAAAACAAACAAACAAAAAAACAAGCTAAAACATTAACAGTCCTAATGTAGAAGAGTTACAGAAACAAAAACTCAACTTCAAATGTCTGTACAGATGTAAATTACTTATTACTTTGAATACAGCTGCCAATACAAAAGAAAAACATGGCACCTTTTTAATGTGATGGGATGTGTTTAATCTTGTATCTCCGTTTGTGTTCAAGCAAGTTGCTAAATAAATTGAGAGTGATTTATGAATTTAAGATTTTGTCAAAGTGAACCAGTAGTGGTGATGACTAAGCAGTTCCTTCTTCCAAGAGTACATCTCACCTCTCTCCCAACAGCATGTGCATACTCTAATATGAATAATGTTTCTCCTCCAAGTCCCCCTCTTGTAATAAATGGAGTGCCATTTCACACAATGGCAAAGTCAGGCCTGTATTGATTAACTCTCATCATCGACTCACAACGCCTGCTTCCTTGATTTATGATTGTCTGTTATTTTTACATTAGCTGTCAAATTCATCTTGTCTCCCTCCGCGGCCGAGGTCGGCTTCAGCAAACAGTAAACACCCAGCGCCGTGCCTGCAACACCCCTCATGGGAATGGGCTTTGTTTTCTGTGAAGTCTGGCTACACCAAGCAGATAGAAACGTGTTCAGGCTGGTTCCACAGCAGGTTGAGGAAGAAGTGCTTCAGCGTAGAGCTGTCAGTGGGATGCAGACGTGTTCTGGACAGGAACAAGACACAGGAATAATAAACACGCTAGTCATTTAAGCAGGTTTCTGAGTTTTTAGTTTATGTAGATTTGTTCCTGTGCATGTATCTTCAACACCTCTTTCTGCTCCAGAGTGAATTCCTCAAAAGGTCTCTTTGCACTGCAGGACCCGACCCTGCCTGGCTTCAAACCTTGGATGAGCGTTTTTGTATTAGCCTGCAGGGCTCAGTGTTTCATCTCTCGATTGGTTCATTGGCTGAAGGAACACAGTCGAGTTTCTCATCAAACCATTCAGTCAGAGATTGCATTAGACTTTGACGATGTGTGTCATTTTAACCGACAGACAAAAAGAAAGCAATAGATGTTTTTGAGTGAATTCGTTACAGGTAAAGCTGAGGTCATTTGATTCCTCAGTTTTGTTTTGTCTTTTTTTTTTTTGCTGACAAGTGAAGGAGCTGGATGGGACAATGAAGAAGAAAATAAATGTTTCTCCAAAGAGACGGCATCAGCAGCTTCAGCACAAATTGTTACCAAAGAGTAGGACTGATAATTGTGAACGGAGGTTAAATTATATTTATAAATATTCATGAAATGAGAAGTTTTTGGATTGTAAAGTCAAGAATGAAATGTTTTATGTATGTCTATTTACTGGATGAGCCACCTGGGATAGAACTTAATAGGCATTTGCTTATTTCTACTTCTTTTCAAACTTAATATGCATTTTTTTATTTTTGTTTTGGGTATTATTACTAGTTTTATTTCCTTCTTATGTTTTATTCCTCTGCTGAGATTTATTGTTTGCATCTTCAAAATAAAAACTTCATCATCATTGTTGATGAAGTTTTTATGATCATAAAAATGGTTATAATCCATCATTATGAGATACTATTACACTTACTGTACTATACAATTATGACTTAGCTATTAAATGTATAACTGTAAATATTTAGACTTTCACTTTTTATTTGAAAAATAAAGGTAAAACACTTTCATTGCAAGAACTTTATTTTTTGATATCTTCTTGTAAGCATCAAATTTTTATTTATTGCTCCTGTGTCATTTGCACTTTCTAGAATTGAATTTGATGGAAGGCGGATCTCCTCCCATGTTTATCACTTGCTGATAGAAGCACAAGACTTCAATTTTAGCTGCAATTTGACCTGAAAACTCCCAGAAGATTAAAATCATTTGAATGTTTCACAGGTGGATATTTTTTTTTTTCCTGCTACGTTTGGAATGACAGCCTGATAAACACTTACCGTGTCCAACAGCCATGCTTTTCTTGTCTGTTTGGAATAGACATTGGCCATCAGGGCCAGCACAGTGATCTGCTATCAGTTTAAACACAGAGTCCGGCTTCGTCAATTTAGAAAGCTTCTATTTGTCTTGCACCCAACAAAACGTCCTCCTACACTGGTTTAAAGTTGGTGTAACCTTATTTTTTCTCAGTCATTTTCACCTCGGTTCAGCCTGGTGGTCTCCCCAGATGAAATGAAATGCTAATAACAGACATGCTGAGGCGAGGGGTGCTTGGGTAAAACGTATCCTTGACTCTAATAGCGGGGCTGTCGCCTCTCGTGGACCTACCAGTTTGGGGGTTTATTGAGATTCCATTAGAAGCTATGGAAGTGGCTTCAGAGCAGTCTTCCTTCCGTTTGTCTGCCACTCAGGGATTGTTGGCTCTGTCATAACAGACAATTTTTCAGACGTGAAGTAAATTAAACATGTGATCACACTGGAAGCTCCGCTTCTGCTTCCACCTTTAACTAAATAACTGAGACCAACCCTCCAACTCATTTTCATTCGTTCCTATCATATCCTTCATCTTTTCATTTAAATTACATAAATTAATTCAAATAATTATCATCATTTATATATATCGTCTTTCTTTTGTGAGAAAGATAATATATTGACCATGAATGTTTCTAAGTCTTGCCTGGAATAAAGACTTGTGTGGAGCATCCAGAAGAAGATTAATATTTATTTATATTTATCTGTGAAGACAATTGTGAAAATTGAAACCCCCAAACAGTGTGTATATTTTTTAACCTACAAGACACTAAAGAAACTGAGAAATATGAAGACATCTTCACATATCTGCTTTGTGATTCAGTGGAGCTTTGAGAAAACTACTTTCTAGTATCACCTTCCTGGGCATGTAATCCTGTTTTATGATCTCTATTGGCCCTTTGCAACTACGTCACTTATTCACTCGATTATGACCATGACGGACGCCAGAAATGAGGGATGGGAGTATTGTATAAAGTGAAATCCTCCCCCCCCCAAGTTGTTTTGTCAGTTTAGTCATGAGTCCACTTTTATGCATGTGCCACTCGATAAGCTTTTTTGGGAATACATCAATTTTCTGCTGGTTTCTGCAAAGCAGTCTGTTTCAAAAACTCCTAAACTTTACCTAGCAATCCCATGTCAAGCCCAGCCCCTCATCTAGCAATCTAAGTGCAGTTCCACTCACTTCATTACAATTTAGTTTCTTTTCCTAGTCCTCAGTTTGCTCTCCCTCGGCTCCTGTGTCACTTCCTCTTTCTCTCCCTCTCCCCTGCCCACACAGGCAACCTGTTAGCTCATCAGCCCAGGTCTTCTGTTGAGCATCTAACCTCCTAGTACTTATACACCTCATTCCCAGTCACTCCTTGCTGGTTCCTCCTGTTTAATCCTCTTCAGTCTCCTTGCTGTTTTCCTCTTGGATGGTGGTTTGTGTCCTGCTCTGGCTCCCTGTATTTTTTTGTTTTTGTTTTATCAAATTTTTGTTCTGGATATTCATTAAATATCGTCATCAACTCCACATCTGTGCTGTTCTGTGTTTGGGTCCACCACCACTCACCAATCATGACAGAAACAGAACATGGAAAAACAAAAAGAAGAAGAAAAGACAAGATGGAAGATTTGATTGGTCTCAACATGAACTCAAACTGAAATGCAATGTAAAAAAAGTGAGATTCAAAATATTGTATTGAGTCTACTGTACGCACATTTAGGGAACAGTAATATATGGCCATTTTATAGCATGATTAAGTAATTATGTTATCTTTGGTTGTCATAAAAATGCTGCATATATATAACATGATTTAAAAGACATATGACTTTGTAATTTAACTCCTTGAAATTGGGCCTGTATGTCTTTAAGAAGCTCAAGCTCTTCGTAACACTCTGCCTTAGGAAGTCATCACAACAACGTGTTTCCATTCAGTCATTTAGATTGTTCTTAGGAATGTTGGTCTGAGCAGTAGTTCCTATGATCTATGAGCTCAGCACATGTGCACTTCCACCAAGTGTTTGCTAATTAGTGCTGGCTAGTCTGAAGGGGCTGAGTGGGGGCATGAGGAAGTGGAGTTGCACTGCTTCTTCTTGGTTGTGTCTGTTTCTTTTGTCACTCCAGCACTCCTTGTGACATTGTTCTGTTCTGATCATCCAGGATAAGTCGAAATTTGGAAAAGTCTGTCACTTTGCATGTTATTTTTAAAAGGAAAAGTCCTGTTTATTTTATTTTTTTTTATTTATGTTTGTTTATCAAAACAGAGAAAAAAGATCAGATCTTTCTGACTGTATGCAACCTCTTCTAATTAAGGTCTCCTTTAGGGAGAAAAGATGTTTGTATTTAGTTTAACACATAGAGGTTTGAAGAGAATATATGGTCATTCCTCATAAGTATAGAGGGGTCAAAATAAGCAGCCTCTGATCTCTGAACACTGCTCAGGGTCATGAACAGTGTTCATGCTGACAAACTCAAGCTAAAGTATGTTGGCTCCATCTGTTACAATGAGGCGATTTTTAAACCCATGATCAGCAAAGTGAAATATATGCATATGTGTGAAAAAGTTTGTATCCCGACAACATGAAGTGGAACAGGTATTCTTCAAGCAGAATAATTGTCTGTGTGGATGTTTTTCTAGTTATTTATTTTAACTTCTGCTTTCTTTTTTCAGTTTTTTTTTAAGAATTTGTGTGTCTAAAATAAAAATAAAAAGTGTTTGTTACAAAAGGCATCATTGGCGTTTTTGTCTTTGCTTTCCCAGCATCAACATCTCTTTCACCTGCTTTGTGATTAGGCGGTTGCATGCTGTCTCCATCCATTGCCTTGTTGCAGCTCAACGCCCACTGAAGTACTCCTGGCACAGTACCCGGCAGGTTGTGTTTAAGTGCAGGAAGCAGCAAGGATTGAGCTGCATAGACTGAAAAATTAGGCCCCTGCCTTGTAATGCAGCGGTGGAAGCTGATATCATCAGGCTGCAGTTGGCTATCAGGCAGGTAATACCACCCACGGACTGTAATCGCTAATGAAGCTTCAATTGAGTTTATAACGCACTAAATGATGCAGACTCCCACTCCAGATAAACATGTCCCAAATAAACGATTTGGGTGGTAATTACACTCCGCCAGTGGGCCTTTTAATAGAGTCAAGACTCTGATGAAAGGGTTAATTCTTTTTCTGAAGCATCCTCTCACTGGCTCATTGCACTCTCATTTCTACAGAGATCGTAGCATTCCCTTGGTTATCAGTGTGGTTAGAAAGAAAACCTAATTAGACAAAAGGCCTTTTTTCTTATTCCCTAATTAGGTCCTTAACATAATTAGCAGGTGATGTTAATAACCCTGTTTTAAAACCTATTAAAAGGCTGTTTTGGAACAAGTGCTAGAGAAGAGTTGGCCTGTGGGCAGCCAGGCAGCCCATCTGTGGGCCTGAGCGAGGGCAGCACAGAACGCTCTGCGGTTCACACAGGTTAGAGAACCACCAGGTCAGGACTTGGGTTTCACACCATTTTATGACACAGCAGTGGAACTCTGCTTCCATTACAAGACTTCATGAGACATTTCTGTTTTGTATTTAAAAAACACGTTCGTGAAAATATGCCTTGCACAGACAGTCTACTGAAAGTGTATTTCCCCTTTATGCTTCCCAACAGATGGAATAATGTTGCAATAAAAACACAAAGAAAACTAAATAATCAAAAGACCCATTTTAACCAGAATGGTTTCATTCATCAGAAGCACACGATGCAGGATTTGTTTTACACATGTTTTGTTTTGCAAAAACCTGAAACTTTTTCAGTTTGTCACAGTTCCACCTTTCTGCAGGACAGTGACCTCAAACGTACAACCAGAGTTACAATGGGATGGTTGTGAAAAAAATTATATTTATTTACCAGAATGGTGCAATTGCAGTCCAGACCCAATTCCAGGAATGAGCAACAATTTAGTTTTCTAGATGTGCCAACCTGGTGGAGGCATAATGGAAAAGATCTGCAGCAGCATCTGCAGTGAAAAGCCATTCTGCAGAATATTGACTTATGGAGGCTGAAAACAAACACAGCCGCCACTTTTCAGACTATTACTTGAAAATAAAAAAAATTCTTTTGTCATTTTCCTTCTAGTCATAATTATGCACTACATTAAATCGGCGTGTCCAGAAAAGAAACAATAGATTACACTGAAGTTTGTGGTTGTGATGTGACAAAATGTGAAGAATGAAAGTGTGCTATAAATTTTGCAAGGTGCTGTTATGCAGAAGCCCTGATTCCTCCATATGTCGATAAATGTTGTATTTTTATAAATATATCTTTTATCCACTTTATTTTAATCAACTTGATTTGTTTTGGAATTTGGATATTTTAAATTCATCTTTTGATGCAACATTACCCATCTGCATTAAACTTAGTCAAGTTTTACTTTTTACCATCTTTAAATAGCAAAGACTAATCAGTAATAATCCAAATAACTGAACTGAGAGTATTGTATTTGCTTTCTGATTACATAGAGTAACAAATCAAATGTATTTCACAAGAAAACCCTCTAGAGAATCTAGAACACTGATCAGCTTCTGATTGTCAGAAATTCATCAGGGTTCCAGATTAAGATTTCTTTTTGATTTTTTTTTTTCTCATGTGACAAAATTATATACATAAAATAGGCTGATACTGAAAAATACTGGTCTAAAACTAAACCTGAGTACATTAGTAATGGCTCATTAATGAGAGAAGTTATGTTAGTTTACTGAAACTTATATAACGCATGACTGGACTAACACTACAATCAGGGCTGATCATCATCAGACGCCATGTGATCCAAGCACAACACCAACATATGAAGAACTCACACTGCTGGTTTGAGAACAAATATCCCACACATCCCTCTGCTATATTTGTTCATATCATATAGTCACTCATCTGTCCATCCACTATGAATAGTTCTCTGTCCTATAAGCCTGGGATAAAGAGGAGCTGCATTGTGCGAGCACATGGACTAGGCATCACAAACCACCAGGGGGCATTGTGTATTTAATAATTCACTCAGGAAAATTACCACAGACACATCCATCGGTTGTACTGTCACTAACCGGCCTCCAGTGAAATATTGTTGACAGGGCTCAGGGAAGAGCTGCGGGTTCCGGTGAGCAGTCTGCGCTCGGGAGAAGCAGGAGGATGAGGAAGAGGGAACCGCTGACCAGAAGAGGCCAGTCCTCGTCTTTAATTAAGTATCTGAAACATCAATTTAAATGTAAATATCAGCGGTGCAGCACCACTCATGCGTAATTTAGAGGGTTGGCCCAGCTGCATTTCTTACACTCTCTCTCTGAAGTCCCTCATTCAAAGTTACATCTGCTCCAGGACTCCCCCTGTGACATAGACACACATACACACGCACGCACCCACGCACACGCACACACACACTCATGCTCACGCTCACAAATAATTTGTTTCTATCTTCACTGGGACTTCGGATTGATATCCATTAATTTCTCATTAATTTTTAGAGCCTAACCCTAAACCTGACCTAAACTCAATTCACACTGTAGTCCTAAACCTAAACCTTAACCCAAAAACTGGGACCTGAAAATGGCCTTGTTATTTTTGGCCATGGCGGCCCATCATGAATATTCATATGAGACACAAAGGTACACAACAGACCAGGGATATATCTCCATGTTGTGTTGCTTCAAAAGTTAAAATAAAGTGCAGTAGCCTACAAATCAGAGAGCAACTGTCAATAAACACAAACACATTTTCTCTACTCAGAAATGTTCAACTTGGGAGATGAAAACAGTGTCACAGTTCCCAACTTATAGTGAGAGTGAATGGCAGAGAAGCACTGATAGATTCCTTTTCACTGTTTTATGAAATGTACTTTTATACAAAATTATAATCATGTACTCAGTGAGACCTTATATCCATGTAGAAGAGAGAATTTCACTTGTGTTCTTGCTCTAGTTACTAATGATAAGTTGTCAATTTCAGCAAAGCACAGTTTCACTAATATTACATGACAATAATAACTGGAACACCTAATGAAAACCTTTATGGCAAGATGCAACAGCACTAAGTTGGACATTAAGCAGAATATTTATTTAACTAAACGTTATTTGAAAACTGAGGCCATTGAAAACAGTTCTCGCTCTGTCACAGTTTATCTCATAAATAAGTTTCATGAGAAACTCATTCCTCTCATGTAAGCTGGAAACAAGGTGAGGTGGACCATGCTGTTCTTGGAGAAAGCGGTTTCAGCTAGTTCAGAGAGACCCCTCTAGTCCTTACCTTTAAGTTTCTGTTTTATGACCGGCCCCCGCCCAGCTTTCATTAAAACCAGGCTGCTGCAGGGGGACGGGTTGGACTTGTCCCGAGGCACCGCTGAGACTTTCCCCCTTTGCAAAGGCTGAAGTGACACTGCTCTCTGTGTGGTTCTTTATATGTACAGGTTAAAATACTCAACACGCACTGTCACAGGTTTTACACAAAACTGTATTTTTGTACACAAATCCCTCTTAACTCTACAGGGTACTGATGTTATTACATCGGTAATAACATCATTACCACAGGAGCATTGTGGAAATGATCCTGTGTGGAGCATTTCCACAATTTGACTACAACTTCCCCACATGGTATTCAGTGAAGATGTAGTCATTTTTGACATTTTAAAATTGAATTAATTTTAAATAAAAATTTCTAACTGTTCAGTTTTATTGCCTTCTTTTTTTAGATTTCCTGTTTCAAATCACAAACGTTATTGACATCTTTACACACATTCCAAAGCATGTTCATTGTGAATCCCACAAACCATCTTCATTCATTTATTTGAACTCATGAAAGCCAGACCATAAAATCAGCTGACTCAGCAGCTGGTTTCTGCCAGTCTTCTTGTTCCTTCATCATGATTGGCTCTTTTTATGTAGTGTCCAACTATAGCACACATTTTGACGTATTCCACTGTTCCTTAAAGTGAAATGAGGAGACTTCAGATCAATCTCTCTGTCTGCAACTACTTTACAGATTCCAACTCAAGCTGAGATACCTGAATGCACCATATGGCTTAGAGGAATACTCCCATCATCAACACAAACTCTGGGAGCCAAAGCATGCTTTCTGTGCATAAGTAGAACATGGTGGGGCATGACTGAACAAACTGTCAGACTGTACAAGCGTCTCACAGCAGTTACAGGTAATGGACTGAATTGGGACAAATACATTTAACTTCTTTAGAAGAAGGGACAGAAAAGGTTTTAATTTCTGAAAAAGCTGGTTGTGTCTGCTGCAAAATGTTTGATCTGCTGTGAAGTCCTGAGGATGTTTTACAGCGGTTTTGTTCAGAGCATATTAACTAGTTATGCCAGAGGAGTGGGCCCTTTTATCTGACCGGTCATCTGATTGGCTGACTGTCCACTTAGTGAAAATGCCTTTTGTTCTTATGTTCTCCAATAATTAATAAAATGAGTATATTCTGTCAAAGTTTCATTTGCAAAGGATGAAAAAATTTAATGAAAAATTAAGTTTTAAGACTCCAGTAATTAGTTAAAGTACTACTGGGCATAAACATTATCATCTTCACACCTTCCATAGAGAGGACAATGATTCTGAAGTTTTAACAGTACCTGACGCTAATAACGTACTGGACCATATATTGTTTTCTATGTGGCATACAGTCCATAGTAAAGTGAGGATTTATGTTTTGAGCATAGTTAATACAAAAATTTTGTGCAATTTTCTGCTCTTTCACAGTCTGTTGCAGCTAATCCATCTCAGTCTCTGTTGAAAGTCTTTCCTCACACAATGCAAGTCGAGCGAAAAAGGTGCTTCACCTCCGACTGACGCAAACAGAATCCCGGGCTTCAGTTATTCACAAAGCCAGGATTACTCCCGCCGTTTGGACTGCAGAAGTTTTTCTCGCAAATATTCCATCATCTGTTTAACATCATCATCAGAACACAGCAGCATGTGAGAGAAACTTTTAAGCTCTGAACTAATTAAGACCCATTTGCACAAAACTGAGCCTAATGGCAGACAGACTGATGCGCCTGGATGTCCTTAGTTTTGAGGCTGGAAGCACAAACTTATTTGATATGGACTGACTCAACCAACCTTTTTGAAGTATTCAGGTAACAGGGAATTTAATGTGTTTCAAGACAGATAAACTGTTAATCATTCACACGAGAGGCCAGTAGCAGTAGAAACATTTTGGTCACTGCATCAAAACGGTTCTTATTTATTGGTTTATGCAACTGAATAAGCTATAGTTACAGTCAGCATGCAGTCTGCAAATTACACCCAAATCATACCGAATTCCCTCTGAGTATTTATTTAAAATGTATCTGTGCAGGGAAAAAAAAAAAAAACATAAAACAGGGAAAAAACATGAAACAATGTTTTATTTAAAAGAAACCGTCGTCCTGCCTGTAGCTGCTATAAACCAAAGGACAATTTGCAGACCCAGCTCATTTTTAGGCCTTGAGAAGACAACCTTTAAAACTAATAATATGAAGAAACATATTACTATATATAAGACTTCAATAAAATAAACAGGTTGATCTGTAGAGGTATTATGATAAAAAGTCATTCAAAAGAGTAAAAAATTTCAAAGAAGAAAGAAACAAAACAGACTGAGCTTAACATGATTCAGTGTTTATATGTTAGTCATGAAATGTAAAATTTTAAAAGCCTTTTATTGTTTGATTATTGGTGGCAAATTGTTCCAAATCTAGAGTCCTTTAACTGAGAGAGATTATTGTCCAAGTGATGCTTTGCATCTTAATTGTGTCTCTTTTTACAGCTCTCCTGCACTTGGTGGCTCAGAAATCATTTGACTAATAAGCTTTGGGAAAAGGTTAATAATACATTTAATGTAAATTATATTAAGATAAATTAATAAAACTGACAAAGATTGAAAAATGTCACTCTTCCTGGGTTTTACGAAGATGCCTCCTCATTGAATTTTGACATAAAATTGGCTGGTTTGATACCAATAAAGTTACACAGTAAAAAAAAATTATCAAAAAATAAAGCCATGCAAATAAAAGTTAGTAAAAGAAAAAAACAAAAATCCTCATTTTCCCATTTATATTACCTCAGGATTACCAGACATTTAAAATTGGAGACCTAATTTCTCTTCCAAAGAGGTTTGGAAAGTCACTAATGTCAAAAGACAAATTTACTAGCTGAGTAAACTTATCCATCAAAGTGTTGGTATGTTTATTTTTAAAATCACTATCCAATTCAAATATATTATTAGTTTGTCAGCTGTTCAGCCGATGAGTTTGCTTGTCGAGTCTTCTTCTGAAAAACCTTGTCAGGAAAAATGAAATCAGCTGAAATAATTGTTGAAATGTCTGGCAAAGTTTAAGGGTGTATAATTTGTTGTCAGTTATCCTAGACTTGACACAATACACACTAATTATATTTTGCAATTGCATATAATTTCTTTCTTGACGTTTATTTTCTGGGCTATGAACACTATACATAATCAACAGAAACTGAAATATCCAGAGGACGTACTGACAATAATGAGTAAAAACAAGAAATAACTGACCACAAAAAAAACATACTTTAGGATTGTTCTAGATTTTCTTTTCATATTATGTCCTATCCATTTAGAGCATCAGTCTTTGAAACTGGATTCATCAATAATTTTTTTATGCAAATACTTTCTTCAGGTTTTGGAAGTGTCAAGACTGTTTGGGAGAACTTTGGCAAAGCATCGCCAACACAGTGACAGAATAATAACAACGTACATATGTTTGAAACATCATGTAATACAGCTAATAGCAATAGCTGAGACGCAAGACGTTAAGGAGATATTCTCATCACTGAATTACAAACACCAATTATACGTTCAGAACTGATTTTCTCCTGCTGGGTTCCCAGGTGGAGTGGGGAACCTGGCAGACAACCAGACATGTGGTGATCCTGTCCTCGTGCTTTTGTGCACCAGCATCCGGCAACAGCTGCACCTCTTGCTTTGGAGGCTCAGCCTTGCCATGGTAATTCTCTTGTCATAGCTCTATATACCACCAGCTCAATGCTGACTGGCATGCTTCCCAGTGCCCATTCTTAGTCAACAGGATTAAGCTTGCTCAGTGTGAGCTCTTTGGGATCACCTATACAACATACTGCACTGACAATGCTGGCTCACCATTTTGGCTACAACTGCCTGCCTTTTTTCAGTTCCTTGTGGCTCGCCTACTATATGTACTGGTAGAATGTGCTTGAGAAGAGAGGGCTGGGAAGTGGCGAAGGTGACACAGAAATCTAAAATCTGACCTAAATCACCGAGCTCAATAATACCTCTCGTCAGTTGGCGTCCGGTAAATGACATCTTAGTTGTAGAGATTAATAAAATAAAAAAAAAAAACTAGTTTCTACAAACTAGAAACTTTCGACAACAGAATTAAAAAAAAAAAAAACAACTTTTGAGTCAAATTTGAACTAATTGCTCATTTCTCTTGGCAGGAAAGTGTTTTTTTTTTTTTTTTATATGTTTCGTTTGGTTGCAAAAATGCCATCTTCCTGTATTGTTGTAATTTCAGGCCAACATGATTTGGGTTCTCTTTACGGTGACCAGAATTCAATCAACCTGAATGAAAAACAGGACTGCATGGTGACAGCACTGTGGCCTTAAGGCAACAAGGTTCGTGGGTTCAAACCCCATCCTGGAGCGTTTCTGATGTTTTTTGTGGTTCCTCTCCTGGTCTTCTGGCTTCCACTTTCTAAAGTTTACATTGGACTGTTGTTTCTTCTGTGTTGCTCTGTAAGTACTTTGCAATAGAGGTTAAATCTATAGCCAGTGTCCAAACGAAACCTGATTGGAAATTTGGGTGAGGTTTAGGTCAGGCTCGGGTAATACATCTAAATTATTGTAAAACTACGTTTATATTTGGTCTGGCCGGGCCGAGGGTTTGATGCCGTGTTTTTAAGACGCTCTTTGGGTCAATAGGTGACGCATTGTGTGAGCAGACACTGAGGACTCGAAAATGGCAGCCATAGGAGATTTCTCAAAGATGCATGGATGTGTATAAGCAACATTTTTTTTGTGGCTCTAGAAGTCTTTATTTAACAGAGAATTGACAGGAAAGTGGGTCATGAGAGACCACAAGCCAGGACTCAAACCTGTGATTGCAGCGTAGAGGCCCTCAACACGGAGTTTGATGACATTACATAAAGGTCAAAAAGGTAGATTTTGTATAATAACATAATTTGGGATTACATGGGCATTTATTCCCCTGAATGTGCACATATGAATGCAGGTAATTATTACTGCATGATGATAATTAGATAAAATATACTCATTTATACATGTGGGGAAAACAAGGCATGGAGTACGCGTACATCGCCTTTATGACATGAGGGTGGACCTGTCTGTCAATTCCCAATAAGGATGTGCAAACATGTGTTCCATGCACAAGCATACTGGTTCTGTTTGTTCTCCATGCCAGCAAACATAATGCTCCTGTTTGTATTTGTCCATGTGCATGTGCAGCCGCTGGTGTATGCATGACGGTATTTCACTGTTTGTTCAAGTGTAGGAGGATAATAGCCCTCATACGGTCTCAAGTTAATTTCCCATGTAAATAGGACCTTGCTGTTTAATCACACAAAACCCAGACTGAGGAAAGGATCATGTCTTCAGGATTCATACATGATTAATGGTTTTAGAACTGAAATAAACTCTTCTGGTTTTATTCCAAACAAGGAGAAAGTCTCAAGATTTTGCCTTCCACAAATTAACGGTGAGTTTCAGTGTACTACTGGTTTTCCTCTGTCCCTGTTTATTACCTGATGGTAGATATGTCATGTTTCATTACATCCAGTTTCTTCCTGTTAACTGGTAAATTAATTCCAAAGCAAAAACACATAGACTGTAACATAAAACCTCTGCATCGTTTGTTGTGGGACTTAATGGATTGATAGCTGAACGATGTCATTTGAAATTCAGCCAAGAGTATTATTTTTCTGTAAAGTGGTTCACCTCTTTGTGGGGTGCACAGCAATGGTAGCTTAATGCTTCATATAGGAGATTGTCCATATCTTGGAAGATTTCTACTTTCTAAACATCTTAAGTAAATCTTCCATTTTTATTATATAGCCCACTTCTGATAGAAGGCAAGGTCTCGAAATGCAATGTAAGTCATTTTAAAATTGCTATTGTTTCATTGTGAAGTCTCAGTCCAAATGTTATAAAAACCAGCCGATGGAACTATGCTTTGCTTAACTCAGAGGGTCTGGACTCTCAGTCATTGAGAAATGATTATTTCCTGGAGGTTTTAAATTTTACTCCGTGACGTATGCAATGCACCAGTTCGCTGTAATGTAGCGTACTGGATTTGGCTTGTGCTGTAAACCGTCCTCCACTGCAAAGAGAGAAGCACCGACCCGAACCTGAACATGGCCAACACAGGCTGAACGGCTTCCTTCACTTAATTCACTTCCTTCACTTAATTCACTTCCTTCACTTCCTCTGCTTCCATTGCTAAAACTAGAGGTAGAACACATTTTTGAAACCGCACAGAAACGTCATCATTCTCTTCTTGCTGATTGGCCTGGAAAGAAATCTAGTTGTGTCTTTTAACTTGGTATTAGAAATGAGACATTTTGTGAAATAATTACATTTTCTTGGGTAAAACAAAGCGAGTAAGAATGGAAATGTACAAAATAAGCATTTAAGGTTTGGAAAAGTCGTTTTGAAATATAATTGCTCTATTTGAAAATATTTTGTGAATATACATTTCATGCAATCATCTGTTCTAAGGAGTCTCATCATTTTGATTTCAGCCATAACTGAGGGGGATCAAACATGACCTGCAAACATTTGTTTGCGATGTATTGACTGCAGTTGACGGCAACATTCTGATCTTCTGCTCTTCCATTGCGTTTCGAGTTTGAAATCTCTAATTAAATGGGTGATAATGAATGTAACTCTCACTTCCAGCTTTACAAATATCCCATTTCCATTTTTTTCAGATAAATAAATAGATAAGTACATTGCCTGGTAATGCCATTCTAATGTCACCCTTTCTGGTGACATTAGTATGCTTTGCTGGCAGCCTGCACTACTGCAAAGTACTTCTCACAAGAATTCCTAGCAAGAGCCTGCAGAGGCTCCTATATGTCCACAACTCTGTAGCTAGTATTCTGATGAGAACACTAACATGAAAATATCACTTCCATCCTCCTTTATCTTCACTGACCTTCCAATTCCATTGACTTCAGTGTTTCCCTCCTCACACACCGATGCCCCCAACTATCTCAAAGAATTTCTGAACATACAAAACACAACTCACTCACTCTGCTCCATCCACTCAAACCTTCTCCACAAACCCAAAACCAGACTGAGGCTGGTGTCGATCCTCGTCTATGGAGTTCTGAGGGAACTCCAAAAAGGCCTAAGCATATTTATTTTTTAGCAAGTTTTTAGGTTCGTTGTCTTAGATATTGGCTTTAGCCTCTTCTCTGATATATTTTTAAAATTCTTTTAATGCATTACAGTTGACTGTTCTGTTTTTGCCTTTTGAGATCCAAAGAAATGAAGCATCAAAAATAAAATCTGTCATTTATATTATTACTACTGAGAAGGTCCAGTGGTAAACTGTAATGCTAGAACAAATGTGTTTATTAGAATCAAGTAGCTGTGAATCGGCCAGCATCACATTGAATCTGTGACAGAGTGGCCAGCAGCGGGGCTGACTGCCACTGACAGTTGGACTGTTTTCTATCAACATAAAGATGCAAGAAGCCAAAGGTGGTGCAGTTGTGTGTATGTTTCAAACGCTATCCATCTGCTCACTGCTGACCCCTGCCTGTCCTTCATGCTGAGGCCAGGAGTGCCTCCATAACAGCAGCGGCTTAAAACCGCCAAATCATAAAAAGGCCAGAGCGAGCTTGAGTGAATTATGAGAAAATATTGCCTTCCTTTACAGCAGAGGCTGTGAATGAAGCCATAAAATTATGAGCAGTTTTTATGATGGCCCATTGAAGTAGGATGCTTGTATATTGATGGTTCACAGGCTGTATCCCTCTTCCCCCATGCGGTGGAAGAGCTGACAAAGGGGCCCCTGTGTAACTATTTTTCATGCATTTAATATATTAATTATCCGGTAAATGTTCCCCAGGCAGTGCTTGGGATAGCAGAGAATGACAGCTTTTCAATGAAGCTCATGGTGTGGCCCATCAGGCCACAGTGTATTACGTGGTAAAGGTCATTGCAGGGTTAATGTAACTTTTTATTTGCTGATATTTCATGCGCAGGGATGGTAGTGAGGAAAAGAAGAAAGGGTAGTTTATTAAAAAAACAGAAGAAGCAAAAAAGCAGGACAGAGCTAGATGGGCAGGGCCAGATGGAGGGTGTGTGCTGGGAATGCAGAAGATAACAGAAGGGCTTTTATTATTGTGTTTGGTTCAAACTTTTTTTTTTTTTTTTTGCCTTCATCTGACATCCTCTCCTTGCCTCCATATTCACACAGACAAACAGGCTGCAGCTTCTTGTTCTGCTACCTGGGAGATGCTGATTGGTAACCTTATGGTACAAAGGCATCACCGGGTTGTAGCTCACTGATCGTCTCCAATCATCCATATCCCACATTCACAAAGCATCCCAAATCAATTCTTGATCAATTTCATGCCATAAAAAGTAATAATTCTCCAAAATGGAGAAGACGTTCAGTTTGATAATTTGTATTGTTGGACTGGTAATTAAACTGCAGGTTGGAAATAACAGAAATAAAAGAACAACAATGCTGCAACTTTTTTTCTCCTAGCCTTTACAATCTTTGATTATGATTCTGGCAGAGGTATTTGTTTCAAACGCGCTTATTAAACAAGGGAGGAAAAAAAGGTTGTTTTAATCACCATATGGACCTTCAGTAATTCAGGTGCTCCGATGTGCTGTCAAGGAACAATCGAGTGGAGAGTCGGTTGAAATGATCAATTGTGTGCGTGGTCCCTGGGTGGGACTTTCATTTGCTGCTGCATTCAGCCAGCTGATTGAGCTAATTAGGCCGCCCCCACATCCTGCTGATTGGATGTAAACATTAATATGCCAGAAAATGACTTTGTTGATGTCTGCTGCTATGTTTCACTCTGCACTAAATTGACCGGCTATTGATAAAAGTACACTGCTGTGATGTTATTTTACTTGCAGATAGTTTTGCTCATTTCCAAACACTGCGCTTCTGATCTATGTCCTATTTATGGTTCATTTTTTTAAATTTATTTGACTTATTCTCAAATTAGCATAACTTCTGAAACAATTAAATCTTTCTACAAACTTACAAGTTAATTCCCCCTCTTCCTGAACTATCCATCCATCCATTTTCTAACACCCCTGTCCTTAGTGGGGTTGGGAGGGGTGCTGGTTCCTATCTCCAGCTAACTTTCCAGGCGAGATGCTGGGTTACCCTGGACGGTCTGTCCAGGGTAACCCAGGAATCAAGTAGCTGTGAATCGGCCTGCCCTGCGTCAGTCTGTCGCAGGGCGACACAGAAACTGACAGGACAAAACAACCATGAACACACACACTCACACGTCGGGAGAGACCAATTAACCCAACAGTCATGTTTTGGACTGTGGTAGGAAGCCGGAGTACCTGGAGAGAAACCCACACATGCACATGCAAACTAAATACAGAAAGATGCCGGGCTGGGAATCAAACCCAGGACCTTCTTATTGCAAGGCAACAGTTCTACTGCGCCACTGTGCAGCCCCTTCCTGAACCATTACCCGTTTATCGTGGCCAAAGCTTCATCATAAAGTTCTGGAACACACACTGATGACAGTGGACTGCTCCAAGTGGGTTTGTTTTCTATAAATCAGACCAATGTGTGTAGCTGCAGCTCGATATCTCATCATAGATGCAATAGTGTTTAAGAAGGGGCCAAAGCAATGAGGCTAGCCTCAAATATTTGGCTGACCTGTGTTCTTTGTCATAGGTCTAAAAATGCTTTGATGTAAATTAATTTTTGAACAAACTCTTGGATAGTTCCTACATGTTTTTATGCATACAGAACTCAATAGAAAATGTTTCATTCAGCAGTGGCAATAAAGAATACAAAGCTCCTGGGACTTCAATAGACATTTTAGTGAACTGGAGTTATTGTGTGTAACTTAAAACTAAACTGAAAACAAAATGTTTTTGCTTACTGAATGTCGCATACAGTCTTCGTGTGACAAAATGTAAAAGTAAAGCAAAACTAAATAGTGTGAAAATGTTTTGATGAAAAGTCTGCATATCAACTCCAGAACAAAAGCAACAAATATCTAAACAACATATACTTTTTTATTGATGCTGTTAATTGATTAAAGAAACAATGTCATCAGATTAATTACATTCTAGAGCTGTGACCAATCAGAGTTACTCACTCTGCTTAACTTTGCAAGTTTGAAATATAAACCAAAGCAGTTTTCCAGGTTTTCATGTTCAGGAACTTTTACAAGAAGTAATTTTGTTCCACGTGTAATTTAGAAACATTAAATAGAAACTGATTGTACTTCCGTGGAAGGAAGGAATGAAGATCTTTTAGTTTTGTTTCAGACTGGTGATGTACCAGCACAGACCAGTACAGTGTCCACGTCACTGCAGACGCAGTATAACGTAAACTGATCAAATATAAAAAGTTTTTACGGTTTGAAGTTACACGTTTTAAATTCTGCAGCTGAGTTGGTGCAGAGGTAAAATCTCTGTTTACATCTGGTAACCTGTTCATTTCAATGATAAGTACTGACATCTATCTGTGTCCCTGAAGCTGCTGTCACACCATTTCTTTTCATCACATGTTAGTATTTCTAAAAATGTCTTTTTACATCAATCTGCATGTGCAGGAATCAAGTCCTGTCATTTATGATGTGTCATTGTTGCTCATGACTAATATGTGTGCAGCCATATTCAGTGACTTAGACTGCACATCCAATTAGGCTTGTTTGATAGCAACCTTTAAACATGTGTTAAACCTACTTGCTTTTTATTAAGCCCATCTGGGTTATATACTTTTCTGGAACAATCTTGTCTTAATTGTTGTGTATCTATCAGCTGTAATTAGAAAATCATAGTAACTGTCAGAAATAAAAGCTTGAAAACATCTGTGTGTAATTCATCTATTCATCTATTCATCTATTCATCACTTAGTGAACTGACAGCTATTTATCGTTGTCATTTGACATTTGCAAAAATATGTGCTAGTCAGAGAGAAATCATATTATTTATTATTAGATTAATAGAAACAGCAGTTGTGGAGTGTTAACTTCCTGAAGCAACTGAGGTATAAAGGGGAGTTCTGTCAACGGCCCAGTGGGACATTGTGACATTATGTCACTGTGTTAAAACCCTTTACCAATTAGATTGATGAACAGAACTTCACTGCATTGTTTTGTCACTTGAATTTAATAGGAATGCTTGCAATTGACTTTGAATCAGTCTATATGATTGGATTGAACTGACTATGTACAGTATTTATTGGTAAATATTTATTTATTTATTTTTTTGTAAAGTGTCTTAAGACCATACAAATAATTCTCTCTGGTAAAAAAGAATCCATTCATTCATTTTCTTCTGCATATCCAGAGTTGTGTCGTCGGGGTAGCAACCCAAATTCTGATGTCAATTATTTGTAACAGCTCCAAAGCCAGATGTATTTCATGAGGTGTTTATATTTTTTCTTCATGCATGTCGTATAATACTGTTGATTAGTCCTTTATTTTGGGTAGAGCGACGTGTTTTGCTGCATGTCTTCACTTCTTCACGTCACAAAGTTGGACCTGCTTTATTGCTTCTGGAGTCTGAGGCACCTTCAATGCACCCTATTTCCCTGCATCACCTATCCCATCTTCATCTCACCCCACTGCAGTGCATCAAGGCCCATTAACCCCCCGCCTGCCTCTCTGCTGGGCCCCTGTGTGCTTAACACTGTGGCGTTAGCTTAAAAGATGTGCCTGCTCCGTCAGATGAGCTTTGCACAGTTTAATAGAGGTCTTGGTGAGGTCCACATTAATATAGTAGGGCTGCTCAGGCAATGACTTACACCTCCCACTATTCCCCGCTAACTCTGTCTCCTCCCCGTTTTTTGAGACAAATCATTTGGTGGTGTGATGGCATGTCTGACCACACACTGGCTGCACCATGCCGACATTGACCCCACCGCTGGATCAGCTTGTAAAATATGTGTGTAAAAAAAATATATCACAAAATGACTGCAGCTTTTGACAGTTATTTTGTACATAATCTGAAGGGAGGTGGTTAAACCTGATGCGATGTGGTCTGAGATTAGCTTACCCTAAAAAAACTGGCAGTGCAATTTTTAGAATATGAACATCTCGATAAAACAATCCTAGTTCCACATTCCCTGCAGTGCAAAGCACAGTCAAACTTCTTTTGCTGTGCCTTTTGGTGAAAAACATTAGTCTCTGAGGAAGCTTCACCCATGAGCTTGTTACTTTTACAACAATCCAATACAGAGCAAGCTTATAGTGAAAATGGAAATCAATCCTTTTACATGCAAAGTATTCCTGGCCAAAATGTTTTTGTTTAATTTTTGAAATAATCCTGGACCTCTGCTACTGTCTCCTTTCTGTCATATGAGCCCCAGTTAATCCCAGGTGATGACAGTTGATCCTGAACCTGGTTCTGCTGGAAGGTTTCTCCTGCTCAAAAGACTCTCAATTTAGAGTAGATGGTACCAACCGTCTGCTCTACTGTACTCCAGCACATGGGATTGCTGCTTATGTGACCATATTTTAAAATCTCACAATATTAAAAAACAAAAAAAGGCGCTTGCTTTAATTTAAATTCCAATTGTTTGTATGTGCCAGACACAAGGACTGATAGAGAAGAACTAATCTCAATGAGACTAATAACCTGAGACCGAGTTCAGACTATTGATGCTTCTTTTGCCGTTTTCTGGCGTTTACAGTGTTTACAATAGGAACCATTTGGGACGTGAATCAAGTTCATGCATTTAAAATGCAACCACACACACAAACTATTCTCATCATCACAGTCGGGCACATCATTATCCTCATTGTATGGCTCTCGGAAAACACAAAGGATTATTTTTATAAGATATGTTACTGTTACACACTGAACCTGATGTTGGACCTCACCTACAATTTTATTGTTCAAGAAATCATTCTAAACTTGTTCTTGCGTCCATAACTACTGTCCTCTGAAAAGTGTTTTGTCAGCACCATGTGCTGCACTGCCTGTCCTTATCCTGCTGATTGCTCCCCCCTGCTGATACCTACAAACTCCTGATCTGCACCCAGAGATCATCTGTTGTCATCCTGGTCCCAGCCTTTGAGCGTTCCATGTCTGAGTTGCTAAATTAAATGTTTACTTGCCTTTTTTCTGTCTCATCGCCCCTCCTGATTGTGTACAGTGTCTGTTTTCTGTCTCCTGACCCTTGCCTGTTCCCTGACTGATCTGAGTAAATCGGATTCTGGCTCAAGACCTTGCTTCATTTACCTGGACTCTGATTACTGCCTCACAGATTCTGGTTCTGTTCTGCCCTCTCTGTCTGACCTGTTGTTGACCTGGACTGTTGAGCCAATCATGGTGCTTTGGATCTTTCCCATAGTGAAAGGTAGTGATACCTGATCCCTTGATTGGACTGTATGATGTAACTTACCCTGTTTCCAGAGTTTCTGTTCTCTGTGATTTCAATGTTTCTAGTGTCCAGAGTCTAGTGTTCCCCTCTGTACAGTCCTGTGGGTGACACTTCACGGTAAAAGAACATTTTCCAATCATCAACAGTTAAATCTCAGAGTTTAAGCCTTTCTCCAGGTCAAAGTCACAAATGTTGATTTAATAAATGCATGAACTGATTATTTAAGTTACTAAATATTTTAGAAACATTTCAGAAAGGTTTTTCATCCTTTCTTTGCTCTTCATTTATTAAAGTCCTGGAAACAGGACAAACATGTGGCATCATTGTTAAACTGGTTTTGACAGATGGGAGCTGTCTGATAAGAATGACACCTCGTCCATATGCTTTGGGAATCCAGTCAACATCTTTGTTCATATGTAGAACTGAGAAGGTAGTTCAGTTTTTTGAAACTCACTTTTAAGCAATTACACATGTGAAACATGCAGGGTACTATGTATAGAGGGCTAGAACTGGCTATCCCACCATAGCATGCTGGTCATTAAATCTTCACTTTTAAACACGTGGAAAGACTTGACTTTATTTTCAAAGAAAATCTCTCTTAGAGGCATCTATGACGAAGAATCCAAATTATAATGTATGTGATTTATTCATGTTTGTGTTTTTGTACAATTTTTAGATGACTGCAGAAAACATTGTGTGCTGTTTTTAAGTCCCTGTTCATAACTAATATGAAATATGCAAATATGTATATGAAAATTTAATGCATATTTACGTGGAGTTCAGCCGGACACAGGGACGAACAGTTGTATTGCAAGTTTGGGTTCGGCATGGACAAGATGCCCACTCATTTTTGTAAAAGTATCAGTAAAAAAAAACTTAAAACAAAATGTTTCTTTTCACATATTTGTTAAAACTGTCACCACTGATAGCGTAATATGAGACAGATGATCTGTCACTTTCTTTCTGAGCCGCTATTCCTGTCTGAAGAAATGCACTGCAGAACCAACCAAACCAGCCTCTCCAGAACTTTAGATCTGGTGTGTGGAAGAATGAGAACTATTACTGATTTTGGTTTTGAGTGAACTAATCAGTCTTCTATAAAATGTAGCATGCTATGTAGCTGTCCACACACAGAACTACTTTGTCTACATACTGATTGTTATTTTTACTTTCCAGTCTCCTTCATAATTCTGACCCCGTTTACTTTATCAGCTGTCGCCCATGCTGGTCTCCCCCCGTCTTTCAATCTCCACCTCTCTTTCTTCCCTCTCTACCCTTTTCACTTTCCATCTAGCTTCCATCATAGCCATACCGCCTTTTTACCCCCCACCCCTCTGCCACTACAGCCACCCTCCTCCCCTGTTTCTCTTCCTGCACAGCCGTCACTCTGAATTATTTTCAATGAGCTTCTTTATAGCGGGCGCCAGATCTCAGCTCCAACTCATCACTGAGCACAGGGCTGGGGGGACGCGCTCTGCATTTCGATCAGCTCTGAGCCTCCACTTTGCTATTAACCCCTTTCACACTAAACCCCACCACCACTTCCACTCTCCTCTTCATCACACCCACTTTCTTCACCTTAGCTTACTCTATTTCTCCACTCATGTTGATGGTTTCACCTCTCTACCTCCATTGCTGAACCTGGCTCTATTTTTACAACTGGTGTTCTGCTAACTTTTTCATCTTTCTGGGGAAACCTGTGCAACATTATACATTTGTGGTTGGCAAATTGAATTACTTTTAAATATTACTATTCTCCTATTAAAACACCCTGTAATGTGCAATTTTTCTTTTTTCAAGAAATGGAACATGTAAAACACTGCATGGTTCATTTCTGATGGTGGTGTGTTTTTCCATGTGAGGCGTAAGCAGCACCTACATGTCAACTGTTAGTGAGTACAACTATCTGCTACAACATAAATGGGGATTTCATACATTTCACAACAAAGTGATTTATGTTCCTCTTGGTGTTTCATGACAAAACCATTTCTGATTTTGTCTTTTGGTGGATAAGTGATTATTTTCTTGGGTTAAAATGAATGAGTAACATGCAGGGTTCCACAAGGCTTCATTCTTGGGCCAATTTTATCCAGTACAAAGGCTTTATACCTTTGGCTCAGATTTTGAATAATAAAACTAAACGGCATTATAATTATTAATATTGAGATAAGTATCACAAATCTGTGCAGAGGGACATCTGAGTTGTGGAGCGGCAGGAGGAGCTCTGTGAGCTGCACTGTGAGCTGCACTGTGACAACAAGCACAGGGCCGTAACGCACAACCTGGAGGCTGGGGGCAGGATGGGGGCTTTAAAATGCTTCTTAGAGTTTTCCAGACAATACTGGACCACATGAAAACACACATTACTAACTTTTTTTGTACGGTTGTAACAATTAAACAATCTCCTCTTCAGTTCAACCTTATATGTGGAGACACACCATTATAAAACAGCAGACATTTAAGTATTGGCAAAGATCAATGTAACTTTCACAGGTGGTGGAGCGTTGTTGTTGTTGTTGTTGTTGTTGTTGTTGTTGTTGTCAGCAGCTGCTGAAAGTAACTAAAAAGTTACCTTTAAAGTAATTTAGTTACTTTCTAAATCAAGAAGTCACTAATCTGATTAAAGTTACTTTTTCAAATTTTTAGAAAAACAGAAAAATGTATTTGCGTCCATGAGGCTTGCAGGACAAGACATTTACATCTAGTAAACATGACAACGGCATTCTTTCTTATTTTTTTTGAAAGATTGTTTTTATTGTTAACTTAGATATATTTGTATGAACTGATCCCACTCCTAATTTAAATATGTTATATATTTCTATAAATGGTCTTCCAAGAAATCAAATTTCCACATTTTCCTCGCTGAAGTCACTGTATGAGCAACACTAAGAACACACCACCTGACAGGTGTTTTCATCATTTTTGTCTAAAGCAGAGAGGCCTTGCAGTTGAGAAAATGTTGTCTCTTGAGTTTCTTGTCATATCCGTTCTGTTTTCCATCTCTCTCTGCAATCTACTCTCTGTCTGCCTGCTGTGAGGGAAATCTGTTCCGGCATATCCTCCTGTAGAGGAGTAAACACTTTTTCTGTCTCCTGCCTGATGAAGATCTACAGAATGGATGGCACACATCCAGGGCCGGGCCAAGCCTCCACGGGGCCCTAAGCGAAATTTGGTTTTGGGGCCCTTTATTTCTGCTAACAATGTGGACTGGGTGGTATCAACAGTTAGACTATTAGATCATTCACACACCTGCTATAAACCTATTGCATCTCTGATAGTGCTGTTTACATTACATCCTATGCATGTACAATATAGGATACATCTAATGGCCAGTTGATTTCCCTGTGCCAATTTTCTTAATTTTGGGGGATCATGATCGGCTGATACTTACATGTGAAGCCCATCTTATCCACTGATCTTATTTTTGTCAGCAAAGGTTTAAAAATCGGCCTCTGTGCTCAGACCGGCCCACCAGGTCATGTCTGAACGTTTACAGTATTCTCAGCTCAGTGACTTTCTTGCTATATTTCGCAACATTTCAGACAAAGAAAAATCATATCAGCCAAAATCAAAATTGGCAGGTCAGGCTTTTTAAAGATTGGTAACCAGGTATTGGCCAGAAAATGGCATTCGGTGCAGCCCTGCACACATATTCACGACATTCTTTGATTAGATTCATTTCTCTTAAGTGTTACTCCAACAGCTAAAAATTAAATTTACACCAGGTGAGTTTTTCTCCCCTGAGAATGTAGACCTGTACCGGGTTGATTCTGAGCCTTCAAATGACTTTAACAGAAATTTCACGTTCGTTATAAGTTGATGTAACAATATTGTTTGTTTTAGCCACATAGATGATCAGCAACAAACAGCATATCCCCACCTCCAGCTGAGAGCAGCTCATTGATCCAGTACATTAATGCAGGATCCATGTAGCTTGATGTTAAACTATTTGCTTGACAATATCAAACATTGAGAAGTTATAATTATTATTATCAAACGTTATCAAACATGATGGTTTGAAGCCAAAAAACCTCAGAACCAAACAGAACCAAGCAGGAGAATCAACTCATTTCAAGTTAAAACTTAACTTCACACCAAGATGCTAGCATGAATGTTTGGCTGTTGAACTGGACCGTTCAAGGTCGCTATAAAGCAAATTTTCTATTGGCAGCTTTACAAATCTTTTTTGTAAACATTAACAAGACACATTAAAACAAACTTTGATCTTGGCTTTTTTCTATTCTTCCTATTTTCTCCCTTTCTGAAGGATAAGTCCTGTTTTGAGACATTGTTTTGCTTACTTAACTTCTTCCAGAGCTTTAGAAGTTTGGATGCTCTATGCACATTGCAGCTCATATTACCAGCAAAGCATTTTTTAAAATTTTTGTCCATAAAATAAAGATTTACACATTCATCATCAAATATCTATTATTGTAAAAACAAATCACTTCATGAGGAAATTGTGTGTTTTTGTTATTATTATGACAGAAATTGTTATTAAAAAAAAAAAAAAAATCTGCTCCACTGAGGCTGGCCCCCTGGTGGCCGAGGGGGCCCAAGCGGCTGCTTTGTTTGCTCAAGCCCTGCGCAGACCACCCAGTGGCTCTGTTCCACAGGTCTTATATTTTGTAGGTGAAATCAAAAATGTAGCTTCACAGCTACATTTTTAAGTTGGTATTTTAAAATTTCTCCCGAAAAAACAAATTTGCTTTTACACTTGAACTGTAAAAAAAATATCTTCTGAGAGTTGATACTGCGTTTCTGGACACTGATAAAACTTTTACCTGTTGTCTGTCATTATGTCATTTTGTGAGTTAGTTTTGTCTCATTTCAAATGCACCAATATATTTACACTAGAAGATAGACCAAAAAATGCTTGGTGAGATGAACAGCAGCATCCAACCATCATTAAAAATAACAGATTTTGCCAGAAGGAATGAGTTGTCATCAACAGAGTTCAGATTTAATGCTTGTCATTCCCTCTTCAAGTTAGAGAGGCCTGTTTGTTTAAAGATCACTTTACTGATCACTGTGCTGAATCAACTAAGTCATCCACGACTAATCCTAGATGAGTGTGAGGAATTGATTTAGGGATGCAGTCAAGTGATAGGCTTTGTAGTAGCATTGTTAGACAGCATTATGTATATTGTAATATACATATATATATATATATATCTATATATATAAATAAATATATATATATGTGTGTGTGCATGAGTGTGGATGTTGAGAATAAGATAGTCCTCCGGGAAAAAGAGAGAACAACTTCAACACACTATCATAAAACAACAAAAAGTTATTTTGATTTTCCTTCAGTGAATTTGACTAAATTCCTGTTTTCTTTTTGGTAGCTTCGCCCAAAATGGAACCACACCACTTATAGAGGCCCTTCCAAGTCAGCTCTATAAAAATACCTGAAAGGATCAGTTTATGTTTCTGCAGCCAGAGACCCAGTTCAGAGCCATGCTATTACATTACTACATCTTTTCCAGTGAATGATCTGCCCTCACTTATATATCATGATTCTTTAGAGGTTCATAGTGCAGGGAAATTTACAAAACAGCTTATGAGACTATATGGCTTAGTTAGAGTAGAATAATAGTTCTCAGGAAATCTCATGCTCCTCCTGAGAGCTTCGACATCACTTTGCCCATCAGCAGAGTTTGGTGTTTCTCCAAAAACAAACCCTGGAATGAAGGAAACGAGGAGGAACGGAGAGCTGCACAGAAATAACCAAGAAAAAAGAGGAGGAATGAAAAAGCTTCTACAGAGGATCAGCTACAGCAGAGCAACATCAGGGGAATGTGGAAAAGCTTTCAGAGCATATGAGGCCACAAACCAAGCTTTCAGGCTGTTCAGGCCCCGTTTCCATGGAGCCGCTCTTCAGTTAAACTGTAGCATTCTTGTTCTGTTCATTTGCACAGCTCTAGTGATCAGGATCGTTCACCTTGTAATTTTATTACATTTTAAATGCATCCCTCTAATACAATTACATTGCATTACTAGTTATTTTATTTTAACATCTTGCTACTGCTAGCTGTAAATAAGTTCAGGTAAATAAAAAATATGTTCATAATTATTTTATTCCACCGTCAATTTAATTGCAGCATTATGCAGCATAATGCATAATGCTGCAATAATCCATTATGCATTATTGCAGCATAATGTCCGAATATCAAAAATGTCATACTGCGTGAAAAGTAAAGACCAAATAAATTAAAAAACTCGTTAATCAATTTTTGTGAATAGCCTCTGATAAAATATTTGGGTTAAAACGGACAAAACAACAACATGCATGTAATCTATGAAGCTCTTGAAAACCAACTCTTGTCTTCTGTGAAGATCCTGCCATGGTTTAGCCTCTTAGCAGCCTTCTTGTTTTGCTTTTTCAAAAAGCAAAAAATTATATTTTTGTATTTAGCTTACAAATGAAATCATCAGAATCTCTGAGGAGTTCAATCAACAACAGAACCCCTTCACTGAAACAAGAAGGTACAAGAAGCTCATTCAGTTAGGACATATCTGCAGAGCTGTATGTGGGCAGTTGTGCTTTTATTTGAGTTGAGGATAGCAACAATTTCAAACTGTGTAAAAAAACAGAAAAAAAAAAAAAAAAGAAGACCAGACCGGCTTTGAAATAGTGTTAAAAATTACAGTTTCAGAATGGAGGAAATTGTAGTTTAGACAAAGGTAAAATGAAAGTGAGCATTCTGTCAATAACGGAGTTGTAATCTTGGTGAAAATAGGCAACTATCACATCTATACCTCCATTTCTAACTGACTTCCCAAGTCCTCACTTTGTCAAAAACACAAAAGACACGCACACTTACAACAACACACACACAAACACACACACACAAAGCTTCTTTCCCTGTAATGACGGTTTACAGAGCAGGACTGTACAGCTACATAATAGCCATTTTATAATTTGCTCTAACAACTCTAATTATGCCTCTTATTGATTCAGGCCTACATTTTAATAGAAGCAACCACGCCTTCCGTATTACCAGCCACTGAAGGTGTTCAGTGCTGAACATCTGAAGCTTCTCCTCCTCTCCACCCTGCACAGATCTGTCCCTGACAGTGTAATTTGTGGCTCTGATTCAGAGGCCACTGTAAACATGACAAAACAACAGTCATTTTAGCACTCACAGAGGTCCTGGCCCCTACCCCCAAGCAAAGCAAACGGACAGAAAGAAAAGCTAGTTTATTGTTAACTGTGCCCAAGTGGGTCAATCATGTTGTTTTGCTGCAACAACCCTGCTTGTTTTATTTCTGCCATTGTGGAATTGAAGCGTAAGACATCAGAAAGATGGACATGCAGACGTACGCATGTCTGTGATGTTCTCTGTGGGGTTTCCTTACTCCTCTTGTGGTAATTTGCTCTTCTTTTGACATTTTTAATCACCAAGGCCCTTCTAGATATTGACTGACTACAAATAAACCGAATACAAAGTACAACCACTCCCATGAAATAGGACAACCATTCAAGAAACTAATGCAGTGAAACTCATTAAATGTCTGAACTTGTGGGCTGAAACGCAGTTTATCAAGACTACATTTTTAAATATGTCAATATCAAAGCACCTTACTTGCCCTGATAAATATTTGATTTTATTTACATCACACTATGTCAAGTGAAAATTAAAAACATCTGGAGTTAGTAAGATGCTCACGAGTGATTATAAAGGAAGTTACAAAAGGTATATCCAGGGAGTCCGTTGGGTGGTAACCAGAATGAAAAGGTATTAAAGATATGAAGTAAGCAAAAATTAAGGCCATTGAAAAGTAACAAACATCATGTGAGGAGGTCATTTCTTTGAACAACTACTCAACTTTATTCCATTTGTGAGTACAAGTCTTTCTCCTAAAATCCTGTGACTTGAATCCAATTTTATGTGTGAGTATAACCTAAACTGCATCAGTGATGTCGGTCAGTGTGTGTTCGCGCCTCAGTCGGCACATTTTGCGCTTCGTGCTAAGTGGCTTGCTGTGCACCGGTACGCAGAAACAGCATTTATTCATCTTGCCCCTCAGCATTCCGGGAATGTTCTTGGTGTTGTAGCAGGTGTTATGTTGATCTGCACTTCCCCATTGATAAGTTTGGCACCTTGCACTCCTCGCTCCCCGACCAACCGGCACGCCGCGCTCACACACTGCGACAACCTGTTGAGTTTTGTGGTGAGGAGACAAAAAATGCACAGACAACCTCTGATGAGAGCCATTACCAAGACATTTAACAAACAAATTTTACAAAAGTCAGAGACAGGAAGATCAGAATGAGGTGGATGAGGGCATGAAAACAGAGAACCTGGAACTGATCAGTGAACAGTTAAAAGCTTGAGAGGCAGATGAGGTGATTATGAGGCAGCGCAGGTGAATTAGATGACTGGAAACAGGAGGCAGACTAATACGGTGAGAGAAAGTTGGCTGTTTCTACTCTGGACGTTTATTTGATGCGTCAACGCAGGTGGTGGTACATGTCAAACAATTCACTTGACAAGGATCCTATGCTGTAACGAGCCTTCCTTTGAGAAAAACACTGGGTGTTTGTGAGAACATCACAAATGCAATAAAATGTCTTTAGCATTCCTCCTGCTCTGATTTAAGTTTTATAAGTGTGGCCAACAGGGACTGAATGGTTTTGTTCATATCCTTGGTTGTCATTCCCAAACTACAACAATAGGCAGCTTATAATTCTAAAACAAATTGGCAAATTGAGCTCAATGGGAGGGATCCCAGTCAGAGCACGGATAGGAGATGAGAATTGAATGTAATTGCATAGGAAGGCAATTGTCAAGCTAACTTGGGTCACCTGAAGAGCACAAGTAAAAAGAAAACCATGTACATAATTGATTACATAACAGAAGACAATATCAGTGTTATGACTTCATTGTCTATAGAAAGTATTTTTCTAACTATATTTCTTGGAGATTATAGAGGAAGTGGAAGCCAGTCTTGGTGTGAAGTGCAGCTTTGCCTGGTTATGTAGCTACATGTGTGTTGCTTTTGCATGTTTTTATTTTCAATAGCTCTTTTTGACAAGTTGGTGGTATTGTCAGAGTTTGGAGAAGTGCAGCAGGTCCTTGAAGCAAAGTGGCGAAAGCAAAAATGGAATATTTGACAGTGTTTGTTCAGTACATCACAACAAGGTCTCATGAATACATGCAACCAGTATTCAGAGGACGATCCCACAGAAATCAGGAGTCCCCTGAAGAACGCCATAAACTCTCAAGGCTAAAGAAAGGTCTCACCAATATGTCTCTTCCCCTTTTGTTCAGAAAATGAGAGCACTCTTACTTTTTTAAAATTTATTTTATCTTTTCATACATATTTCCTTGGGACACTGTTATTATTGGGAGCCCAGAAGTGATAATGCGTAGCTGCACTGGGGGCAGGTGACATGTGAAAGCAGCTCTGGTCTAACTGTGATCCCTTCCACGTCCTCAGCTCTGCAATCACACACACACACACACACGCACACACGCACGCACACGCACACACACACGCACGCACGCACGCACGCACACACACACGCACACACACACGCACACACCTACAACAATGAATTAAAAAAAAACATACATCACTAACAACAAAGAAGTTTGATATCAGTATTTTATGGTATCTTTTCACTGTTTAATGATTGAATCGCTTAAAGTATGAATTAAAAATTTCACCTGTTTCTTCAGAATCAAGGAAGGAAGAACCTTCACCCTGAATGGAGGCCTTGGAATCAGGATGTCAGCGGATGTGTTCTCCTCCCAAAACTCTGCCTGTATATGTTTTCCATTCTCTCTGCTGACTTTTTGCTGAGTGCCACTTTAAGTGAACCTTGCCAGAACCTTGCCCCAATACTCAATGATGCCTTGAAGACCAGGCTTGGGAAACACTGGTAGAGATCACCTGTGACACTAATGTCATTGCTGGACTCACCTTTCACAAAAAATCCTAATGATGGGATGTTTTGTGTATTCATGAAACCTTACAAAAGTCTTTAAAGGCTGCTGCTTCTAACTGGTGCTGTGCTGTTCAAGGAAGTAGGAACTCAAGCATAAGCTATAGAATACACAAGTTATTTCTGTATTTATAACTGTATAATATTGGGAGCAAGGCTCTTTTCAGGCTAATGCTAATGGGGGGCAGTGAAATGGTAATGTTTGTGCTAGTGTTGATTCACTGCGTTGCTGCACACGGCAGTGAATTAACATTCGCCTTTTACATATTAAAAGCTAATTTTAGTGCATTGCCTTAGGCAGGGCACTAAGGCAGTGCACAACCCTGAGAGGAATATTTAGGCTTTTATTTTGAAGTTTTCAGTAAGCTTTATTTGAAATGGCTACACTAATCCGATGAGTAACAGTGGTTGCTTTAAATCAGTTATATAATGCCCAAAACATTCTGCAATGTTTGAAGCATGCAGAGGGTTATTTCTTTATTTTGATAGAACCGCAATTCACATCTGTCGCTCACAGTAATAGCAGCGGTAAGCGAGAGATTGTGTCATCATGACCGACTTTCATACCAATAGAAACATATTTGTGGGCGTGAGTTAAAAACTGTTTTGGGATCAGATATCCACTCTGTTTCTCGCTCTCGTGGAGGAATATTGCGCAAGGCAGTGCACTAACCTGGGAGATTTTTATTTTATGGTAAAGGCTAATATTAGTGCACTGCCTAAGACAGTGCGCCAACTTGAGAGGAATTTTGAGGCCTTTATTTTTAAATTTTCAGTAAGCTTCATCTTAAAGGGCCATGTGAAATAGTGATAGATTTTTATTGCTGGCCCAAACAAAATGAAAAAACACATTTGCTGGAGCCACTTCATGAACTTTATTAACGTTTACATTTAAATGAAAAATCAAATTCACATCACATCAAGCTAAAATTATGAAGTTCTGCTGTTGTATATTGTCAGCACAAATCTTCAGCTCAGAATTTCTCTGATTTTCTCTTTATTACTGTCAGTTCTTCAGAGAAACGAGCTGCTAGCTTTGCTGCTAATTCACTGTCATCCTGTTACAAAACTTAACGCTGTGTTCCTGAGCTCATAATTATGATCTTCTGTACTAAGCAGCTCTCTGATAACAGATGGCGTGTCCACAAACAAGTTTTCCTAAATATTGTACAATAAGCGAAAAGAGAGATGTAACTTCTATCATAAATATAGATTAACCAAAAACTCTGCAAATTACAATGAAATACTTTCTGATGGGCGCCGGAAGTAAAACCCATAATCGTTTCCCTTGGAAGCCTCTCAGGAACAAGGTGTATAGAATGTTCAATTCCAATGGAATCAATGACATCAGCAGAGATGACCTCACTCTATGATACCACAAAGAACCTCTCTCTTGAATGTGACTCACACTCAGTTTTCTCAGACCTGTTCCACAGTTCTATCGTGACAGATCTCTCTTCAGAGCACGTTCAAAACAAACAGGATATCGATTCCAGATATTACACGCCTTTCAGAGAAGCAGGAATTTACCAGAATATAGACATGAAGCAACAACAGATTGTTTGTGAACATGAAGTTTTTTCAGCTGAGCTTTCATGGGTCGACATGATGGACCTCAACATCCAAGTTGACTACGATGCAGTGGTTTTCCCTTTTGAAATTAACAGCGACAGCCCCATTGAGCCGGAAGACGAATCAGCAGAGATCCAGGGGAAATCAAGTCCTTCCGGCAACTTTGAGAGTCCAACATCATTGGAAGTCGAGCAGGAAACAACTCCCTCTGCTGGCTTCAAGACGACCCCTTCAGTGGAAGTTGTGGAAGAGAAGAGCCAACCAACATGTCATTGATCTCACAAAGCAGGTAGACGATCTTAAAAAAGGATTGCAGAGTAAGATTTTTGATCTCCATGAGGAAAGAGACCAAAGGATTGCATATCAGGCTGAAGTCAAATCACAGCAGCAGGAGATTCAAAAACTGCAAATCAAGTCAAACGTCAACATGGAAGAAACGAAGAAATGTGCCAGAGATTAAAGACGTGTCAAAGGTTTCTTGCTCTTCCAAAGTTACAGCCGACAAGAAGATTCTTCAACAGCTGGAGTATTTCAAGAGGGAGGCTGAAAAATACGCCTCCTGCAACAAAGGTCTGATAGAGGTAATGGTTGAAGAATACAGAGTGAGACTTAAATATGAGGAGCAGCTCAAACGTCACTCTGAGCAAGCTTCCAAATTCAAAGCACAGGAGGAAACAATGAAATCTCTGCAGGGTCAGGTTGCAGACTTGACCCGCAAAACCCTACTCTGCCTACATACGGCTCAGTTTTACCATCTGCATGGTTCTGCCATTGGATTACTGGGTTCTGCGCTTCCCGTACCCAAGGTAGTGGAGGTGCAGAAGGAGACAGTGTAGGAACGTGCGGCAGCTCTACCCGTGATGGCTGGCGACCCTCTGCCTCCCAAGCTGGATATCCCCATCTTCCGCTCCACCAACCCAGCTCCACGTGCCGCAGCGAATCCTGCCGCCATTCCTGAACCTGCCGATGCTCCTGAGCCTCCTCCAGCCTCTCCACCCCTCGCTGTGGCAACGGATCCTGCCGGCGTTCCTGACGGCGCTCAGGCCAGCACTCCAGCCTCATCTTCGTCCTCTTTACCCTTGGCTAGGGGATTCCAGGTGGCCAGGCTGGGACCTGGACGACAGGCTTCGAGGTTGGTGGCCTAGCCTGCCCCAGTTAGTGGGTTTACCGCCCCTCTCAGTGGACCTCCAGTTTCCCTGTTGTTCCCCTGTGTTCCTCCCGAGTTCCCCAGTGCACCTCCCGAGTTCCCTAGTGCTCCTCCCGAGTCGCCCCTCTGTGTTCCTCCAGAGTCGCCCCCTAGTGCTCCTCCAGAGAACCCACCTCTTAGAGCCTCACCTGAGTCTCCTTGTCGCTGCCTCCGGGCGGCCCCAGAGACTCCTCATTGCCGCCTTCGGCGCCGCAGATGTCCGCCGGATCTCTCCCATGGTTCCTGCCTACTGGGCTGCGGACGGCCACCGGACCTCCCACTGGATCTCCCACTGGACCTCCCACTGGATCTCCCACTGGACCTCCCACTGGATCTCCCACTGGACCTCCCACTGGATCTCCCACTGGACCTCCCACTGGATCTCCAACTGGACCTCCCACTGGATCTCCCACTGGATCTCCCACTGGACCTCCCACTGGATCTCCCACTGGACCTCCTACTGGACCTCCCACTGGACCTCCCACTGGATCTCCCACTGGATCTCCCACTGGATCTCCCACTGGACCTCCCTCGACGCCTCTACCCACCTTGTGGGTTTTTTTATTGTTGTTTTGGACTTTTGTCCGTTCTGCGTTTGCGCCTACGCTGGTTGGGTTGTTTTATGTTATTCCTTTGTTTTGGACTCTAGCCCCCCATCTGGCATCCCTCCACCCACCCTGATGTTGTTTTTTGTTTTTTCTTGGACTTTTCTGGGCGTCTTGGAGACGCCCGTGGGGGTGGGGGGTACTGTCATGTTCCGTGTTTTTCTGTGCGTTTATTTTGAGTTTTCTGTGTCCCTGAGTCTCCTTGTTGTCCTGTCTTCCCCCCAATTACTCCCAGGTGTGTCTCGTCTTCGTGATTACCCAGTGTGTACTTAATCCCTCCTGTGTCCTTTGTTCCTTGTTGGGTAAACAGACTTACTTCTCACGTAAGTCCACCTGTCCTGTTTGACTCGTGCTTTTGATTAACAGGCTTCTGCAGTACTTGATGACTGCAGAGTTCATGCAATCATTTGGATCAGCTGTTCTGAAATAGAAACAGATCTAAAACATGCAGAGCAGGAGGTTTAAGGACTGGAATTGAGAAGCACTGACCGAATGTCATATAATGGTGCGTTCACACCAAATGCGTTTTGAGCATCAGGCACGTCTAGTTTGCATTCAAACTAGACGTTTGAATGCAAAGGTCTAGTTTGTGGAGGCAAACTATGTGGAGGTACGTCGAGGGCCGTTGCAGTGCGCTTCGAGTGTCTAGTGCGGCGCAGTTTGACACATCTAGCTCATCCAACACTCCACATAGACTTTGAATATCAATCAGACTCACCTGACGCTCAAAACGTGTTTGAGCGTCTGAATGCGTTTGATGTAAATGCATCATTAGAATGTTCAGCTTCAATGGTAACAATGACATCGGCAGTGATGACATCACTCTGTGATGCATCAAATGAATCTCTCTCTGAGTGTAGCACATTGGCTGTTTTTTCAGACCTGTTCCTGTTCCAGAATTATGAGTTATAAGTTCTGAATCTTCTACAGCTGCATTGTTCTATTATTTGAAGGCACAGAATCAACCCAGTACTGGTTCACATTCTCAGGTTAGAGAGACTCACCTGGTATATAGTTAATTTTTTGGTACTGGAATTATATGTTTTCATTTAATCAAAGCATGTCATGAATATGTGTGCATGTACTCCATCTTAAATCCAGAGAATACTAGTTTGTTGTAGATTTTGCCACCACTAGATGATATGCATATAAGACATAACAAAAACAGCACTATTCAGAGATTCAATGAGTTTATATCAGTTGTTCCACCATGTTTGTATTCTGACATTCTGCCATCACTGTAGTTCTAAAGAGCAGCTCAGAGGGAGACAATACTCTGACACAAAACAGTGTCAGTGAGATTCAAAACAGACAGAGTTTTGTTTTGAGTTGAATTTGGCTCGTTATTTGTTAATTATGTCGCCACAGTTACTCAAAATGCCAACAAAAGTAATTGTAATTGTGAGGGGGGCTCGCAGTGGTACGAGCCGCATTACGGTGGCAGGAAGCAGCGGTTATTTTGAGGTGCAGAACAATAGGTGCCTGCCATGAAAGTCAGTCCCTGCTTTCCCTATGGATTGCTATGGCAGACCCCAACAATACCCTGAAATCTACCTGTGATCTAGATGTCAGGTGCACCTCACAAGTTGTTCACCAATGTGACACTAATTAGACTACCAGTTACCGGTAATTAAACAACTACTAGTCTATTCAGATTTAACTATAGTATACATTGAAAACAGACAATTCTGTCTGAGTTAGCTTCATCTTAAAAGCAGTTCTCCCTGTCTCTGTAAGATATCTAGTTAGAAGGTTAAGCTGAATCAAACTGACTGATACTTTCTCTGCAATAAGCTTTGACTAAAACAACCAGAGACATTCTCTGCTGTAAAAAACTGCATTTTAATTCTTCAATTACATGTGTTTTCTTTAACTGTCCAGCTGACCCACCAAGAGCCGAGTGGCTAACGCAAAGTAACAGTTTGATGTATTCAGCCTACAGAATTGTCTGATTTTTCTGTTTCACTTTTTATATATTTCAGACGACCAGCTTTGCTGAGTGAAGCTGGTCTTTCCACCGTCTTCACTCAGGTGGAGTTGGCTGTAAAATATTGTTGTATTAATATCTTAATGTCATTGAAAGTTTCCAGAGGCTACTAAGGATCAACCAGAGCCTTGAATAAAGAAACAAACAAACAAACAAACAAACAAAAATACATTTGAAAGTAGTTTACCTCTTTCTATTTTGAAATCATCAGATTTATGGGGCCTCTATGTGTTCTTTTTTGATAAAACAGAATTTTACAGCAATTTAAACTTTTTACAGTAGAATAGCACAAGAAAGAGACATGTGCCTCTGTCAAAACACTTCATCGGCTTTACAAGTCAAACCTCTGAAAGAATCAGCAAAATAAATGTGTTGCCTTCTTTTCCATTAACACAATGAAGCACAGTGATGCAACAAGAACTCACATTGTCAGAACCACACTGCTTATGCCACTAAAAATGTGCATTATGTTTCATACAGGACAGAAAATTAACATTAAACAAGTGTGTGCATTGGCATTGCTATTATTACCTTCAACCTTAGCCACAGTGAAAGTGAGCGCTACTCTTTCTCTAAATTCATAGGTGCTACAAATAATGACAGTATAATCCTAGAGGGTAACAAAATATGGTGTGGTTGCTAAAGTGAGGCACATTTAAGGCATGGTGTAAAGTAATAGTGAAAGACCACTATATACTGTAGCATGATTCCCCTGACCAGGTGTGTGTGTGCGCGTGCGTGCGTGTGTGTATGTCAGGCTATGAATTTTATTATGGCTCCAAAATAGACTCTGCCCCCAAAGCCCAAGCCTTTACACATCTTCAATTTCAAAAAGGTGGATAGAAGAGAGCATTGGAGTGGGGAGGCGGCGGCGGGTGAATAGGATTCCATGAAGAAAAGAAAAAAGTAGAAGGAGGAAGAAGGCAGAAAAGAATGGCAGCAAGGGGAGGAAAATGAAAGCAAGCTGATTCAATCTTCAAGCACCTTACAAGCGTTTGCGTCAGGTTTCTTGTTTAAAAGAAGAGGCCGGGGAGAGGATGGGGACGGGGAAGCAGGCGGAGACAGAAGCATGGCAAACCAAGGATTGCGTGGGAGAAATGTCCAAATTTTCTCTGTGTTTTCTGTCTGTTTTTCATATTTATTCCCTCTTTCGTGAACAAAACTGCACTGGAAGAAATGTAATTCTGTCTGGATGTGCAGCAGAGCTGCAACATGTGCATTAGGCAGGCTCACAGAGACACATCCTAATTCAGAACTATACTATACTCAGATAGATAGATAGATAGATAGATAGATAGATAGATAGATAGATAGA
>VMRN01000056.1:1852684-1892674 GCA_010277015.1 Poeciliopsis turrubarensis
ACAACACCAAGTTGTCATCCCCAAGTTGTGCTCTATAGTCCTGTTTCTGCCCTGACCCCTGGGCACACAAAGAGCTGATATAAAGCATGGGAGAGGGACAAATATACATCCTTGGTATTCATTTAGCCAAGCTGAATCCAGCCTGACTGGTTACCTCTAATTAAAAGTTAAAAGTTTAAAATAGTTCCAGACCTCTGGCTTTGCACTTGGCTGGCTTACTAATGCAACTTTAGTTCATTGTCCTCCAGCTCCATCTTGTCACTTGTTGCAAGTGAGACAAGTGCAAATCTTCTGGCATGTGTGAGTGATGGGAGTAAAGCAAGGAGGGGCCATGTGCACATAACTAATGCTCAATATGGTAAACTACCAATCCTATATTTAGATTATAATAAGCAGAGTAACACAACTCTATACAGATAGGAACAATTGTTCCGGGGCTTTTTCAGGTATTTACAAATTCAAAGAATTGATTTCCAAACTTACCAAATACTCCTTTACTCTTGAGTAATTGGACGCCTACTTTTTACTTTTACTTGAAGTAAAAGTAAAGGTAGTGAAGTAATGCTACTCTTGAGTACAATGTTTAGGTACTCTACCAACTTCTACCTTCAACTTCACAAACATGACAGTCCTTTCACTTAAATAGGTTCCTTAGCTTAGAAATAATCCAGTATGTTCATACGAGTCACTCAAATTATATTCACTCACAAATACACTACCACACACTTCTCTCACACTGCCAGGCTCTTCTGGGATCCACACATGGCAGCTGCCTCCCAGTGCAGCTGGACCCCTGGAGAAACCTATGTGCTATGAGATTCCCATCATAGAACATCTTTATTTCTATCTGGGGGTTCTCCAGGCCACTGGGCCAGTCTACACAACTCCTCAATAGGACTCTGGTGTTTATGGACCCGTCTCCTTCATGTGTTTCTGCTGCCTTCAGACCAACCTCTAGGCCTCCCCTGGTGACTCTTGGGGCCTGCAGGCTGGTCTTCAGACATCCTTTATGTAAGAGTCTCACCGCTGGATTCTGGACAGGTTTGCAGTGATTCTTCCTCCAGAGCCTCTCTGCCACTGACATCTGCCCAGTTTCAGGTTGTTGTTTATTTTTTGGACAAAATGAGTTCATCCAGACCCAACACTACCCACACATATATAATCCCCAGGTATTTGTGTCATGGTTTACATTTGTGTTTGTGCTGTGATCATTTCTTGATTATTTATAACTGATTTTATAAATGACATCAGTTTATGCTGAGTTTATTTCTCTGTGTTGAGAAATGAACTAAACAGATTCAAACAGAGTTTACATTCATGTAATTTCTGTTTGTTTCATATTGAACAGAATGTGAATCAAACATTCTTATTGTGTCTACCCTGATTCCATGTACTGTTCAGCTTGATTATGCTGGTGCTACATTTTTTCGCATTTGATTTATTGATGATCTGTATTTAGTTCAGGCCCGTCTGAGGTCTTTGTGTTTAGAAGTCATCATACGTCAGTTTCCCTGCCCTGAAATCTCTCCCAGCTGCTCTGACACCTCTGACTAAACTTACATGGTTTCACCTCTCCTCAGTACCTCAATGCCTCGATTTCCATTGTTCACTGCAGTTTGTCACCCGTTGTGTCTGCGCTGATTCCATGTACTGTTCTGCTTCTGCCTACCTTTAGGTTTTTATTATTGTATCCTTCTTAATCACTATGCTGCACCCCAGTTTCCATCTGCCCAACATACCAGTCAATTATTGTGAGAGCTTTTGCTATTATGATTGGGAAACACAACACGTATAATTCTGTGTGCAAACGTTGCAAACAGAGTCAGCTTTATTTTTGGCTGCATATGTTTTGGCTACATAAGTCACAGTGACTCCTACCTATGCAGTAACTATAATAAATGTAAGAGCCTCACAATCTATGCGCTTATCTTGAGAACAAATTTCTCAGATTAAATTCCTAAATCAAAAGGCACTACATACAACATGCACAAATTAATTTGTTTTATTTTCCTTGGTTACATTTTCCATGCAACACATTTGGTAGATTTAGAATGCATTTGCCTGCTGCTCCCCACCATTATATGCTTCAGTTCATACATCTATTTGTGAGCCCATAAAACAGGCATTGACTACCCATGTAAATTGTGTTCCTCACAATAAATTATATGCCTACTTGCAAAAATACATAACTGCTGTCGGTCTCCGCGCTTCATGTCACCGGCATGCTAATAGCATCATGCTGGGGGGCCAATGATGCCACTTCCATTATTTTTCCATTTAGCAACAATTTTGTGTCGGAAACTAGGGATGGTGAAATTGCCTCTGTCTTCCCCCAGTTCTGATTTCTGCCATCCTCGCTGCTTCGTCTCACAGGCAGGCAGACTTTATACCTCTGAGTGGCTGATTCTGACTCTTCTCTCCCTCTCCGCTCAGCCTTGCAGGCACATGAGGATAGTTTTCATCTTGGTGAGCGGATAGAAAGCGTCAATGACCTGTGTACACCTTTGGTTGAGTGGACAATTTTGTCTGGAGCTGCAGAGGCTACAAGCTTAATGGTGAAAGGTCAAGGTTCCTCACGACAAAACCGACATCTGCAGAAAACAATGCAGAAAACCTGCTTCATATGCCAGACCAATTACACATGCAGGATACTGCAGAATCTTGGGTTCTTTGTTGTAACAAACCCTCCACTCCCCCCCAAAAAGAGGGTGATTCACTCAGCAATAACTCTAAAAATATCTGACTGGAAAAGATTTAAAAAGGAAGATTGCTTTAATTTTTTATTGAAAATAATTAGAATCTTAAAGTGGCAGTCTTGGCTAAATAGTGTTTGTGTACAAGAACGGCCGCATATCCTAATTGCCCTGCTAGTGTGACACCAACTTAAAATCATATTCAGGATTTGAAAAGAAACAAAAGAAAAAGTCACAGACCGGATAACTGAGAATCTATATAAAGACCATTTTGCACAGCTTGTATGGGTTTGGAAAACCAATGAAATTGCAAATTTCTTTTCATATCCTCACATGTCTTAAATAAACAGCAGCCTCTCTTTCTCCTCTCTCTCTCTCAAACATTAAATATTAATCTGCACATGACCTCCTCTTTAAGATTGCAGACAAGATGTTGTTTTTTTTTTAGATCAGGTTTGTAGTGTTTGACAAAAACAAAGTTTTATTATTCCCAGAATGTTAGCAGACATAGCGACACTAAGACAGAAACAAAAACAGCTGGTTTGGGATTTTAGGACTATAAAACTGATTAATATAAGTTCTTTCTTAAGTACCCAGTTATAGGATTACCTAAGAATAAAAACCTAAATTTGTGAATAAATAACTCAAATGTTTTAACACACGTCACACACACACACACACAAATAAAAAGAACAATGCAGCTTTTCTACTCACGTATGAGGAATATTACAATCTCCTGCCACAAGGGGCATCAGAGCATCAGAGACACAGGATAGCAGTGGTTCCCAAAGATTTTCTGAGACCCACACACACACATACAAAAAAAGAAAAAAACAAGAAAAGAAAAAACAAACCCTCAACTGACCACCCACATCATTCAACCAGACATTAAGCTATACATATTTTTTGCACATATTTTGTTTTCAAACTCCACTGAAGTTTATTTCACACTTCAGGTTGCAACAAAACACACTACAAACCATCTTTACAGTGAAACACTTTCGTGTAACTTTTTTTTCCCCCTTTCATCCATACCATACTGCTTCCCCTCCCCCCTGCAATGTCAGCGTGCTCCCCCTGCAGGGGGCGCACCCCACACTTTGGGAATTACTGCACAATAGGATCTTGAATGACTTTGGTAAGATGACATGTTTACAATTGTTTCTGTAATCAGCTTCTGTGTTTTTCTTTAACAGTTAAGGTAGAACATGTCTCCCTGCCAGTTGATCAATGCATGCCATCCTGATCTGAAAGATTTATTGATATCCCTGTACCTGATGCTGGATCCACAGCTGGACATAGTAACAATTTCAATTTAATGACTTAGGCATTTTATCACTGACATTACAGTAACAGATGAACCCCAACTTCTTGAACCACAGTGAGGGCTGGGAACCACCCAGAAGAAGTTAACTACTCCTGACACAGAGCCCTTTTCTTTACCAGTAGCGACAGTCATCATTATCATCCTGTAAGTCGAGATCTGAACAAAAAAAAAACAAAAAAAAAACACCCCCATTTTATTTATTTTTTAATTATTTCACAAGGGACTGAGGTATGCAGAGGTTGCACTAAACCAGGGATTCTCAAATCCAGGCCTAGAAGGTTTTAGATGTGACTCTGCTTCACCACGGCTGAGCCAAATAATCAGGTCATTAGCAGCACCTCTTCAGCTGTCTGATTAAGGCATGTTGAATGAGGGACATTGGCCCTGGAAGCCTGGATTCGAGGACCCCAGTATTAGACATTTTTGTTGTCCATCACTTTAGCTGATTCAGTCAAAACAATTCCACCATAATCTATTTTTATAACTATACTTATTTAGTTTTCGGGAGAAACAAGGTTAGATCAAACCCTATTTCCATCATGGGAGAGGAGTGGAAATTGTTGAGGAATAGAAATACTTTTGTGTTCACCTGAACAACAGACTGGACAGGAGACGCAACAGTGAAGCCGTCTACAGGATGGGACAAAGCAGACGGGGGACGACTGTGGAACCTCTGGAGATGAAGGAAAGACAGATTTTGAATAAAAACAAGAAAATCATGGACATCCATCACCATCCTTTTCACAGTTTAGGGAAACTGTCTTTAGTCAGAATCTTCTTCAAATTCTCTGCAATACAGACTGCAAGGCGGTCTTTCCTGTCAATCATTACAATGACTCTTTGAAGAATTTGATTTGATATGAGTTACAACAACATTTAATTTCCCTTTGGGATCAATAAAATATTTCCAAATTTGAATGGAATGGTATAAGTTTTCAGTTGCGTTGAATTTTTATTTGATTAACATGCAATAATAATCAAGATCCCATCACACAGATAAAGCAGATGAACACATCTTTGTTTCCACAGCGACAGAAACCATTGACTGTGGCCCCAATAAATATGTTTGAACAATGAAATTAAATGACTTCACTTAAACTATGAGCGCTACACCTGCTGTGATCTGAATGCACAGCCTCTCGAGATGGTCTGCATCTAGAGAAGATTAGATTGGGTGACCTGGCTCAAGCACTTAGAAATATCTGAGCCCAATCCAACCTGACTGATTAGCTTAGTATGCTCATCTTCCTTCTTTAATTATCTTAATTTACTCTTTCATCATTCTTTTAGTATGCTACCTCCAGCCAACGTCCAAGGTTTAGTGGGTTGTGTGGCTTGATTTTAAGAAGAAAGAGTTACAAGGGTGAAGAAGCTCAATACGTGATATTTGTGACTTTAGAGCTTTTTTTTGTTTTTGGTGTTTGTTGAAAAAAATGTGAAATTAATAATGTTTTTAAACTTAAGACTCTTTGACCTTCACTTGGTTGTAAGAGAAAAATAAGTGAATATTTTCTCTCAGTGCACAGTACACAGTTCAATAAACATTTTATTTGTGGAATTCAAGTTTAAATGACTGTGAGATTATGAAAGTATAGAAATTCTTTATAAGAACAAGAAAACAGTTTAGCAATGCAATAAAATTGGTTTAAATTCTCCATTATCCTCATAAGGCTGAGCCCAATCACTTTACAAATGTAGCATAGTTCAGCTATTTTCATTCAAGATTTATATTGTGTTCATGCTTCATCAATTACTCATGTCCATAGGCAGAGGTTTCAATACACAAATACAAACTATGAGCATTTTTTTTAAGTACTACTCCTGTTTTACCCTGACTAGAGCAGTAAATTAACTTTTACCTATTAATTTCTTGCTCTATCAACTAGCATAGTTAAAACCAGATGCTTTGTTTCGTCCAGGGCGATTGGACTCTCAGCTATTGAGAAATTATTGCGTCCTAGAGACGTGGACTCTGTCAAAGTTTTACCCAGTTGCAAATGTTTGGCCATAATATATGCAACACGTCAGTCCCAATGCTACGAAGGGGCTGCATTGGAAACACCATCCTCCGAAGAGATAAGTGCAAAGCCCAATGGACAGCATCTGTTCACTTCCTCCACTGCCATTACTTAAACTATAACTCTAAAACAGTGCAGAAAATCAACATCATTATTGATGACTTCCTCCGTTTGGCCCTGTTGACATTGAACTAGTAAAATCCGCTTCAATGGGAGAAATCCCAGATGGAGTATGGAGATGAAGCATATCAGAAAGACCTTCAGGATAAGAGCTGTGTGCCTAAATATTTTTTCAAATCAAATCTGTATACTGCCAAATGACATCAATGTGACAGACTGTAAACTTTAAGCTGTAATCACCAAATGCAGAGGCAGCTAGTCATTCATTTTTTAGTTTGTTAAAGTCTAGTTCCATAACCAGCTCTTACAGGACATTCATGATCATCTTTAGATATTTTCTTTAGATACCACTTTGGATTGGTAGTAAGGGAGCATTGTAAACTAGAAAGCCTCTCTACAACTCTAATCTTGTTGACAACAACAGAGTTACATTGCACCTCTTTGATCTTGTTCTTGTTCAGCAGTTGGTCAGTCATTCTGAGGAAGGGAAGGCAGAGAAACCTTTAGAGTTGGAACATTCTGTTAGAGCCACAGTGCTAGTTATAGGAGTGGGATTTTTTTTTTTTTTTTTTTTAGTTGTGTCCACCATTTCCTCAGTAAGATGTGACCGGCATGAGTCGTCTCTCCAGCTGGAGCACATCAGACCTAATTAGAAGGAGCAATTAGAGGAGCAGATTTCCTGACGCTGGCAAATGTCTTAGATCCTTATTCTTTATTAAGGACCACGCCACAAAGGTATACGTTTAAAGATTTATTGCAGGAAGGGTATGAAGAGGTGAAGGGATGAGGGAATGAAATAATGAGAGGATGAAGGGATGAATGAGTTTGGCTTGGTCATCTGGGAATAATGCTGAAGGCTTGGGAGTCTCAGAGTGGAGGTATGGCCTTCGGGAAAATTTGTTCCACTTATTTCATGAGACAACATAGGATCCCCTAGATGGAACCTGGAGCAAGAAGGAGTAACACGTGGTTATGAGATGGAGGGAAGGAAAAGGGGGATGAGGATGATTGGTTAAAGGCAAGGAAAAGAAAAGAGGCGATGGGCTGAAGAAGGAAGAGGTAAAAGAGGCAGACAGTAAAGCGAGTAGGGCTGACAAAACGTAACAGACTGAGAAGAATGGGTGAAAAGAGTATAAATAGGCTGCTTGGGTTTTTTGGGTAATGCCCTGCTCCCGAACCAAAGTTAACATATTAATTAATTTATTTTATCTAAAAATGTAAACATAAGATTCCTTCCCCATGCTCTGTATGCCTCTTGATGTTGCTGTCCTGGATTGTCGAACAAGCCAACTTTGATTCCTCTTCTGATTCCTTGCAGTCTGCTGATCCAGCAGGGATCTCACCCTGAACACCTGCCCACCCACCATTCAGCAGTCACTCACAGGCACAACTCCTAGAAACTAAGAGAGAGACACAATCGCCATCGGAACTCATCACCCGCTTCCTGCTTATCCCTTTTTGGATCCTTATTAATTCTGGGACAGAAAGAAAACTCCAGCAGGTCATCTTCATATCCTGCAAAAAACTCTTCTATTTAGTTCCCGACCCAAAAGGGAGAAGGGTTCAAGAAAATGGATGGATCTATTTTCCAGTGTGGATCCAGACTATAGTCTTTTAAAATAGCACTGATGCATGCTGTATTTTTTTTTTTTTTTAATCTGATAGCCACAATTCCAGACTGCATGAAAATGCACTCATATTTCATAAACACGTTTCCATGTTACATGAAAGACGTGTGACAACTACAACCAGCTGAAAACGTTCAGAGCCTTCAGCGTCTCAGAGCAAAGGCTGTTTCCTCTTGGCGAAGGAGTTTTCAATCTCCTTGGTGACCTCCATCTAAGGGATGGATTCACTCCAATTGTACTCAATGGTGAAGGTGCAGTCCAACCCTCCCTTAGTCTTCTGACCATTAGTTTTTATACTTCTGTATCAAAATACAATTAGTTTAGTTCCATTTTCCTTTTTCTGAATCCACAGATAACTAATAAAAATATAACAAAATATAGTTTTTTATTTTAGTCAAGCCACAAAACTAGTTTGGTTAAAAAAAAAAAAAAAGGATGCATGGCGCAAGCAAGCACAGCAGCGGGATCAATTTCCAAGTAATACTTTCTAAAGAATGAGGGCACAATTTCAGTCATTTTTATTTAGACGTTTTTTTTGCTGGAGAATGATAATGTTGCGCCACTCATCTCAGTATGTGACATATACATGTATCTTTGAAGTGTTATGGTAAATGTTAAATTGACTGAACTTGTATATAGCACTTTTCTAGTCATACCAATAACTCTGTGCATCTCTCCAAGAATCACTGCCAACATTTGTAGACTCATACACAGGTCTGAAAATTCTTGCTCAACTTTGGGTTAAGAGCATTGTCCAAAAACACATCCAAACACACGCGTGCGTATACACACTGACACACACACGCACACACACGCACACACACAAGCATACATCATTTGCTACAGTTTAGTCAGAGAACTAAAATCCCCTCCCCTACGCTATGATTGACTGGTATTGGCCCCTACTGTCACAGTGTGTGATTGTGACCTCTGTTTGACCTGCTGGGGATATATGGCATTCCCAGGTTATCTGCATAATGCAGAGGGAGAGAGGTGGAGGAAGCCATGTGAAGAGAAGAGAACGGGATGAAGAGACGTAGAGGAGGGGCAGGCATGGAGAGACAGAGAAGAAAATAAGGCTGGATCAAAGACATTACTGGGAACACACTGTGCTAAATTAAACAGGTAGCAATGGTTTCTAAATGACTGGTGCAGGCAAATTATTTTTGTGGAGGATGCCACACACACAGGGACCTGATGTGTGTGAAACTGTGTAAATAAATGAATACGTGAATAGGCTGAAAATGAAGAGAGACCTAGTTTAAAAGCAGAGATTACGATTTAATAGTTTACTTAATAGTTGACTAGAGATATCTTGATCAAGTGATTTGATTAATATTAAATGATCTACTTAAAGGGAACCCAAGTCCAGTCTTCATGAGCTACGATGCTGCATCTTTTAGATGCATTCTTTCTCTTGCACTCATAAATCAAATAGCTGAATTCCCTCATTAGTGCATCAGTCAGCCATGTGCAGCCCTGGTAATGAGCCATACATTTGACTCAGGTGTGCTGCAGAAGGGATGCCTGTAAAAATTGCAGGACAGGAGCTGTAGAGGACTGGAGTCATGATCAGAGACACAAGAAACAAGCAGTTCAGACAAACGCTTGTTCCTTTTCACTGGGCCAGTTTCCCTCTGGAAGGATTGCTCTCATTTCTCTGGAAGTAAAATAATGCTACAGACCCAGCACACACATGGAATAGCATAGATTATGATGAGCTAACTCAGGTGTCAAACTGTATTCATAAAACTACTTGTTAAAGGTGACCTATTATGCTATTTTGAACAAGTCAGGATAGGTCTATGATAAATGAAACATGTTCATTACATTTTTTGCACAAAATCATTCTTTGATAATGAGATTTCAGTCTGGCCAGTTCTCCCTTATGTTGAGCTCCTTTCAGAATGAGTATGGTGATGGTCTCTACCTCCTAACTAACTCCAGTTCTTGTGGGGGGGGGGAATATTGCCCTACATGTTTTAGACCTGGCCATGCACCACCACACTTTATTTAAATGGCTCAGTTGTCTCAATAGTAACTCTTGATTTCTGCAGAGGTCTGGTGTCCTTGAAACAGAGAAACATCAACAACTATTACATCCATCCATAAGGTATAGAGTTAGTCATTATAATGTCAGATATAATTTAACTAACCCAGCGATTCAGCACTTCTACAGAAAAAAAATCCACAAACTGTGTTTTTGAACTGAATGAAATGTAGTCCAAGCTTTTCTACAGAGAAATTGTCAGTGTAGTTCTCATTGTACCTCAACCTCATGAGTCAACATGGCTTTACATTCTGAGCAGGAAGGAGCGTTGAGCTCTTTAACTCACTAAAAGCCTTAAGTCACTGATCATTTTCAAACATCGTACAGTGATGCACAATCCCTGCTCACAGTACCCACTGCGTAATTATCTTGACAGCAGAGACTCACCATGCTAATAAAACAGATGTAAAAAAAACAAAAGGGGCTTTTTAGAAGTGGGTTGTACACATCCTCCTCTCTTTTTAACTTTTTGTCACAGCAGACAATCACTTATCCAGATGGCAGCTGATGTGGTGGGAGGGCAGAAGGTCTCTGCAAACACACACACTATACAGATATTTATTTTGGGGAAATGCTCTCAGATACATCAAATCAAAAGCATGAATATAAAAACTCTATGATGCTTGAATGGAAACTGGCTCTCACAAAGCGTGACACACACGCACATAGTCATAAACATCTGTTAGGTTGTAAGTGCAGGTATCCCGCTATGCTGTGTACAGCAGTAGCAAAGCACAGATGATGTCTGCAGATGCTTGATGGTTCCCAGTATGAGCAAAGCACTGCTGGGATAATTTGGGATTCTTCCAATTGACATTTTGTGAAGGGAAACAGATTGGTTTGTTTGCTGTCATTTATCATGTGTTTATCCCTATCATATCAGAATGGTGCGTTGAAACAAAAGTGGAAAGTTTTGACAGTTGTGCCCGTTTCTTCCATAAGTTGCAACCAAAGCATTTAGAAACCAATAACTCCTTTTTGGGAAGCTCCAAAGAACAACCTATATGCATTTCTTATTTTTGACACAATGACATTACAGTGTTAGCATTCACTTTTTCTTTTCATCAAGTTTTGAAACATCTTGAAATGTGTGTATGTGTGCCTCAAATAGCTTTCTACGTATACATTAGTGTGTTCAGGTTGGATTTGTCAACCTCCTTACCTCCTGGAGTTTCCATTATGACTGTGACCATTTTACAAAATGGAGGTCATATCAGATGCCATTTCCCTCTAACCTGTCTCATCCAAAATGCATCATTTTTCCACACATTATGCTTTAGTGATGGAAAGCGGTAGGAGAAATGGAGTTATATTTTTTCTGGTTATTTTAAACAGTGCTGAACAGAAGAACCCAAAGCTGTTGACACATACTCACTTGCAGGTTTTAAAGGGGAACATGGGGCTAAAGAAGAAATTTGCTTTGAATTCGGACCTCTGTCTCTTTATGAAGCTCCTCCTGAAGCTCCTCCTGAAGCTCCTCCACCTTCAGCAGTGAGGTGGGCTTGCTGGGGGATCCAGTGCTGAGGATTGTGGCCCCTGAGGGTTTTTGGTGGCTTAGGAAGATGACTTTCTGGTAGCTGCAAGCGACACTTTTAGTACATAAGTGTCCAGCTCCAGTCCTCAAGGGTGAAGACTTTCTGATTGAAATGTTCCAACTACCACCTCACCATGCCAGAGTTCTGCAGAGGCTTGATAATGCACCTTCATTTGGTCCAGGTTTGATAAATGAGCTAAAATAAGCAGAATACTGACTCTGGAGTGCTGCATTGGACACCAGGATGCTGGCCCGGTAGCTGTGCTGCTCCTGGGTGAGTCTGGGGTGTGTCATCCCTGGGCTGGGGTCCCATGTAATTTGGGTGGTGGGTGTATCGCAAAGTTTTGTGCAAGTGTATGCACTGGTGCCAGGCCCTGGTGCTTTTGGTGCATTGGTGGACCCTTGGGTCTTGTTTTCTGGGAGTTGATCCATTGTTGCCGTTGGTGTCTCTGGAAGGGCATTTTCCTGGATTCCCTCCCCATTCTGTGATACCTCCTGGTCCATCACATGCAGGACATCAGGGTGCATGTTTTCTGCATGAATATTTATAGGAGCTTTAACCCTTTCAATTCAATCTGTTCACCTTTACTTTTGCAATTATTTTAAATAAACTGTACAAGTAAATTAATAAGCAATCATTGATTAGATTTGTGCATTAGCATGTATTCAGTATGCAAACTAGTAAGGCAAGACCAGGTGAAGCAGTTTTATTTGTGCAGCACATTTTCAGCAACAAGGGATTTCAAAGTGCTTTACATGATTAAAAGAAAAATAAAACAAGAAACATCACATTCCAGATGCAAAGTAAAGAAGAACAGTGACAGGCTGTAAGACAGACTACAGCTCATGATGTTCCAGTTGTTATTAAGCAAAGGCAGCTCGAAACACTTGGGTTTTTATCCTTGACTTAAAGAAACTCAGTGTTTCAGCGCTGGTGGGAACTGGAACACATGCGGGGAGGAATGAATCCCCTCCCACCCCCACCTCCCTAAAGTGTTGCAGCACCTACATCATGATGGCCACTTTTGGTCTACTGACTGCCCTAACTGCCACTCAAGCAGCACTACACCCCACCTCATTCGCCCGGTTCAGGGATTCAGACACTGGGCTTTATTGACTGGTTTGGAATTGTCCTTCTCAGGATAGCCTACTTATCCTTGCAGCGCTGCCTCTATCGCAAGAAGATAATCTTCTGTGATTACCTTCTCTTTTTCATCTGCTTGCTCTATCTCTTTTCCTCTCCCTCTCTGTTTTGTCGATTTCCACTCCACTCTGTTACATGACCAACATAGCCCCCAGTTGCCAGACTCATCACTTTGCTATTTTCTGTCATTCTCTCTTGTCAGAGTTTTTGTTTAGTGTGTAGGTAGAGGTAGTAAAGCTCCTCCAGGCCGTCTCACTGTGTGTTTCTTTGTGAAGGCACCCCCTCGGCCAGCTGCCTATTCACACAGTGCAGCCAATTAGGACCCCATTCAGAGAACATATTAGAGGACATGAGATGCACTTTTGTGCAACCCCTTTTGCTATAGATATTCCCTAATTTTTAAGCCTTCTGACATACCTTTTTTTTTTCTCCTTTCCTTTCTTTAACAACATTTTCTTGAATTAACTTTAGTTTCAGGGATTCATCACAAATGGTGCATGATTTTGTTTGTTGAACATTTCTCAGTTGTAAGTTAAAACATTTTGATTCCAGCAATGCTAAAATGAGTTGTTTTTATTTTTGTAGTACAATCTATGTGCGGTTTGAAGAGTGGACATACTGTGAATTAACTTTGCTTTGGGGAACAATAGAATGACCATTGACCTGTATTCCAGATCAGGGGTGTCAGACTCATTTTCATTTTGGGTCATATTGAGATCATTAATGTCCTCAAAGGTTCCGGTTGTGTATGTATTGATAAAACTCATTAACACGCTGTTGAAATATGAATAAATATCTACCGAATAGTTATTTAGGTAGTTCTAAATAACCTTAATTCTTAAAGAAGTACCTTGCTTTAAGAAGTAAGGCACTTCTTAAAATTAAATATTACTGAACATCTTTTCATATTGATGTAATTTGGCAGCATGGAGATTAAAACTGTTTTCGTTCATCCATTTTCTTTTCCTTAGTGGGGTCTGGGAGGAGTGATGGTGCCTATTTCCAGGGAGACAATTCGAGCTGGAGGTGGGGTCACCGTGGACAGGTGACCAGTCTGATGCAGGCCAACACGGAGACAGACCGGACAAACAACCACACACAAACACACTCACACCTAAGGAGAATTTAGAGAGACCAATTAACCTGACAGTCATGGTTTTGGACTGTAGAAGGAAACCGGAGTACCTGAAGAGAACCCATGTTTGCACAAGGAGAACAAACAAACTCCGTGCAGAAAGACCTCGGGCCAAGACCTTCTTACTGCAAGGCAACAACGGCACTGTGCAGCCCCTTAAATCCACTTTCATTTGACTGATTAAACATTTAAACACTCAAATGTCTTGAAGCTTCTATTTCTGTGTCCAGAGGGCCACATAAAAAGTTATGGCGGGCCAGTTTTGGCCCTGTGGCCATGAGTTTGGCACTCATAGAGTTTCAAACATTGAAAACACTGAATTATTGTGAACCTTTTGATTCACCATGACAGTCATACCATGATGTTTGTTTCCAAAAGAGTTGTTCTACCAAAAGCTGTTAAAAAATACATTTGTGGATTGAGCCAATCAGAGGAGCCTCCAAATTTAGACATAAATACAGTGAACCCAAAGGCCAGAAGCAGCTTGAATATTATGATACAACACCGTTACATCTGGATGCTCTGAGTCTAAAGCCCAGAAAAGCTGCAGCCGATTTGGGACGTTGATTTGAAAAGAGAAGGACATTCAACTACCTCCAGTCCATTTGCATTTTACTCATACTGTTCCATCAACAGTGACCACTTGTGCTCTTTCATGTTTTGCCCTGTCAGACCACAGTTTGGTTGTGAAGGGTAACTCAGCCATCCTTACATAACAAAAGACCTTAATTGACACAGACAACAATTTGTTGTCATGTTTGACATCTTTTACAGTCACCTTTACCAAAATAGTTCTCTAATCTCACTCTGCAAAGCAATCATTAATTGGTTGATCCCACCGTGACATAGGAATAAAAAGAGAGGTATGTGAAGAGGGAAGCAGAGGAGGGCCTTGTAATGGATACTGTGTCCAGTAATTAGGCTTCAGGTCCTGTGTTAAAGTGTCGTGACTTTGGGAGAGCCATTTAGCCTGCTAATGAGTCTCTAACAGTTTATTGATGCCACTTCTCCCATCACTTTTCTGACGCTCACTTCTCATCAACCCATTTTTCCCTCTGCCCTATGGGACTCCCCGAGCAACCATTGTCACTAATTAATTGAAATTAGGACAGATCAAATGCATTCCAACTTTTCTCATATGAGCAGAAGTACCTGGGGGAATGAAATTCCAATTTAGAAACTTGGGGATTTCTGGTCCGCCCCTTGAACGGTGCTAAATGAGGACTCTTAATACAGGCACAAGGCACTAATGCATCTGAGTAATAGACACTAATCTAGGATCCATTGTGCTGCTATTGTCCAACTTGATTTATTGTAATTCAAGGCAGTTGTATCAATGTAGTGAAATAGTCCTGCTTTTAAGGCTTTGCCTGAAGACACCCTTTTCCCAGCGTCCACGCTCTACAGCAAACGAACAAATGAAGATTGTAGGTAGATTAACTTTTGTTTCCTCTTCTCTTTACTCTCCTCTCTTACCTTTTCTACTTAATATTTTTTTCTTTAATGACAACCCAGTCCGGTATTGAAGGTCAACATATATGAAAAGTTAATTTACCAGATGGTTTCACTTATAAAACATAGATCAAAGTAAATGAAGTTTGTTTCACACATACAGTTGGTTAGATATTAAGAAATCTGAAGCAGCCCTTTAGTAACCCTGCCCTCCACTATAGTCTTTTCTCCTTCTGGAGATTATTATAATAGTTTGCAAGAAGTGCTATATTTGAAGTTCTATCCTACCAATAACACAATAATTAACTTTTTCAATGTCAAAAATACCATCATGAGGACTGATTTATACTGTTATTGAACATTGTTACTGTCAAAACAGTATAAATCAGTGCATTCCAATTTTAAATTGATGTATAATACATATTTAATAACAACTTTTTTTTTCTTTAAACCACTGTATTGAGTAGCAGCAGCTGGTGATCCTCAGACCACTGAAGGCTGCTGCTACTCCAAACCGTAAAGGATTGGATGCTGCAAAATAATAATACTAAAAACGCTAATAGATTTCTTACCAAAGCTCTTTTCTGATTATTTCTACATTTTGTTTTACTGGGAAACGTCAACTATTTTTTTCGTTATCATTAAGACAGAAATGCAGCCAGTCTGGCTGAGACGAGGATAAAAGCAACACATTCACTATGTATTAAAAGAAGGGGAGAGCATGACTGCATTTCTATTTTTGTCAAATTTATGATCTTAAAACATTTTTAGTTGACAATTGCATGATGCTGTAAACGTTTTTGTGTCAGTTCTTTACAGAATATGATGAATAATTAAATACTCATGCAAGAATTCAATTAACATTTTGGTAAAGGGGTTTTTATTTATGTTAATTTTTCTATTACTATTTATTATTGAATAACTAAAATGTTTTCTTTTTCTTGAGGTCACACAGCCAGGACGTAACAATGTGCCTTAGAGCAAACAGCTCTACTGGAGATGAGGGAAAACCGAACTGCATGTCTTTAAAAGTCAATCTCTTTCTCTTGTGTCCTGATTAAGAGACATTATTGGCATGTGCATCTGTATTAACATGACCACTGGTGACCCTGCATGTGTGTATGTGTGTCTGACCAGAGCAAAAAAAAACCCCGGCCACATTGATTCACAAATGGCAGAGTCTCAGGGGGGCAAGAGATAAAACGGGCTGGGAGGGTGTGTGTCCCCCACTCAACGCAGAGCAGTGGGACCCAGCAGGAGATAAAGGCCTCACACACTTCTCCAGCTGACTCTCACTTTCTTCTGTCCCACAGAAAACACCCAAACACACCGTAGGGAATGGGATTAACCCCTGATTCGGCCACAATAGGCACACATGCGCATGCCCCCAAGCCCTCCCCCCGACTTATTCACGTCTTCTGCTAGTCACCACCCTAACAGGGATTAGGCTTAATGAACTGGAAGGAGTTAACAATGAATGAATGAGGACTGGAAGAAGCCTTCTAATTCCGTTTTGTGTTCAACTACTTTTCTTTTCTCCATTTTCTGTTTGAACACAAGGTGTAATCCACTTGACTATCAAAAGGTGTGGGACAAGTATGAATTGAAACTAGCTCTGACTCAGGGGCAACACACACACACACACACACACACGCACGCACACGCACACACACACGCACACACACACGCACACACACACACACACACACACACACAGTTGCCTTGTGCTGATCCAACTTAAAGTTACCATCTGCTCCCATCAATATTGACCATAGGGACTATGAATACTTTGCAAAAAAAGAAAAGTATTTTTATGTTCTATTCTAATTGAATTATATTACCTGATTAATAAATAAGACACTGATGAATGGAGTAGCTAATTAAAAGCATTACTTTATTGTGTACAGTTAGTATTGTAAGTAGTTTTAATGTAGCCTGCAGAAGGATGTTGCTGGTGAGTGCAATTTTGAATTTGGGCACATGCTTAAACTACTTTATGCTCTCCTAAAAATAATATTGCTTTCCTGTCCTTTGTGTGGAAGTATTTGTGCATCATAGTTGGAAGCAGATTTGTCTTTTATTTGTTGTTTTGATGATTTATAACTTAGTCAGGCTGGCCAGATGATACAGAGAAAAAACAGACAAAACAAGCTCAGTGGGCTTTCTCTCATCTTGTCTGTGAGGTTTCTGTCCGTGGCTGACTTTAACTGGCTTTGTGGACTGATTTGTTTGTGTGTTTTCATTTCTGTGTGAACGGCTTGCGCTACAATGAAGGGAGCCGCTCGCCTACATCAGTGTGTCATCCTGTGTTTGTATTGACTCCGGTCTCAGAGGGAAAACTGCACATTTCTCTTCCCAGCCCATGTTTTTTAATTGGAGTGGCACACACATGCAGACGTGACTGGGTTCAAGTGTGTGTGTGTGAGTACATAGAGATTTTTTACCTTTCCTTCCCTAAATCGTTTTTTTTTTTTTTCGACAGCTGTTTAAATCAGTTATTTCTGGGAGAAAATGTGCAGCTTTTAGCTTTCATATATAAAGTTGATACGTAAAATGTTTGCTATATTTCTGCCACTCCATCAACAAAAAGAGACATGCCAATTGTTTTATTTTTAAGTGTTTGCCTTCTTAAACACATGCTGACATAATTACAAACACATGATATCTGAAATCGAATATCAGAAGCTGAACAGCGAGAAATCAGGATAACTGAGTACAAAGCAAAAATACATATATGCATACCTAAAGGCTGAAACTTTTAATGTGATCATTTTGATCAATTGATCAATAGATTGTAACACGTTATAATTTTCAACAATGATAACCACTTATATTTGACTTAACATTTAAATTTAAGTGACGTCATACTACTTGAGTAAAATGTGCCTATTAGGCGCTAAAGCTTGTGATTTTCACCTGAAGTTGCCATCACTATGCAACGAGTCATGTCCACAAACCCTGTTCTGAGGAAGGATGAATACACATGTCGAGAGGAGGCAGTTGACAGACGGATGCCTCCCTGGTGAAGTGTTCTGGTCATGTCCCACCAGGAGGAGAACCTGAGGGAGACCCAGGACATGCTGGAGTGACTATGCTTCTTGGCTGGCCTGGGAAGACCTTGTGTTCCCCCAGAAGAGCTGGGCCAGGTGGCTGAGGAGAGCGAGGTCTGGGCCTTCCTTCTTAAGGTGAAACCCCCGCGACCTGACCCTGGATAAGCAGAAGATGCATGGATGGATAATTGTCACAGTAAGAGCCATTATTGTCACATACTATATGAAATATTTTATCTTATTTGATGGCAGTTATGAATATTGTGATGTTCTATGAACGAACAAGGCAATAATCCATTTTTAATCACATATTGGCCTCTTAGAAACTACACAGTGTGCCACAGTGAAGGAGAAAACAATGCAGAAAAATCAGGTGAATAACAATTTGTCGACTTTATGACACATGGCCAATAGAGCAGAGAGATTTTTTAAGGACACGAGGAACATCGACACCAAAGAGCACACAAACATTTCGATGTCAGTTTTTGAAAGGTAAAATCAAATTGTGTCTTACATTTTGTTTTGTGTTGCATTAGTAATAAACTTCAAATCACATGTGTAAATATAATCTCATGAGTGATATATGTAGAATGGATTTGTATTGTGGAGAAACACTCGCGCGCTCACACATATTACAAACATACTCACATGCTCATGCTCCAGAGCATAAACCCTATCTCATTATTGGGGGGATCATAAACAGGAAAATATCTTATTAGCAGTATTGGGGGTGGAGGGTCGGCAACGTTACAGTGAAATGTAACGGAAAATGTGGTTCACAAAGTTTTCAAACCACATTCAAGCTGCAAGACCAAAAAATGACAAGTAATGCATGTCAAACATGTTTTTCTCACTAACCTATTGAAAAATAAAACTGAAATTCAGATGTTGCTTCTATATGAGTTTGGTTCAGTCTCACTGATCTAATCTTTGCTACACCTTTACAAAAATATAAGGTTCTAAATAAAAAAGCTTTAATGAGTACTGCTCTTAATAAAATTCCTCATAAACAATGATCAATTGAAATGGCTCTCAATATAAGTTATGGGCTATTTAAATTATAACTTGTTAAGTTGCTTTATTTTTAAATCTTTTTTAGTTTAATATTTATGTAATGTTAATGCGTCAACATTTTCAGATTAGTAGCTCATTAATGTTGACAGCGCTAATAAATGCATATTTTTATGTGTAAGTATTTTATACTGCAATGGACTGGCGACCTATCGATATTTATTTTTTTCTTGTTCTCATCCAGAACAGTGTCTCGCTGAATTACATCACTGGAATAGCAAATTGCTTCAGTTCCGTCAAAACAAATTAAAATTTAAAGAGCTGAATTGAACTTTAAAAGAATTCGAGTCCCATTTCTCAGAAAAAAAAGATGAGAAAAAAATTGTGATGGCTTTGTCAGAATAATGTGTCTTTCTTCACAGTCCAAATCCAGTCCTAAATCAGAGTGTGTGTGTGTGTGTGTGTGTGTGAGTGTGTGTGTAGACTGACAGCATGGTCATTCACAGAATCTGATGGGGCTTGTCATTCCCTCTGGGGGCTGATGAGGACTCATCTGCTCAGACATGTCATTAGAATATGAAAGAAAAAAAATACAGGTTTCATAACTTTTGTGGACCACTTTAACAAAGTTTTGATGATTGGAACGTTTTGTGGCTGTCATTCTGTGTTGGCGATTGAAGCACCGTGTGATTCGGGCGGTCCTGGCGCCCTTTCCACAGGCGTCTCCTCGAATGGGAAGAAGCCAAATAAATCCTGAGCTGTCAGAGGAGATGCAGTACGGATGTGTGAAGGTGGTGGGATAGGGGAGGGTTTGAATTTACATTTATATATGAATGTAGGTGCCTGAAGGGCTGGTCTTGTCGACACGTTAAGACATTGACATGCTAATCACAAGGCTAGGGGATGCCACCTGTCTACCTAGGTGACAGAAAGTGGCGGCCAGTGGAGATGCACGCACATTTACACCATGTGTGACATGTACGTCTTGCTACTACTGATAACTACATGCACGAAGTGCTGACAATATGCAATATTATGCAAAAAATAGCTGTGTGACAGTGGTGCATGTTGTGGCCTTGTTGACTACAAATCAGCTCTTCTTCCCTGTGGAGGTTTTTCTGCTGCCGTCTATCCATTGTCCTAAACATTTAGGTGCCGTCTTCCTCAATACACAGCAAATTTAACCCCACTACTCTATTTTAATGCTTGAATATATGCATGGATTTAGTTTGCCAGCTCAAGATGTTACTTTACAGTGTGTTCTCTTTCAAATTCATTCAGGTTTTGGTCTTTCCTGTAGTGATTGCTGTCATTTTGACGCTTGAAATTAGGAACCTCCTTTATTTGTTCAGCAGTCTGACCTCTGAGCGTGCTGGTCTGCCAGTCCTCATCATGCCTTTGCTAATCCACATCTACGAAAGAAACCAAACCCTCAACCAAAACAGATAAGAATTGACCCGAGACTCCCACTCAGCTCTTAGATAATGCAGAGAAGTCTTTGGCTGTTGTAAATCAACAGCCATAGCCACAAGTTTGTTTTTCTTTTTTTTATTAAAACAGAACCAGTAGGCTTTCTACTAACAGCGGTGAGGTAGAATGTGCATACCGGGAAAATGTTAACATTTTTTTAGAAATCTGTGTATTTATGGATGCCTGCTGTTCTGCATCTTTGTCATCTGTGAGGTGGAGGGTGATTTGCACATTTTCTTTTCAGGATTATGAGTGGCATTTGCACTGGAAAAAGAAAAGAAATCACAGGAAGTAGTTATTTGTTTGCTGCAAACAATTTGTATTTGTATTTTTAAAAAACCAAAATACTGCATTGTATTGCTGGTTTATATTTTGGTTTAATATCCATTTCGCTCTTGGTTTTCATCAAGTGCTGTGGTGCACTCTGCCACAGTGAGTGAGATTGGCATCAACCTTGGTGTAGAAGTTGCCATGGCAACACATTTTAACAGCCACGGTTTTAGCTGGTGAGAAACACGTTCAGCTTTTTTTAAAATATTGGGAACGCAAAAGGAAAATATCTGCTTAAGTAGTCATGCTTTACTCAGCTTATTGGTCAAAACCAACAACAACTGATGTGTGAACAGCCATCCAAACACCACACACTGATCAGATGTGCATTTTCCCTCCACTCATATTTTGTAATTCACTCATTGTCATTCCCTTAATGTAAAAATAGTGATGATTTGTATTTGCAAAATTTCTGTTTTGTTACAAAAAGTACAAGAATATTATGTATCAGAGTGTATGATAGTGGTAGTTTTAACAAAAATATTATTAATAAAAACATAAAAATGTGTGCTTCATAAGAGGACGGTCACATATGTATGAACTCGATTCATATAACTACCGACATTCAGTAAACTAATGGCTGTGTTTGTTTTTACATGTCCTGTTAAGGTTTTCTGTTGTCATTAGATAAATGACAGTGGTATAGTTAATTCTGTCAGACTGGCTTGTGGGGTCTGTGGCTACTGCCCAGTGAATTGCCCAGTGAATGGGTGAATGTAGTGTGAAGCACTTTGGGGTCCTTGTTTAGAGCTTTATCGGGACTTGATAAAGCACTATAGATCTACCATTTACTGTACTAAAAATGTATAAAGTTTAAAAAGCAGAATGTGATTCTGTATGACTATCTGACACTGCTAAACAAATGCTGAAGGTATAATTTGCAATTGCATATATTTTACTACTATGCAACATGAGACAGTTGAAAGTGTTCAACGTTTGTTGCTGTCATGGAAAACATTCACTTTTCGATGTCCTTCATCACTCCCTGTGAGTTGAGCTAATAGCGCATTGCTGCGAACTGCATAAGCCTCCGTGGTAGAAAGACGTTTAGGTCCAAATAAGTAATCTGTCAGCTCTTCCTACTCTGTGCGCACTCTTGACGAGGGGACAGAAATTCTATCGGGGATAAAACTACTCAAACTCACCGACTCAAACTAGTCAATAAACCAGCAGAATTCAGCTGGTTTACTGACATTGTGCAAAAAAGCACAATGTGAAAACTAAACACCCCAAAATGGTCTGAACCAAACAATCAGACCAAAAGACTTTCCTCTTGTGAATACACCCTTAGAAAAGACAGAAGCTGTAACTTTTGGACAAGAGTCTTCAAAAACCTCATTAGTTAAGCCACTTGAAGTTTCAGAATGTAACTTTTATAAAAAATGTCTGTCCTGACACTGTAATATGAGACAGATAATCTGTGATAAGATTGCTGTCCTCCACTTCCTTCACGTGGTGCTGGCATTGTCTGAAGAAATGCACAACTGTCAGTCAAAAACAACCCATCAGGAAGAGGGTACTGTTAATCATCCTCACGTACATGCTGCTCAGTGTCCCAATGGAGGAGAAACAACATACTTTTCCAGAAAAACTGTTTATCCCCCGTTATCCGTGGCTATGCTCACTAGCTTACAGTCTCTACTATCGGGAAGCAGCTGTAGCGTAGCAGAGACAAAGTGGATGGGGGGAATGAGCAGTGTGTACACATGCCTGATGGACAGTGCTAAAATCACTTCTACTTAATTTTCCAAAAGTTAACCTATTGCAACTTCAGCCTCAATAGCCTCCAGCAATAAAGTGAAGTTTCATTTACTTCCACACGCCACAGCTCATGTGAGACAGATCCTGTCCCAGAGCCATGCAAATATTCAGCTTGTTGGCCTCTTACAAAACACTTTTTACATGATATTTGATAATCATTGTTATTGTAGCATCTTCAATAAAATTTTAAAAACACGAATCAGCACAAAGTTTTTATTTTGTATTTTTAGTTCTGGTGTTTATCCACCTTGCCTTCATGTTCTCCAGTTGTCTGGCCCACAGTTGAACTTCGCACTCTGGAGACAAGGCTGCAACGATTACATCAGTCCCTGGAGCAGAGCCAGAAAAATGGCCCCTTTTCTCATTTCCATTATCAAATTTGACCTTCCTCATCCTCCCTGGCCCGACAAAAACAGCGTTTAAGGCACACTTATTAAACACAATCTAGTGAAGTTATTAAAACAAGCCAGCTTACTGAGAGACCTGCCACAATTCAATTACCTGTGTAGCTGGAGGGAGAAGCAGCTCAGAGCAGGTGATGATTCTTCTACCTTTATAGAGCGAGAAAAACGGCGTAGTTAGCTTGACTTCAATTAACACAATGGTGCTGTGTTAGTAATGAGCTGGCCAGTGATTGGCTGGGAGGAGGGTTGGAGGTTAGCAGCTCGCTGCTGTCAGCGCTGAGGGCAGCGTCTGGACCAAAGTGAGCTCATAGTTTCTTGTCACTCAATTTCTTGCCAGTTCCTGGATTGTATCTTTTCCATTAGCACTTGAATCATAGATATGACACTGTCATTACGGTGAAATAGTGGGGCTAGAGACAAGTTTTGCATTTTCTCTTTGAAAGTTCCTTATTATAAATTACTGTCATTCAATTATGTGACACAGCATTTACTGCTTGATCACTTCAGTCTTTTCTTCATTTGGGTTTCGGTTGCTGATTTTGTCTTTGTATGCCTTTTAGGCTTTTATTATCCAGATCAATGTGATTTTTTTGGTATCTGTTCCTGCTAATATATTTTGAGATGTTTACAAGACATCCTTTTGAATGTTCAATAAGGAGAAAAGAATAGAACTTTATTTTTCCCCTCACTCTGGGAATTCAGACTTGCCCAGTGGCAATAACTCATATAGGCAACGTTCTATGAAATGCACATTTTAAAAAAATTGCTTAAGTAAGAGTATAATTTTTGTGAAAATGGTAACATTTTTATGTTCCAGACAGAAGTTCTGGATACAATTAGATTGATTAGATTGCAAAGAACCCGATATTGCTTCCTCCCTGATATCTGTCTAAGATGTCATGAATTTGACACACGGTAACAATTCCTAACATTTCTAAGGGAGTGAATATCTGCAGATAAATCTTAGTCGTCCCAGAGAATACCTGAAGTAATGTGAGAAATTGAGGCATTGGAAACACCCAGGTGTTATCTGTTTCCCATGTTTGTTAATGACTTAATTTGGCCTTTGTCTAATCCATCAGATTAAGCAGATTAAGTGTTGAATGAGCATCAGTCATTCTGGAAAGTGTTTCATAAGACCTTTGAAACAATTGTGAAAAGAACTCTATCAACTGGAGTGTCTGGTAGTGTTATTATGAGTCAAACTATAATACATATCAGCGTGAAGAGTTCTGCTGAAACTTGTTGAAATGTGACCCAAAGTAATTTTCATAAACTTTTTTTTCCTTCCAGCAAGAGAAGTTTTCCATGTTAATTAGTAAAAAAGATTTATGGTTACGGACCATTATGAAATGACCAATATTTAACTTTTTACAAATGGGTTTCAAAAGGCACTTCTGTACAGTAAGCTGAAGAGTGAGACAAAAATATTACTAGTGTGTGTATGTGTGTGTGTGTGTCACCGCAGCAGACCCTCACCAACACAACCACATTCCCAACTCAAGTCAAACTCATGGTGTACCCACCCAGCACAACGCAGCGGACCCTCACTGATACCGGCCACAGAAACCACAACACCTCACCTGGCGACACTTCCTGGCTCAACTCAATATCCTACTTATAACAGCGCTTCTGACCCACACAAGGCCCAACAGGCACATAACAATATGCTATCTATCTTATAACATAAAATAATAAAAAAGGAAACTAAACAGACCCGTTTGAAGTGGACTCTCCTGCCAGCTACCAGACTCCAGCCCTGTGTCTGTCACATCCAGAGCAGGAGGTGAAGTGACATTTGATTCATTTTCTACTCTTTTGGAAAACATTTTGACGAGGTTTAGCTGCTCAATAGTCATTTTACACGTTTAGTTAGCTTCACTAACAGTTACATTTAATTTATGGAAAAGCACCAGCTAGCAAAAAACAAACAAACAAAAAAACTACTCAGTTACCATTTTTGTTTTGGATGTATATGCACCCACAGGGACATAGAGGACATCGTTACACAAAGGGCAATCTTAATTACATTTGTTTTCTTTTTAATTGTGAACGGGACAAAAAAAAAGTTTTTTTTTAAAAGAACTAAAAATAATTATAGAAAAGTGCTGCCTATGTTTGTTATTTTTTTCTTTTCAAAGTAAGTGAGTTCGTCTTACATTCAGGTGTGCTCAACAGTCCAGACATTACAATAGAACCAGGTTGTTCCAGAGAAAGTAGTTCCAGTGGTGGGAACAGAACTGGTACAGTTGAACCAGATTAGCACTGAAACCAGCGTAGTAAAAAAAAAAAAAAAACAAAACAAAACAAAACAATTCCCCCATCCAGAGAAACACACAAGGAGCCCTGAGGTAACATCTTGTGCAAACATAGTGCTGATTAAAAACAGGCCTGCAAGCATGGCTGCTGCCAGGAGGAACAGGGCAAACAGAGCCGGTGCATCAGGAGGCCGGGTCCTGAACAGTGGAAGAGCAGAGCCAAACAAAGCTTCCTGACATGTTTGTGCTTCGGTTCAGAGCACCTCAGAGCTGCATGGACTCCAACAATGGCACTTCTGATGTGCAGTCTTAGATTCCTGATAATTCGTCATGTTTTGAAATATCTGTTTTTCTGCTGCCTTCACCTCAGAACAAAGAAGGTGAAAGGAATTTTGTTTGTGGAGTCCAAAGCATAAAACACCATTCAGTGTTGGCTGTACAAATTCCAATAACAACATTCTTCAAAAAATTGTTAGAAAATATTTTAGCAACAAATAAAAAAAGGAGTTGTTTTGCTGTTCTCAAGGCTGTGAGCACAACAAGCTTCCCTCCACTTCTATTTCATGAAGGTGGAAGCAGAATGGTTGTCTGAGCTCAAACTCTGCAGCACCGTGCGTCCTGCTTGGTCCACTCAGAGGTGGACAGTCTTGGGTTTCTGTTCACAGGCGCCATGAAAACGTATCCTTGCATCCTGGACAAACATATTCAAGTCAAGTCAAAGTTTATGTATGTAGCACATTTACAACAAGCTCAACTGACCCAAGTGATTCACAATAACACCGCAGCTAGAGGAATGATACAATATATTTAAGCCTAGTAAAAATAATTGGACAATTGGCAGAAAATACCAAAAACTAATAAAAACCAAGACATACTTAATTTCAGCTGCAGCGATTCCTCTCCAATAATCAATAATCTGGGAACTATTGTACATGTGTGACCACTTAAGCTGAAATACATCTGTAAGAATGTCAGGACAGTCCATGTCTAATGCTCGGGTCAGTTATGCACTGGTTTCTGTCCTGGCAGTTTGGATAAATAATAATGAAATGCTATTCAGTAATTTGCTCCCTGCAAGAGCAGGACCGAAAACTTCAGTTACAAATTTAGGTTTCAGCCAATATATCAAACATATTTATGCTTAGAGCTACTAGAACAGCTTTGAAAGTCATTGTCGATATGAAAACACAAAATAGATTGACAAGTGTTTAACACAGAGACAGATAGATCAAAATGAACCACACACACACTCACATCTAAAGAGGGAACACATGAATGCACAGGGAGAACATGCAGGCTCCATGTGGGAAGACCTCAGGTTGGGAATCAAACCCACGACCTTCTTGCTGTAAGGCAACAAGTAATAAACGTTCCACTATGTTAAATTCTCACCATCACCATCCTTTCTTGTTTTTTTTTCTCCAGATACCAATAAGAGTAAAACAAGATTTTCCAGCTATTTCCTCTCTGCCATGTAGGTCAGACATTCCTCTCCATTAAAAACCGGGACTCAACAATATGCTATGGCAAATGGTGAACCAGGCAGTTAAAGGGACAGACAATGACACAAAGTTTTCTCACAACGTCACATAACAATTCCCATCAACATTCATGATTAATTCAAAGCAGCGGTTAAAATAACAGCAAATTTGAGTTTTGATCATTTTGCACAGAAACAGCATAATTTTCTATTTTATCTGGAAACAAACAAATGCAACAAGTTGCAACAAACAAATGTTGCAACTTTGGTTCCCAATCAAACCGAGTGTGAGAACATTTAATGTCTTTCTTATAGAGGCCCTGCATGTTTTGTCTTTAATCCTCTCTCTCTCTTACACAAAACTCTTTTCTGGTCTCATAAATGATCATTTCCGGTCTCCCAAGACGCCAAATCTGTGTGAAATTACTGCCTAAATGACAAGAAACATTTGGAGATACACTGGAAAGGAATGGCTTCCTTTAAACAGAAAAAAAATCTACAGCACGAATCTAGTTCAGCCGACTAATCATCCAAATATATACGAGTCGTATTTGCTCAATTCAAATTAATTTCAAATTAAAGTTTTGCACAAATGCAAACAACAAATAATGTATTTTTGTATAATTCAAAACAGTGAATGGTGAATAGTAATTAGTAAACCAGTAAACAAAATCTGTCATTATTTGTAGCTACATTGCAGCAGAATTTTGTAAAGATAAAACACTACAAATACGTACATTTGTAGTGAAATTGAAATGTATGAAAACAGTGTTGAAGGTAACTTTTTATGCTGCAGGTGAAACTCTTAAATAAACTGCAGGGCAGGATATTTTTATCCATAATATTTCTAAACTCTTCAAAGAGTCTACTTTTAATGTCCACTTGTTCCATGCCTTCCTTCCCTCAGCTTAGTTGTTTTCCATATTTGTTCTGTCTGTCTATCTGTCTGTCTGTCAGATTATCAGCAGTCCTCATTTAGCACATCCACTGAGCCAGACATACTATGTTTGCTTTCACGCCCTTCTGTCAGGCCATAGCTCAAGAAAATCACCTTTGCCCAATACCCTTCCAACGCCCCCTTTTGTCAGCAGTACAAAGTTGATTTTATTTCCCCAACATCCCACTGATCTCTTTCAAAAACAACCCTGGATAGAAGAGGGAGGGGACACAGAGGTGTCAGCCAGCCAGTCGAACAACCAGGCAGGCAGTTCACCAGCCAAACAAGGCTCTTTTTCTTTGGTTGTCTGTAATGCCCATCTGCTGGAAGCAGCATTATATGCAATATCCAATTCAATCCCTTCCCTCAACCTTCCCGAAAGCTTTCAGCCACATTTTAGCACACAAAAGCTGCTGCTCCGTCCTTTGTAGCCTGAGCTCCTTTTAAGAAGGTGAAGGTGTGGAGGTGAATCAATAGTGTCCTGGCTCTCAATCTCTCTGGCCTGCTACAGAGGGATTTCTAGGTTGGGAGGGAGAAGGAGGAAAGTGGAAGGAGGTGGGATGGTTTTGTCATTCATAAGCTTTGCTGACAAATCCTTGACATCATTTGGCGGATTGTATCGATAAGTTGTTCCCTGGGCTGCGGAAGACGAATCAAAATGATTTGCCGAGCATTTTGTGGTGGTGTGGAGGGGGCTGTCTGTAGAGGGGGTATGAGGATGGGTCACTAGGTTTGCTGTGGGTGAAAGATTGAGGATGGTTTTCCAGAACAAAGATGATGCTGCCAGCCACAGCTGTGACATTGGCAACTAAAGGTGTCTGTGCTGCAAAGTTGTTCAAAGTTCATCTGAAGACGAGGAGTGTGTGTTAGTGGTGACTCATCAGAGTCCAAGCTGCAGCTGTTCCTGACATTCAACCCTTCAGTAAAAACCTGCCAAACACACTCAGGTTATCTTCACAAACCAGAGACAAATCAGAAAACTTGAACCGTCTTCGAGCGTCAAGGGACACTTAGTGGCCTTAAACACATCCAAATGGATGCAGACTTTCACATGCGACCCAAAGTGCATTCATCTCTTATAAATATGCCTCCTCACACAGATCTGTGTTTATGTATTCTTGGTTGGAGCTGCTCCAGAGGGAAGAAAAGACCTGGATTTCCTGCCTGCTGTTTAGACAGTTGTTGGCTTAAGCATTGAATGGCAAATCTCTTAATCTGCCCCTCTTAATAAGAAAAACATGAGACTGTCTGATAATTTCACACACATTTCCATCTGCTTTAAGACATAGAAAATCATTCAACACCACTGGTGTATGGGATTGGGTGATTAAACATTGAAAAAAACATATGCTCTTGTTAGTTTCTGGTATAAAAAGTGGACGTTCTGTTGTGCTGTAGAATTAGACGGTCACAATGTTTCAGTGTTTCACAGATAAGTTGTTGGGTTGAGGGAAGGTGGCTTGTCATGACTTAGCTTGATCCATGTTTGGGAGCTGTGAAAGGTAAAACATGTAGTCGGTGTTAGACATCTGTTTAGACAACTTGATCATTCTTGTAATCTCATTCTGGTAATTATATCTTATTGGACAGTTATTTAATGGTTGACCTACATTGGACCTGAATCCAGCGTCCTACAACGACTCAACATTAACATGCAACTCCAGCAAGAGTTTTGTTCACAGAAGCTAAATAAATGATTTACTGGGCGATCCAAGCTCATAGAAACAACAAGGGTTAGCTTGTTGTTAACGATGGCATTACTATCATAGACTAATTACTGAAAATAGCACAACTCACTACTCACACAACAAGTTGACAGCCATTTAATGCTTCTTTTGATCCTACATGATTGACCCAACCTGAAACTGATTGATTGTATCCTCCAGGCTTTTGAAAGCTTTTTTTTGGCTCGTGGTATAAAATGAGGTCTGCAGCACAAGATAGATAGTTTTGTGGAGCGCCTCAATGCCGGCTAAATTCTCAAGATTATATGGGAGGTCTTTTTTATTTAGATAATACGGATCATATCTTAAATATACTAATTTTTTTTGCGATGCCTCATCTGTTTCAGCCTATTTAGGGCTTTAGCGTATTCATTGCGATCGATTTTGCATTGTTTTGAAGCCGAGAAAACCACTTGGCGACCTCCATCTGAATTCCACACGTCATCCGAGTCATGTGTCTGAAACCCAGTAATACAGCTTTAGAAGCAATAACAAGAGCTATTTCTTTATGAAAAAAAAATAAAATAAATAAATATATATATATATACATAAGAATGATCACAATATTTATGTTTCAACAGAATCTGAATTATTATTAAATCCAGCACTTAATAAGATCAGGAGTTAACATGTTAATAATAACGTGTCTTAAACATTCATGATACAATGGTTTAAAAAGGAACTGAACATTGAAAATACCATTTCTTAAACAGATTGACTTGTAAGAGTCTCTGAAGTTTCCACATAAACACTTTTATGTATTTAGATTTATTTTTCCTTTTACCTCACATAAATCTGAGGATTTGAAACAGAAAGTAATCTGGAGAAATTTCAAGGAGGACCTTAAGAGCATCAGGTCCCAACCCTTGGACACAGCCTCATCTAACATTCTAAAAGCCTTACTTTTGTGCCGGCCGTATTGTGTCACCTCTCAGTAAACCTGACCTGGGGTCCCTCCATCATTTCCCCAAACTGATGGCTAATGTTTGCACAACAGCTGTTTCAACCAGCTCTACGGTCTTTCTGTGAAAGGAAGGCAGAAGCCCACTTGTATGGCCCAGAACGTTGAATGATTTTCCATTGTTGATTGTGCCGACAAAAAGGATGAGAAGTAAAAGCACAGCTAAAGAAAGTCATCAAGTGCAGCTGCTTACTTCAGAGGGGTGAAGAAATCTAGACAAACTTTACTAGTACTGTATGGTGAACAATAACAATTATATGCAAGAATCTTAAAGTGTGTGTTCAGAGGTTTGAGTTAAAGATTATGGGTATCCTTCTGTAAAGTTTCCATCTGTAATAGTTGGTTGGGCTGATGTACAAAGATGTCATGTCAACACGACCGTGATGAAAACAAAATAAATCTACAGACATTAAGAAGTTATGAAATAACTGACGTGGTGAAACAGCAGCTCTGATGCAGAAGCTCATCTGGAGACTGGAGCTGAGAGGAGGAGCTTTGAGAAATGGGTGGAGATTTGTGAGAGCAAGCGTTTTTGCAGCATGAAAGGTGGCGAGGAAAGAATCAAAGCAACACTCCAGGTATGTCTTTGATGAGGGAATAAAATAAAGTTAAAAAATGTCAATTTGACATAATATCTACCCACACCCCTTCAAAAGTTGAAATAACTTTGTATTTTCTGAATAAAACAAGGGCTATTGTGTAAATACCAAATGAAATATTGCTGAACAACACATTATCCTCTCAGAATAGCTGTAGTGGGATATAAAAGAGGACTCAGAAATGGTCTAAGTGAGGAGCCATTTGGGAGCAGTTAGAGCCAAAAGAGACGAGCTGGACTCCCGGTCTCTACTGGCTACCTCAGCAAAAATATCCTCCCTGCCTTTGTCATTCCACCTCATTTTATTTCATTGTACTTGAGTTACCTCTAAAAAACAAAATCACACAAAGGCAGTCTCAATATTATGCTTGACTAAAGCGTTGAACTACAAATTCCTAGGAATGCAGAAGGTCCAGGGTGACGATATCAGTGATTTTTTTCCAAATTATTTAAATTTATGATCTAAACAAAATTGTTGTCATTTTCTTCTTTGTAAGATCCAGTGTGTTTATTATGTACATCTCAGAACTGATAGAATTTCCCTGTTAAACAAAAAAAAAAAAAAAATCCAAGATGATGTTTCCCCTTCAAAAATAATGACAATATTACAGTGTGAGTGGCAGAAACCTTCTGGCCAAGGTCAGAGATACTGGAGGAGTGGATAAGGAGATCATCAAAGGGGGAGTGTGTGTGTGTGTGGGGGCGTGTGTGTGTGTGTGTGTTGGGGGGTAGACTGCTCAGCCTCCTCACCCTCACCCCATTGTTGTGCCCTCTATCCTCTTGTGCATTCAACTGCAATTCCACTTCAATTTTTATCAACCTTCTGCTTACCTCAAGGAGATAGGATTCAAACCCTGACACGAATTAGCCCCAAAGATTGACTTGATACAGCCACACCCAGGGGGCACGCTGCAAAAACGAAGGCCCACTTTTTTTCCTCCCTCCTGCTTCCCCTGACTTTCATTGCAGTTTTTTTTCCTCCTGCTTCCATTTTTGCCCTCTGTAATATGCATATTTCTGCCTCTGCTCCTTTGCAGGTTCCCACATCCTCGCCTCTGTCCATCTTCTGCCTCATCTTGATTTTTTTTGTTTCTCCATCAGAGTTCCTTCGGTCTGTCTGTCAGCTGTTGGTGGGACGCTGCACCTTCGCCTCAGTGTGATGGACAGCAGTGCAGCTTCTGATGGAGTCATTTGCTTAGGAAAACAGATTGGGATCAAAAAGTAAGAGACTTCTGTGTTGCCAAGTGATTGCATGAAGAAGAGGTTGGAAAGCAGGGAGGGTATTTAATTTTGACTCATGACAGAAATGCAGACAGATCTCCTCTGGTTAAGAGGTCATCAGCAAAGTCACAAGTCAGAGGAAACACTACTGGAATAAAAACTGGCAAATAATCATTCACACATCTGAGCTTTCTAAAGTTGAATGGTTTAATTACCTCCCATGATGAGCAAAGATTCAAGAACAAGGTAGGTCTCTTTCAAACTGAGCTAATCGGTTCAAAAACAGATTTTTTACAGATTTCTTAGTAGATTCTTCACCTACTAAGCAACAGAGACACTGCTGTACATTTTGATTTTTAACACCATTTCAGCTTCTGTTATATTAGCAAGAGTACTAGAAACCTTTAAAAACACAATATTTGTCCCCACTGTAAATATTTATATATAAATGAAATAAAAATAAACTCCAAACATCGACTTTTCCATAGAGTGTATTCAATTTGTTAAAATCACTTTGACTTTGTTTTTAAATTGTGTTCAATTGAAACCAGATATTTACATACAAAGGATTGAAAACCTTTTATATTTCAATTTTGTTTTTTGTTTGTTTGTTTAAATTGATCAGATTTATGGACATTGTTGCTCACACACCTTTTTAGCACTTCCACCAATTTTCCTTTGGAATTGAAATTAGGACATTATGATGGCCAGTCTAAAACTTTTTACCAATTTGTAACTAATTTGATGGTAAAATTAGGATGATAACCTATTACTGTGATCATAATTGGTTCTCTTTGTGAATATCATGAAGGCTAGACATTGGCATGCTATTCATACTTGTGCATAATTGTTTAAAACAGATAAATGTGACATTTTTTCTGGAAATTGTTTCAATAGGATCAGTGAGATATTCAGAGATTCACAGATTCTTCCTGATAAATTGCCTGAATTATTTTGATTTTTCCAAGACATCCCACAAGTAAGCTATTTGAGATATTTTGAATCATCCTATGAGAAGTTTTCAAAGTTATCACAACATTTGTGATTCTCAGAAAATTTGAAGGCACCATAATATCATTTATTATGTATGTAAACTTCTGAACTGGAAGAAAGTAATCTTAAATTAAAAGTCAGAAAGTGATTCTTTCTAAGCAATGTACAACAAATATCTATTTTCATTTGGAATTTCAATAAACTGTTTTTCTTTGTTTTTAATTTCATTTGTTGAAATTCAGTCTACTTTAGTCATATTGTCTTACATACAAGCCCAGCCATGAACTGGAAACGGCTGGTTTACCGAAACCAACACCTGCTTATGACTAGAAAAGAACTTCAGTTCATTTGACCAACTGTCATCTATTTTTTTTTTTTTTTTTTTACAAAAGCTTTAGCATTTTTGTACGCGCGAAACTTGTGCACACTGAACCCCGGGCCTGTGTAGTGCTGACAACACAATACATGGCAAGTCCTATTAATGAGTATAGCCACCAACTCCAGCACACATTCATAACAAACACACAGACACACACACGCCCGTGCACACACTGAAAAGAACAGCTTGCATGTGGATGTCCAGCCAGCTAGTGATTCCTCACAGATAGTATTGATCTGAAATGCTAGCCTCATTCATTACAGGCTGACTAGTAGCAGATGAGCTGAGGCTTATTGCTGAGCAGGCCTTTCTGGACTGCATAGAAAACCACAGGGGGGAATTGTAGTGACCAAGCACAAGTGTTAAGGTGGCTCATGACTCTTAGTCAGCACTATTATATAACATTTTATGGGTGGAGGAATGTATATTTCATTACTAATACTGATTGACCAGTCATTACATTAAAATCATTTGCTATAATTCTGTGTCAGCCATGTGGGGCTTTTCATGATGACATTTTAGCACCGGAACATAGTTATTAATGTGAATTTGGTTTGTTTCCATTCCACCACCAAATTTTCCAAACCTCAAACAAACAAAAGACAACCCTTAGCCTATGTTTATGATGACTAAGTGTTTATCTGGTAATAAAAAAAGAGCCACTCTTTTGTAGGGTGGATATTATTAATGTCATGTTTTCTCCAGGCTTACTGTGGAGTTAGGGGCTAATGTATGATCAGGTTCCAGATCATGTTTTTGGTGCACCAAAAGCTTTCAAACCTCTTTTTTGTGTGTGGTGCACTTCTACAAAATGTTCTTGCATCCACCCCTTTTAACCTTTTAGCAGCATATTTAATTTATTTTTACTGATTTTTGCTTGGCGATTGATAAGTTTGGTTTATCCGAAATCACAAATTTGCTGACTTTACATCTGACTTTTGAGGAAAGTTAAGAAGCATCACCAAGAGTTGTGGACACAGCAGGACATCATACTTCTGGTGGTTAAGCCCTGCTGTACACTGACCTTGCTGCCAACTGGGATGAACAGCTCCACATGTTCGACTCGCTACGTCTTCGACTCTCTACGTCTTCGACTCTCTACATCTTCAACTCTCTTCGTCTTCGACTCTCCTCTGGTCATAATGGCAGCGAGGTTTATCGCTAGTGAACCCTGGAACCCCACACCAGCGTTAGAGCATGATTCTGAAGGACTACTGGATACTTCAGACACAATTCACTCCAAAAAAGAAGAGGACAATTTTCTTCAGCTCTTTCCCCCGGACCAAGTTGTCAAGCCCAGGCCATCAGAGGACAGCCGGGTGAGGTGGGAAGATGCAACGCCCCCACTAGTTCGCAGCATGCATCTGCAAGACTTGTGCAAAGGAGCTGTTGATAATTTGTGCATCCTCTGTCCCTCTGTACAGGCTCAGGCACCAGCTTCCCAGTAAGTGGGGAAACGATGCCCAAGGCAAGGAGAACCATCTGGCAGCTCATCCCATTCTTTCCAGAGTGTTTGGAGGGAATCCCACATTCCTAGAAGAATCCTATTTCACCTGTGAACCCGGTCCAAGAAGGCTGTGCATTAGATTGAGAGGACATAAAAGCAAAAGGTAACAAGTCTCTGCCGCCTGTGGAGCCCCTGGTTGCATTCCACCTGCATCTCACCCTTACCGTGGTTGACTCGAGACCAGTTCTTTTCTTGCAGAATAGTCTTACAACAATCTGGGCCCTGAATGCCACCTGACTTCTGTCGACACACCAGGTGGAGCTGGAGCATCATGAGGCCCCATCCACTGCCAGTGAGACAGAATGTGCCATGTATCATCACTTGCCAATCATTGATGACTTATCCTGTTTTAATACAGTATATAGACAAATTAAAGATGAGTGTGAATAAGCATGAGAATATAACTGCTGACAGAAGCTCAGTGTTTGTATAAACTGTGATGTTGCACACTAAGTACCTCAGATCTATTATCTCATGTTCTCATGTGATTCAGTTGTGGGTAAAGGCAAAGGTAATTCTTTTGCATTATAACATTAGACTATCTATACATGAAGTGAACGTAAGTGACTATTCCACAGAAATGGTTCCTTCTGGAGTAAGAGTACAGGTGACTTGCCTGGTGGTTTTATAAAGTCTATCCTCTCTTCAAGCTCCAGTATCTTCTCGTTTGGAGCTTTTAACCCAGATTAACATGTTAACATTTACAGCAAACAAAATGCAAAGCTGTCCTCAAGTCTTGTATCAGAAGTTTTGAAAGAAATTCAGAACCACTGGATCAAGACCATCGGCTCGTTTTGATCCCGTGGTTCTGCCCAGTAGAAAAAACTCACAAGATGTTCACGTCCACCACTCCAGCATAGATATTTTGATACACATCAGTCCTCATAGAACTATGCAATAACTGAATAAAGAAAGTCTGCAAATGAACATTTTTGGTATAATTTTTCATGGGTCAGACATGGTCTTAAAAATCAATCAATTTGGAGAAAGTTTCAAATCATAATTTAATTCTTTGTGCATCCCTTCAACATGACTTTTGAGATACGTTGTTTGTTGCAATATTGAGGAACTAAATTGCCAAAAATAATTAAATACTAAACAAAAAGACAAAAAGATGCAATTAGTCAGCCAGCTTACCTTAGCTGCACCTCTTGTATTCAAACAATGGAGTCATGGATGGTGTATTCACATTACAATGATTAAGTGATTAATCTCAACATGTCATGTGTGCTGTCGGTAAAAGCAGACCGTCAGAATCCTTGGTGATGCTCCGATAGACAATAGCAGACGGTGCCTCCAGCTTCCAGCTGCATTTCCCCACAGAGCCGGCCACAATGCCGGGCCAAGGGTCACAGAGAACTGCTCCAACTGGCAGGACCCCACCTGAAAGACCTGCAACTTGGCATTTTGCTTCTAAATCCTTTTCAGTCCAGATTCTTGTGAGGGGGGGCAGGGGAGGGGGGGGGAAGTTAATTATGAAATAAAAAAAAAAAAATCTCATTTTGAGACATAAAAGAAGAGATTGGATAGATGGAAGGGATGAGAAGGAGGAGGAGAGTCTAACCAAGCCAGCAAATGTGCCCTCATGCCAGGGAGTCAATTTGAGGAAAGCCGCACAATGTGACATCATTTACTCAGAAAAGCCTAATTTGTCAGCATTAATATTTCACTCCCAGCATTGCCTGTCACAGTGTGCCAAAGATGACTGATCAATGTATGAAATGGCTACAGCTAATTTATTGAATATTTATGTGCAATGTCATGTGCAGGTCTGAGGCGAAATTGTTTCCACCACAGTCCAGGAACTTTCCAGAGAAAATCTAATTTTGGCTTCGATTACTATTAATACAGTGACAAATATACTTTTATCATCTGGTTAAAAGCAGAAATTTACTTTTGACTGCAGATTTAGTCGGACACACAAGCCGCTTTATTAGGTACACCTGTTTACTTGGTGTCACACGCACCATTTTAGATTTCCCAGAGGACAGCGACACAGGCTGGCATCGAGGCAGTAATATGTGCTGAAGATGATGAGGAGGTTAAAACTGAGGATTAAAATGAGAAAGGAAAGGAGAGAAATTGTCTGAGTAGTTTGGAAAATAGTGATTTCCTGAAATTTTCAAACACGGTCATCTCGTCTCACACTATTAAGACCACCACCGCTTACTGTCTCCAGTCAGCCCCGGTCTACTGTTCCAGCTCTCACTCCATGTATTTAAACTCCTCTCCTCCTCTCACTCCTTCCTGGATCCTCATGTTATTCTCCATTTTCCTCCATATAACTGGGTCCCAGGTTTGTTCCTGCTCCTTATGGCCTCCTTATTGTTATTGTTTGATTTTCATTCTATTATCCACCATGAACTCACTGCCTCTCTGCATTTGAGTCCATCATCGTCACACCTCACCTTCACAGGTTTCAGTCAGGAGAGAAATTCCACAACAAATATTCATATACCAGAGCACAATAAACTAAGTAATCATTATTTGGAAAAAAATAAAACGGTGGGCAACAATACCATTTCCACCATGTGTTGTCCTTTAAACTTGTTGAAGGGAGGGCTTTCGGAGGACCATGGCAACAGTAAAAGTGCTGTATGAGTTCCCAGCCAGAGCTTGTTGTGGCCTACAGCAGTGACCTAAAATTTCATCACAGCATTTTTAGGGCAACAACTAAGAGGTTTGACCCCAAAGTGTTGCTGAAAAACAGCAAAAGAACACTGTGTCCACAGTAGTACAGGGGGGTGGCCCCACAGTGCTCTGGGTTTTGTTGAATGGCACTTTTGTTTTTTTTAAGGTGGATGAAATTCTAAACTATTTGAAATTTTAGTCATCTTTGAACCCAAATTCTCTGATGTCTGCTGGACCGGTAAAGTTGAAGATGGACATAATGAGTTAATAAGAGGAAATGACATTTAGAGATGATATGGATTCGGAGCAAAGTTCAACAGATATGTGGAGTGACATTAAAAGCATGTGGATAACAGATATCCCACAAACTGAGACATTTGTCAAACTTGTGAAAGGGAGAGCAAAGAAATACTGTCAAATAAAGATGTCAGGATACTGAAACTTACCAAAAAAGACTGAATGGGGAAACGGAGTCAAACTGTGATGGAAAAAAGTATTAATTCCTACACATATATTTGTTTGTTTTTCCTTTGACATTTTTACGTTTGTTTTTTTTTCTCTCTGCAGGTTTTGACTTTTTATAGTGTAGTTTTTGTACATCACAAAAATCTGCCGTTATTTTGAGCTGTGCTATGTTGTTGCAGGAAGATGTTTGCAAATATAATGGAAACTGTGAAATGAGAGGACAAAAAGTATTATTAATCCAATTTTTCCTTCAGCATAAGAAGAGTTTTGCATTAGAAAAATATTGAGCTATGAGGGAAAGCCTCTCGGATAAATTATTTAACCTGGAAGCCTAAAAGCTGAATCATATATGTATTATTTTGTGGATTCGTGGAACTTCTATTCAACAAGGACAGCGGTTCATCTCAACATGCTTCCTTACCAGGGGTCCATGATTAAGTCCTTTCCCAGCGTGGTGTTGGTGAGCCAGCAGGTCGCCAGGTGACCAATTCTACCACCAGACAATCTGAAGTGCAAATCCCTTTCTTGCACCTCAGTTAGCCTGAGCCCCTCCAGTCCTTTCATTATAGCAGCACTAATTACAAATTCTTAAACCAGTGCCAGACATTATAACATGACAGTGCTGTGAGCATATGGCATAATATCCTATTAATGAACACTCTAAATTCAAACTCAGGTCAGCGCTACCACCCCTGTGAATGTGTCACTGATCCAATAGACGCAGAGGTGGGGTGGAGGTAGGCTGTGGGTTGGGTGGAGGAGGAGAAAGTGACCTTCTTCTAAAATGCACAGACTCATTTAGAGGGAGAAGGTTGCCCCCGGGGCCTTCTCATTGTTTTACTTGTTTAATTTTTCGCCAGCAATTATTGATATAATATTTTGATGGAGGCAGAAAAGGGGAGTCGCTGGACAGAGCCCAGAAAAAGGAGGGTTGAGTTATTTTATCACAAATTTTTGTTTTCTTCCTCCAAGCCTTCCTGCTCTCGCAGTTATTTCACTTTGTATTTATTGCTTATATTTTTTGTTTCATGTTTCCTGCATGCAAGTCAGTGTCTAACAGCGAGGACCGGCTAATGGTCTGAATTACTTGTGTCGTTCGTGAACGGTTCATTCAAATGAATGATTCGTTCCAATGAACGAATCATTTAAGTGAACTAATTGAAGCAAATCTCTTCATTAACTGATTTCTTCATTTCTTAGTTCAGATGAAGTCATCGTGAGCATGCTGGTCGGCAGGAACTTCAAAGTTTTGTGTCTCAGAATTTCTGATAAATCTTCACCCTGTCAGAGACACAGCGCCACCACAGGACAGAAGCTGCACTGACGATCTGGGCGTAATCTGCTCACGCTGTGACTCCGCGCTATTATTGAAAGTACGTGACGTACATGCATTAAAATGTAATTCTGATGTTTCCAGCATTGAATGGTGGACGGATCTATTTGCTAAATAGAAGAATGTGTTATTTAAAGTGCTTTAGTTCAGGATCAATATGAAGAGAGGCGACTCAGAAGGACAGGAAGTGACATTGCCCATAAGGGCAAACTTATACCAGGCAAGACAGTCATCACATATTTTACTTGTTGACTTGCTGTTAACACATAGTTTACACTTCTATCTCGGGTGACATCACATACGTTACATCTTATTTACGCCTTGTATGTGGATGTAACCCATGTTAGAATCTAACATAAATAGGAATAAATAGTTG
>VMRN01000056.1:1892684-1906920 GCA_010277015.1 Poeciliopsis turrubarensis
TAGAACTGGTCCAGTGGCGCAGTTAGCGGTGTGACACCGGTGCTACATGTGTCAAAGTTGCGTCAAAATAACCTGAAACATTCACAGCTAACTTGCCTGGATTGGTTCCCAGTATGTGAGTGAATCACTTGATTCTCTGAGACAAAACACAACATTAGCCATGAGCTCGGAGGAACAGAATGAGGAACATACTGTGCTGGAGAGGCGTCATGTCACAGGCGCTGTTCTGATCTACACTAATTCATTTGGTAAACAGATCAATTTAATGTTCTGATTCAAATGAACTGCCATCCCCGTCACTAAAGGGAAGTTAGTTATGCCATTTCCATTGCAGAGAAACAAGCTTTAAACATCTTGCTGGCTCTGCACAGCAAACATTTTAATATACAGCAGGAAGGAATGTCCCATCCATCTCTGTTCAAATGTAAGACAATGTGTTTGCAATAGGCTCCTCATCCTGAAACAGAGCTAAGACGGAATTTGAAGCAGCCCTTTACTAGCTCTATGTGCACTTCAACTAAAAATTTGAACTGCAGTTGAAGTCCTGTGTTTCATTTGTATTTGAAGCAAAAATGAAAGTTAGAATATCTATGTTACTGCTGTCCTGTTGAGGAGCTTCAGGGGCTCATTGGATTACACAGGGGCTATTCTGTCTGCTTCTCCCTCAGGGACGGTTCAGTCCCTGCAGGCCCTGGAGCTGGACCCCAGCGGCTGGCCCCTGCCAAGCACAGCAGAGCTGCATGTTTGTTTAAAAACCAGACTTAATCCTCCGCAGCAGCTGTCACAGATCAAGTTGCAGATCAGCGCTGAGGGCGACGGGCTGGGGTTCGGGGGAAGGCGCGAAGGGCTGCAGCAGGTGCAGACGTAATGATGAGTGAAATTATGAAGAAGCTTATATTGAACAAGTCAGGTGCTGAGGAGCCATTCTGGTTGAAATGACAGCAAGAAGAACTGAGATGAAGAGGTGCACACAAAGTCCCCACATACACCCAAACATCAAGATTACATCACTTCTTTTGCAACTGTAACTAAATATTAGCTATTCAACGTAGAAAGTGTTCCTCACTCAATGAGTGTGTGCTTTATGCTGTTTTCTCAAAGTCCCAGTCCAGCTGGGTTCTGGATCTGCGGGAGGTTTCTTCCTGTTAAAGAGGACATTTCCTTTCTGCTGTCGCTGCCCATCCAAGAGGAGTTAATGCTGCGAATGAGCAACTCAGTGACATCTACTGGATTTCCTTATGTGCAGTCTGAATAACTTGACTCTATTGTTTAAAAGCTAGGACCACATTGGAATTTCTAATGGAGTTGATTGAAATGATAATCTTTGTCAAGTGCCTGAAGACTCATTTTTGTGACTTGGTTGGGATATATAAACAAACTGAAGTAAAATGTAATTTACTCCTGATCAATTTTTTAAAACAAGAGAAAAGTCACGAGTATTCACTTTTCACACTGTTGGATTGTAACAATATTTTACTTTGAACATCATGCAGAAAGAACAATTGAGATCTTTGACTTGAGGTCTAAAAAATTTGCAAACATTGAATATGTGGTTAAAAAACAAGATCATTCAAAATGTGTGTGAGACTCCTGGTAAAAATGAAACTTCTGCCATGTCATTGTTTGCCAAGATACACACAAAGAGGGATTGACATTGTGGAAAATATGGGAAGTCTGAGTGACTGAGGGGATAGACAGGAGGATGCTGTCATAGAGACAAATACTGTAAAACAAAGAGAGAAACCTGCAAATGAAGAGTGCAGCAATGCTGGCGGACACTGACATCTTTTAGCTGGCACACCAACATGCCAAGTTGTAGGATTTACCCTGAAGCCCTTGGGTTTACTGCTGAAAAGACTTTTGGCTTGAGGGGCCCCATGGCTGGCTGCAGACACGGTCCCATTGTCTTAGTTCCTGGAGAGGGGAAATGCTGGAAGAACTCAGAGAAAACAAGAAGAAGACAAATAGGAGAAGGAAGCAGAGGAGGCCAGAGGGAGAACAGCAAGTGATTCTAGGGAGTTGGGCCAACAAAGAGGAGGAGAGCCACATGCTGTCGAATTCCTATAACATTAAAGGAATTTATTTTTCAGTAATATCACCAGTTATTATTATGTGCAAATATTTCTAGTACATTTGTTATGAACCATGTAATAAATGTCAAAAACCCTCCTAAATTGATAGCAATCTGAGCATTGTATGAAACATTGATAAACTGCTTCGGTTTATATTCATATTGTGTTTGTACTGCAGTACACATTCAAGGAATAATGAAAATCCATTTTCAATATAATACTGTACATTCTACACCTATAAATTTGGTCTAAACAACGAAACAAGAGTTTAGGCCCATTAAGCCAACTCTGAGTTAATTTGGTGTCGGTAGCTCTTAGCCTGGCCAACCTGTTAGTATAGAAACAGAATGTAAAGTGTAATTCAGAGGGTTTATATTTTAGATGAATGAGATAAAATTTTAAAAAAGTTTAACTCAGAAGTGAATATGATAGTGTTGAATATATTATTTGTTTTAGTCACATTGAAAATGCTGAAGGTGCATTTCAGGTCGTGAGTTAGTTTGTGGGTTTTGGATTAATTGAATTTGATGTTAATTTTTATCTAAAAATGTTATGTCTATCTTCCCAGGAACACATTTTCTGAACTAGACAGACATTATAGGATTTATGCAAATAAACATGAAAGAAATATGTTCCTTAGAACATATTTCATTCAGAAATTAATATGCGAATTGTTTTATTTCCATAACTGTGTTGATCATTTCATATGTTTAGTCTTCACTAAGTTAGAGTAATTAGTGGACAGTTTGCATTATGCCTCTGCTCATGGTGCATTTGCTCTGATCCACCCATTGTCCATATAATGTTTTATATTTATGAATAAAGCAAAAAGAAAAAAGAAAAAAGAACAAAAAAGAGTTGACTCACAGGAGTTTATTGGTTAAAATCGGATCGATAAACAGTTCTCACTAAATGACTGCATCCAGATCTACCTCAGAATTTCTTTGAGGTTGGGTCAGACTCTGGTCTTTACAGATTATTTTGTCCTCACTCGCCCTTTCAACAGAGTGCAACTGGTGCAGACTGATGTTGACCTGGTTGGGAAATGAGGATAAAATCTAGAAGAAAAAAAAATCATCAAGCTCCAGCTTTAGCTGTGTGACATCCCTCTCTCTGAACAGAGCTTAGGAACTCCTCAATGGTTTGTGCTAAGTTCTTTACAAGAACAGTAATAATCTTGTGGGGATAATAAAACATCTTATGCGGCAGAGGGGGAACAGTTTGTGAGATGCTGTGGAGGCAGCAACATACCTCAGGAGTTCAAAATCATTAAAAGCTGAATCAAGGACAATGAAAAAGTTTCCACCAGAAAAACAAGTATTTGTTTCCAAAATTCTGGCATTTCCAGTATGTAAAACAAAAACGGGTAAGAAAGATAACTGCCGATTCCTTGTAAAAGCAAGCACATATATATGAAACCTGGAAATATAAAACAAAATGAAGAACTTTGTTGCATAGGAAACAAATGTTTTTAAACTGTATATTTTATTCAGAGTGGATATAACTTATCTTTATGATTTCTTGTTTCCTCATCTTTCTGGTTTACAACAATATTTCCAATTTCTGCAGCCTTGTGCAATATTCTTCCAAACACTCTGTTGTCAACAGCGACAGCAGCAGTGCAGAGCTCATAGGTGTGTACCGACCAGAAGCTGACCATGAATGAGAGCTCATCTGCTGGGGCTGAGGAAAGCACATGGTCAAGTGGTCAACAAATGAAAATAGAAAATTGCTACCACTTGTTGAACCGCTTCAAGTAGATGCAGGGGATGGAGGTGGTCAGGTCATGATGGATGCCCCGTGTCCCCATTGTTGTTGATATGATCAAAAAATTCCAGGGGCAACCCCTCCCCTCGCTCTCCATTCTCCACCATAATAGACAAACAGATGTGCGCGGGTCGCCCGCAAGCGTGGAAAATTGCCTCTGCAAAATTGCCTTCGGAATGAGAAATTCTGTTTTTTTGTTGGATGAGTCCAACGAGTTATTTATTTCTTTACTTTTTTTAGTCAATTGTTAATATTTCCCTTCAAAATAACAGGAGTTTTAACTTGTTTTGCAGTAAACCAAACAGGGAGTGTGGTTGTTGTACTACTGGTGATCCAATATTGCCTAAATGTAAGAGGATAGAAAGGATACAAACCCCTCAAAATCCATTTTCCTCATGTCAGTGTTGGTAAGAAAAATAAAATGATTATTATTATTGTTATGAACTATAATCAATCTAATTTTATAGAGATTTTCCCGGAAGCCAAAGAGGCTTTCCAGGAGTACAATACAAAAAGAAACAATTTTAGACGACAGAAAAACACACAAAAAAGGGAAGATTATACATTAAAAGTAGTTTTAAAGAGGCAGTTTTGAAGTTGTTTCTTGGAGCAGGTACAGAATGGTTGACGCAGTGAGTTTCAGAGGGTGAAGGCGGAGATGAAAAAGACTTCGTCTCCCAGGGCAGAGTTTGGTCCTGCAGGGAGTTTATAAACCCGCATTAAGTTCACGCCCACTTTCAACCATAAATGGTCGACACAAAACACCTTGTGAATGTCAGTGTTTGTTTAAATGAGCCTGTACCAGAGGTACCATCTTGGGAGGACAAGCCCCTACATGGGATGTACCACCAGCAAATAACCGAAGTGGCTGATATCAGTAAATCCTACCAATGGCTGGAAAAAGCTGGACTCAAGGACAGCACAGAGGCCCTCATCATGGCCGCCCAGGAACAGGCCCTAAACACCAGAGCAATAGAGGCCCAGATCTACCACACCAGACAAGACCCAAGGTGTAGGTTGTGTAAGGAGGCCCCTGAGACAGTCCAGCACATAACAGCAGGGTGCAAGATACTGGCAGGGAAAGCGTACATGGAACGACATAACCAAGTGGCGGGCATAGTGTACAGAAACATCTGTGCAGAATATGGACTTTAAGGCACGAGATCAATTCGGGGAAGACCCTGAAAGGTTATGGTGAATGTCCGAGCTAAGATCGCTTTCAAAATATAAATGTAAGCAGAAGTATTACAAGTTTTGAGAACAAAAGACATAAAATCTTGCTTTCAGACTGAAAATGCTGCCCTTAGATTATGACAGACGAAATCCTCCATAGAAGCCAAAATTATGAAAATGAAAAGAATTTAAGGTTTGAAGTACTTCAGTCTGTGCAATGACTCTAAGTATTACTTTCCAAAATCAATGCCTAAAACAAACTTTTTGGTGGTATTCAGTTTCTTTTAATTGCACCTATATACAAAAAAAGTGTTCACCATATCCAGGGCAGTAACTAAAAAAAAAAAATATTCCACTGGTTCTGAAAAATTATGACAAAAAGAATTAAGAGTCCTCCTCGCCCTCTAATAAATGTAAGCTTGAGCATTGTGGAGTGGGACACACAGCAGGTCACAGCAACCCAGTGCGTCTCAGTGCATCGGCCTCCTTAGGATAGATATTGATAGTTGGAATAACACTTTACCAAATGAGCCTCAGCAATGAGCTGGAAAATGAACAATATTTTTAGAGTAAGCCCAGAGTGGTAGGGCAGGATTCAGCACACAGAGGGCTTGACGACATCTGCATGTGGATGTTTAAGCAAGGAAGCTGCAGATGCACGAACTCCAGGCAATAATGTCTGAACAGTTTGATCATCTTTTGATGTGGACGTCTTTATCAGCTGAACCTGGTAGAGTAACCAATCATTTGTTAGGGTTTGCAAAAGGCTAATGAAGCCAAAGCAATCAGCATGTTTTATTTTTCATTTATTCTGATGCAGAATATTCTTCTGAAAACTCAAAACTTTTACCTTTTTATGTGACAGGAAAACCACTCACCTGAATTTTTAAGGATATTTTGTTTTAGACAGGCAGTGTCGATGAACAGATAAACTCAAATGGATCATTGTTTTGGACAGAAGTAGTCATGGTGTTGGATCCTAAAGAATGAATAGAAAATTGGTCAGTTACCAAATGATCCTGTTACCAAATGGAGAGGCCAGGGTGAAGTCTAATCCTCTACAGAATAATACCCATCAAGTTTAGCATGGGTTTAGTCTCTTGGCTTACTTGAGGCACTCCAAGTTTGTGACGTTGCTTTGAAGAATGCAGACATTACCACAAACAGAAAATCTGCTGGATTCAACAAAGGCCCAGCACAGTGAGTTTAGACTGAAGATAATGACATAATGTCCTGTATTAGAAAAAATATTCACACAAAAAGTAAGCAATGATGCTTTTAATAAAAAAAAAAATCTTTAAGGAATCTCTGATAAGAATCAAATGACTGTGTCATGTTCAATTTATTCCCACAGTTCATGAGGCATCAAGCCTGATTGAAAAGATCTGCTTTCAGAAAAGACTTAAAAACAGAGAAACGTGTCTAATTTCAGAGGACAGATCATTACACAATTAAGGAACTGCTACAGGAACAGCTGAAGTCAAAATGTAAAAGCAGCCAAAGACCAAAGAATAACGTTGCACTACTCCCCAATACAATTTTCAACGATTGCAAGAACATCTTGTAACTTTTAAACTGCAAAACGTTGAGTAAAAATGTTGAACTTTGATTTTTAACCTTCAGCTTTGTGCATCTTGATCCACTCAACATCCTTGTGTACTCTTTTCCTCTTTTCTTTTTGAAGTTTGTTTTTGCTTATGTTTGATGAATTTTGCCCAACTTTTTACTTCTCTGAGTTCATTATTTTTTACAAACATGTTGCATATTAATCAGCAGCTGTGTGTTAGAAATCAATTCAAAAGCACAAGAAACAGAACACAGCTAAAAAACTCTCAGACTGTTGCCAAGATTTTTCATTTTTGGGTATCTGCGTTTTGGCCCTAATTCATCCAAATAAAGCATTAAAGCCTTTGAGATAACATGCAAAGCTGGAAGCCCATGACTGTGTTTTGTAAGATTCCCATTGAATATTGGGAATTGTAGAATTGACAATTGTTTATTTATTTTTTATTTTTCCATTCAATTTTGAACCGAAACATTTACTAGATTAACTGTAAACAATATGCAGTTGTTATTCATATAAAAAACTCCTCATGCATTTATGTCTAGTTTATTCCATCCTTCATATGACATGTCAGCATTGTGCATTCATGTGACTTTATTTATGCCTTTTTCTAGGTGTATTATTCTATTTTTTCAGAACTTGCTGTTCAGGATAAATAATGTAGTGGGAGGAAAAGGTGAGAATAAATGAAGCTGCTTTGATTATTAATTCAGAACATTTTTCTCCAATTTTCTCCAGTGTACATTTTCCTAAAAACTGTTTTTTTTTTGTTTTTTTTTTAAACCTTTTAAATATTTACTTTTATTTGGTCTTTACTTTGGGAACATCATGTAAAAGTACTACTTGTCACATCAATTTATGCAGAGCCAATATCTCCCAGTTTCTTTAACCCAGAGAAGTTGCGATCCGCGTCATGAACACTATTGTTTTCACTCTGCTTGCCACAGCCATGTCCTCCTCAGTGAAGAGAGGAGAAACATTCCCTGTAAGAGCTGCCCTCCTCCTGCTTTTTTCCTCTTTCCATCTTCCGCTTTCTCGCACACTCGCCTCCAATCCACCATTATTAGTGTCTCCAATACTCCAGAGGGCAAACAAACTTTTAAAAAATTCCCCATAACCCGCCAAGCATAGCCCATTTTCCTCTCCATGCAATTAACTGCACCAACATTTACAATAATATGATTACAGACACTTTGAAAAAGTCATGGGGGGAACGTAGGGCATATTAGGTATCAGCAAGGGGTTGATCATAATGGTTGCGTTTCCTGGAGACTCACATTTTCTTTTCCACACTGTAGTGAGAACCACTAAATTCTACCCAGGCAGTAAAAACCAATGCTCTGGAACCATGATAACAAACACAGGCAACCACTTTCTTTCTCATCACTATCTTTTTTTTTTTTCCTTCCATTATTTTGTGGCCTATTTTTTTCTTCCTCTGTACCCAGCCGTGCATTCTGTCCCTGATACAACCCTTTAATTAATTACGTCTTTCATGGCCATGTAATTAGGAACATTAGCAAGTAATAAACTTGCCACAAGTCTTAAAATAATGTGCTGGCCCTCGGCAATTTGTTTGTAATTCCCCATTCATGATACAACAGCCCCATAGGGCCCCATAGATCCTCCAAGAGTCCCCACTGTGCCCTGCTTGCAGCCATGACAGGCTGGATAAGACGGGGGCTTGTTGAGGGTCACTCTAATCCAGCCTGAGAGGGGGATCAAATGTCACCCAGCCTGGCTGAAATTCCTGCTGCTGCTATTACAAGAGTACTTAGGTGTTTTACCACCTTGCAGGTTCAGAGTTGGGGCTGAGTTTGTATGGTTTCTGTTTCAGCCACCAGGGGTCCTATCTGTAGAGCAGAGAAACAAGTGCAAACAGTCTTTGCAAGAGAGCAAATAAATGCTTTTATTCAAGGGAGGGGGCGGGGCTACAACAAAAGGCAACCAATTAAAACCCTGTCAGTGGTATGTTCAAATCTCACAACTCTTTTATGACTTGTAACAGTCTGTAAACAGACAAAGATGATTATCTGGGGAGGAAAACCGCCTCCCTGCACCAACATGCCCTACAGAATTTGTGAATAAACCAAAGGAAAAGTCAAAGATATACTAAAGAAGAGATATTTCATTGAGTATAATAACAATACAACAAATTACATCGAGTTGCAAAACTATATTTTTGGAAATTGTCTATGTTTTTTCAATTATTTTGCACCGTTGAATCTAAAGATCACATCCATTCTTCCTCAATCAGGTCAGGTTTTTATCCTAATTTGATTTAGAGAAATCCGACTTTCTGACTAAATTCATAACATTTCTTTGTGACATTATCAGTTCATTTCCATTAATATTTCTCCTCCAAAACGTGTTTTAGAAGGAAAAAGAAAAGTTTTCTACCAGAGTGTATTAATTAACTGTAAATTGAATAATAAACACTGATAAGGGTAAGTACATGTGAATTGAACATTACACCTCCATGTCTTTCCTGTCCTGGTGGAATCTCTCCTCCTCCTCATCACTCATTGACTCATCACTCCCAGATTGTCAGGAAACTGATCCAGATGTGAGAACAAGTCGTGCATTTTAGTGCTCATGTTGCTCCATAGTTCAGGAAGTTGACCCGATTGAGCAAAACCAAAGTAATTTTTGGATTCCGTTCATCACAACATGACCCTAAAACATTGGGAAAACCCCAGAACATGTTTTGGTTGTTGACCAGTGTTATGCAACAGCTGCAGTGCTAATGCAGGTTTAGTCAGAGAAAAAAGCCTAATAAAGAGTAAAATTGCCTCATTGTAAATCTAATCCTTCATTTTTTTGAATGATAAACAAGCTTCTTCAAAATTATTATTTAATTCACCTTCTAAAAAAATTCAGTGTTTCTGGTTTTAGACCAAGGCAGGAAACTATTCAAATCAAATTTGCAATCTTCCTGTCACAAAAATTGACAACTCTGGCTCAGTTGGTAGCGTCGTCTCAGAATCTGCAGCTTGCCGGTTCGGTTCCAGTCTCCTCCTGCTGTGTGTCAGCGTGCCGCTGGGCAAGGCAATATTTGTTTGAAATTGTGATTGGGTGATTGTGGCTGTGGTGTAAATGCTTTGTGTGGTCAGCATGACTAAAAACAGTACTATACATGTTCAGTCCTTTTATCATTTATAAGATGTAAATTAAATGTGTAAAAATTGGATCAAAAACAATGCCTTCAAAATGAGAAAGCAAATCTTCGTGAGGCAGATTGGTCTAACCACAGGCTTTGAGAGAGGTTTTAAATTTTGGGATGAACTTCAGGAGATGCAGGCAGGAGGTGCATCTGAACAATCTCAATCCAATTGTGGATAAGATGAAACTAAACAGAAGAAGATTAGAAATCTCAAAGTGGATTGTAATGGTGGTGCTTTTCAGAGATTAATATTCATGAACTGTATCCTCTTATTCTTGCAGAGCTGTGGGGGCATGGGAGCTGGTTTGATGCCGAACTCCAGGCAGTCAGTGGGTGAGAGGTGGGGTGAACCCTGGACAGGTCACCAACCCATTCATTACAAGACCAGAGATGAACAAAGTCTACAGAAAAAAAAAAATATATATATATAAAAAGAGAAATCACAAGATTTGGGAACTGGAATAGTGAAGGCTCTGAGCTGGTGAGGTGATAATTAGAATTTTCCTACAAGTTCAGATGTTTTAGTGACAGTGGAGAGTTGAATGATGGTCAATAAAGAACAGAGGAGACAGGTGGAAATGGAGAACCATTATCTGTGTAAGGTAGGAGAGGGGCAGATGGTGATGATTTAAGAGTTTGACTTTGAAAAATGACATATCACACAGAGAAACATTAGAGTTAGGAATATTATTAGATGGTGGTGACATCATGGTAACAGTTGCAAATAAGGCTCAAATCATACGTGGTATAGAACAGAGCACATGAGGACAACTGTTTATCTTTTAAATCTCAAATAAATTAATAATCTTATTCAGTGATATTGCTAATCCAATATGACCCTTTTTTTCTGTAATAAGTAATTTAATGTGTTACTATTTCTAATCCAGCAATAAAATTGAAGTTACTTACCCAAGCCACTGTGCATCACTTTTCTTGCTATTTTCATGCACACAAGGTCCAAAGGGCTCAATGCGACACACTCTCATACACTCCAGCTTATATGCCTACATAATCTACGCTTTAATAAATTACACTAAATAATAAAGACAGGGAAGCGACCTGCGTGAGGACGGAGAGTCAGGTGGTTTATCTGAGACATCCAGAGGAGGATGTCTCAGAACCAACAAAGTTTGCTTCATTTCTACTCTTTTTGGCAAACATTTCGACTAGATTTAACTGTGTCATGCTTCCCCGTTCTGAGCGCAATGCTCAGAAAGAGTGCAGCAGATGTCACGCTGTTAACTGTGAAGTGATGAGGGTGTCCAATCAGCTCGGCAGTTTCTGAAACCACAAACAAACTTGTAAAAACCATGTGGACCAGGCACAGGATAAAAAGCTCAGGCGATGTCTGCTCAACCCCTAAGGACTGCAGGAAGGTTAAAAGTCTGCCTTTTCAAATTTAGCTGGCTTCACATAGTCAGTTAGCTTACAAAAAGAGCACCAAGCCACCAAATAAGCAAAAGTAAACCATTCAATAATATTTTCAATAATATTTAGGTTTAGGATGTATGTGACCACCCCCAAAGACTCACACAAATAGAGGCTACATACAGGATATTTTGACAAGAAAGGCCACAAATTCAAACTGGAAGAGTCTTCAACCTCGCCTGCATCATTCAGTTGCTGCATCATCAATCAATCAATCAAATTTTATTTGTACAGCACATTTCAGCAGCAAGGCATTTCAAAGTGCTTTACATCATAAACACAAAAACACAAAGTCATGCAACATAGAATAAACAATACATTGTTCCATATCATGTTTCAAATACAATTCTAAACAGGTGTGTTTTTAGTTGAGATTTAAAGGATGTCAGGGTTTCCTTTCTTTTGCAGTTTTCTAGAAGTTTGTTCCAAATTATTGGTGAATAGATGCTAAAAGCTGCGTCTCCTCTTTTGGTTCTGGTTCTGGGGATGCAGAGCAGAACCAGAACCAGAAAACCTGAGAGGTCAGGAAGGTTGATACAACAACAGCAGATCTTTAATGAATTAAAGATCTGCTTGTAGCTGCTTTGCTACAATTCAGTGCGAATGAGAATTTCATTGTGGTGTCTTTGGATGTCTAGAAAAGCACTATAACAGTCTGATATAATTTAAAGGACCCTCAGGAGAAGAGGAGCTTCAGATTCACTCTCTATATTGTCAGAAAGTAAATCTACCTACTGTAGATTTAAAAGTACATTTACCTTCAATTTTCAATTTGAACAATCAAGTTCAATTTTGTTTGACGCTGCAAGGTTAGTTTTTAACTTAAATATTCCGAGCAAAAACTTTACACAAATAAACAAATGAATTCAAACTGAAAAACACCCAATCAAGTTATTTTTTTCCCCTCATGCAGGTTTCATGTGTGTGTTCTGTGTTCATAAATGAGAAAGGGAGAGTCCTTTCAGTTCTTTTGTCCATGCTAGTCCACACAGAGGTTAACGGCATTGATGCCTGGGTGATTCCAGCTCAAGCACTCTCATCAGCAGCCTTATTCTCTCTGCCGGCTGCACCCTGACCTCCCAATAACCATACAGCATTGTTTCTATTTACTACTTGCCGGAGGTGGGGTGTGTTTGGGGGGGCAGAACAGGAGAAAGAGTGTGGTACAAAAAAAGATAGTTGTGGCTGCTATTGATTGGCTTCCACATGTATTGAAACCAGATATTGATTTTCTTTTTTTTTCCAAATGGGAAAAAGTGCATTGTCCAACTGAAGGAGATTTCTGTGGGGATTTGGGGAAAGAGGAGTTGAAATGAGCATCCGGTGCTTCGTTGTCTCCTGTGGATTGTGTATAGGGCTGTGGTAATTGAATTGAGCGAACAGGACCCTTCTTCGACTTGTGCTCTTCCAAGAGTTTCAAGCTTTTCAATAGATATCTGTAATATTTCAGTTGAGGTGACTTTAAGAAGCTCAGAAGTTTTGGGAGAAGCATTTCGAGTCCGAGTTGTCATCATGAATGGGATTCTGATATTTGTGTGCAATTCTGACTGAATTGGCTGAATAAAATGTTGCAGGTGGAGAAAATCATCCACCCAACTTTACTGATTGACTTATGCGTTCCAACATTGGCATTAGCACTAAAACTAAACATTTTAGTGCTAATGTTTGAGATATTTTGCACAGGGTTAGGCTGATCAACAGCCTTGGTTTGGCTGAAGTCACACAGAGTAATTTGGGGCAGAATACAAAATATATTTTAGTTCCTCTCTGCTTTTGAAATTTTTTCATTAACAAATAAAGTACACAAAATTAATGCTGAAATGTATCTCCCTGAACTTTGACAATATGGGAAAATGCAATATTTTCACAAAGGTGATTTTCAATAATCTATTATTCAGGGAGAATTTCGGGAGCTGGGTTCAGTTTGTCCAACGGATTTAAGCTACATCCAACACTTTGACAGGTTCAAATGTCTTCATCTGTTTTTAGTCATTCCTTTTGCTAGGAAGAAGAGAATGTGTTAAACCTTAGTGTTTGTAGAACAAAATGATCTATTCTTCTTAGCATTGCAAATGCTCAGAAAACTATTGGGATGCATATCTAAATGTAGACGAAGATATGTACAAACCTTCCACTCTCGCCAAAACTCTTTTGCAGGAAGCAGTTCCACTAAAATTCATCACATTCATCACCCATCACAGGACAACTGTAGTACATATTTTAGCAGGAATTTCAAAACAAAAATCAAAGTATTTCTTAAACCTGTTACATATATTTATAACTTTAAATTGCACATTAGTTAGAACATGAGTATGCTGTTTTAAGCTGTGGTTTGTTAGTGTTTCCTAGCCATAATAAGTGGGCCTATCCAACTGTTTTTTTATGTTTTTTTTCTCTATGATAGTATTATTCTGGTCTGCTAAAATGTTTGAATTTTGCACATAAGTTAATGCTTTTCTATCCTAAACAAAAAATATAAAAATGAATCTTCAAATATCTCACTAACGAGATATTAACAAACACAGAAAGACTTTACAAAGGCCTCATATTGTAGCAGGAAGATGTTTGGTGATGCATAAATCCACAACTACATCATTACAAGAAAATGCAAAACCTATTGCGAAGGAATGTAAAAAGTATTGCATAGAAATGCAATGCTTTTATGACCAAACTTTGCCCTCTGGTGCGACAAAGTTTGCATTAACCGAAACCAAACTGAACTAAAAACGTAAAACACAAAAATAATTCTAAATGAAACTATTTATCTTTATTTTAGAAAATTGCATTGATGTTCTTTTACTTAAAGTCAATCCAACAAACTGTTGTTGCAATACTCATCAGGCATATCATTGTCCTCTTCAGAAGCAGCACCTGTAACAGCAGCAGTTGTAATTTATTGTATGTATAAAATTCTTATTATCCTTGTTAAAAGTACAGAGTAAAATGTGCTAATGTTAGCGGTGACTACAAATCTGAAGCACACAATTAATTGTCCTACTTGTTTGAAAAATGTCCTGCGTGGGACACTTCCTCTGCGTGAGACACTTCCTCTGCGTGAGACACTTCCTC
>VMRN01000056.1:1916825-1964169 GCA_010277015.1 Poeciliopsis turrubarensis
GAAAAGAAAAGAAAAGAAAAGAAAAGAAAAGAAAAGAAAAGAAAAGATCACACCAAACATGATCTGTGTGTCTTATTTAATTTTAAATAGGATTAATAATTAACATTTTTTTCTCCTGATTTGTAGAATCACATGAGATCCATATTTGGATCTCTTGTGATTCAAAATCACAAGAGATGCAAGAGATTTTTTTTTTATTATTAAAAACAAACAAAAAATAAATAAAATGAAGCTTCAAGCCCAGACGTTTAGAGCCCTTTAGTCAACTAAAGAACAAAGTTCTAACTTTTGCTGTGAATGAAAAAATAGTTCAATATCAGTGTGTGGTGATATGGACAGATATTTTTTGCTGGTAAAAAGTGAATATTCCAAGGAAGAATGTTGCACTGAAGAGAAGGAGGTTATGTTGTCTTGACAGGCAATCTGTGTGTCAGTGTCAGATTTGTTTGGTTTCATCGTTTGACAGATTTGACAGTTATTGAACAGAAATGGATGTAAATTAGAACAGATTACTGTGGACATCCACCTGTCTCCTGCAGCAATCTGTCCACCAGCCTGAGCAGGGTCAGCTTGGTTTGGCTGCAAAACTGACTGAATTATTAAACACACACCTTTATAGAAAAAGAATAGAAAAAGAAAAGGGAATTAAAAGAATAAACAAAAGAACACTGGCTCTGAATCAATATTTAGTTATCTAAATAACATATCATAAACAGCATAAAATATGACTGCATTCAATTTCCATCTCAAATGTCACATATTGCTTTGTACCTATAGGTCTGATTATAGATGTCTATAAGGCCTGAAGATAAGATAGGGCGAGTATTTTCAAAGTAATTCAACACGCAAGCAATGAGTTCCATTTACATGCTGAGATATGCATAAAAAATTTAGTTGTTATGTGGATAAGGAGTGAAGATAATATATTTCTATAATCATAAATATTTTGAGAGCAGCTTCTATACTTCCAGCTAGACATATTTTATATTCACTAAGTGAAAGTGAGTACATTATGTTTCTGGACTGATAGTTCAGATATTGTGGTTCTTTCAGGTCAGGAGCAGGAATATTGGTAAGTTCTTTGCATCATAAAAACACAAAAACACAAAGTCATAGAATACACTGTGCAGTCCACAACGGAGAAATCCACTAAACATGACATTTTTCCAAGTGTTGTCGTTACACATCAGAATGTTTCATTTATGTTTCGAAACAAAGCAGGTGAGTTTATGGCCTTGATTTAAAGAAAGTGTTTCTGCTGTTTTGCAGTTTTTTTTGTAAGTTTGTTCCAGATTTGTGGTGTAGAGAAGCAGAAAGCTGCTTCTCCATATTTGGTTCTGGTTCTGGGGATGCAGAGCAGAACCAGAACCAGAAGACCTGAGAGACCTGGAAGGTTGATCCAACAGCAGCAGATCTTTAATATATTGTGGTGCTAAATCGTTCAGTGATTTATAAACTAACAGCAGTATTTTAAAGTCTATTCTCTCAGTGGAAGGACTCTAGAACTGGGTGATGTTCTCTGTCTTCCTGGATTTAGAGCAGCATTCTGGATCAGCTGCAGCTGGAGGATTGACTTTTGTAGACAGACCTGTGAAGACAGTACTGCAGTAATCAGTGCAACAAAACATGAACACATGGATGAGTTTCTCTAGATCTTGCTGAGAAATTAGTCCTCTAATTCTGGAAATGTTCTTCAGGTGATGGAAGGCCGGCTTTGTAACTATCTTCATGTGACTCTAGAGGTCCAGTTCGGAGTCCATAACTACACCCAGATCTGATCTCTAGTTTCCAGCTGTATTAAATGAAGCAATTCATTTTAAGTTGCCTTATATATTCTATCATCTGCAGCAGTGACGGGGTCAGACCCCTGAGGTGTGCCCTGCCTGTTCCCCCCAGACTGCTGGAGAGGGGTCATCATGTTGACCTTCTACACGATTTAGCACGTTTAGAAAATTAATACATTTTCTGTAAAAGTAAAAGTAAATGTTTCCAATTCTCTCTTCTACATCAGGAGATGTGATTACATATGTGAGATCAACAGAGCGAGCTACATGACCCCGACAGACAGAGGTCAACTGCAGTCTGTCTGTTGTTGTGAAAGTCACTGTAAAGGTTCAAATGGACTCAAACTCTGGATGGTCTCTGATTTTTAGATGATGGGTAAAATCCACCAGCACACAGCGTGGCCCCGGGCCCCACTGAGAATCACCTTCAGTAGATCAGAGACGAGCAGTGGGAGTGGGACGTCTGACACAGAACACTTCAGTACGCCCTGTTTGAGACAAGAACATGATACCTGGGACTTGATCAGGACATCCTTGATACGTCATAAATCTGTTTATTTATAATTAATAGCACAATGCAATTATTAAAGTAAATAATTTCCCCCACAGATGAAATCAGGATGTCTTCCCACTCACATGCGCTCACTCTCACATCCTTGTTGCCAGGCTTAATGAAGAATTCCACATGCCAGGCAGGCCAGGCGCTGTTCGGACAGTGGGGATTTTTCATCCTGTAATGTTGGCATGGGTCATTAATTGTGCCTTTCCATAAGACCAGTATGCTTGTCATTTGGGTACAGCACCTCAATACATCTCCTGAACACCACACCATTTACAACGTACACACATGCACACACTCACATATTCTCTGCTCATCCTCTGGGTGTGTCAGGGCCTGAGTGGTCTTGCCGCCCACCCTGCAGACTGATCTGACCCACATACTGTCACTAACTGATGACCCCTCCTCCAGCGTTTTATACATTCATGCACACCAATGTAGTCATGGAACAGACAGGAAGGATAATTGTCTCTATCTGGCCTTGTGAATGCTTATATGTGAGTTGTCTTTAGTCTGGTGCCATTAAAATTGGTAAATATTTCTGAGTTTAAAAAAGGACTAAAAAATACAATACTTATTTATGACTGTATTCAGCAGTTATAGTGTTTAAATAACTATCTATCTCTCAATCAGAACATGGGTGGATTAACTATTTGCTTTAGATTTTGCCTTTAGAATCCCTTCTCTACTGCTGAAACAGATTGTAAATGATTAATTATTGATGTTTTGGATTTGGATTTTTTTTTAAAATAAATGTTTCTGTTTTGATTTAATGACATTTGTGGTTTTGGATTAGGTTCTTTTTTTCAGGATGCAGAAAGGTGGGCCTCGTAAAAACTGGCAGTAATTAGTGCTAACATGAACAACTGGAAAACAACTACTGTCAGCAGGATTTCAGATGTTTGTTTGTTGCTCTAAAGAAACTAAGATTTATGCATCACATTCCCCTGATTAAAGCAGTGAGGTACGTTTGGTTTTATTTGTATTATGAGCTCATGTTCTTTTATCTGAATGTTTGCATGTGTGTTTTTAGTTTTCACGGCGATCGTGGTGATCCAGATGGAAGCTGGTGTAATAAAGAACTTTAAAATCACTCAGTGGGGCTACGCAGAACTTTGTCCAAGAGTTGGGAGGCTGGTACAGTGAAAACCCAATGCTTCTGTGTTCGGCTGTCGTTGACAGAGAGGCGCCTGGATCGGACATGAGTCCGGGGTTCTGTTCCTTCCTGTAGGAAGGTTTCTGTTTACGTCTTAGAGGGGATGGAAAACCCATGACTGACCAGTTTTGCGTTTGCATTTTGCACATATGTTTGTGGTGCATGTGTATTCAAGTGTATTCTAAAGAAAAGGGTTTTAAACTTTACACATCTCACTAATGAGATGTTCACACACATGGAAAAACATTTTATAGTAGCAGAAATACTTTGATTATTTAATTTGCTGCATGAACAAAGCAGTACATTAGAGCAGAGGAATGTAAAAGTACTGCATGTGAACGCGAAACCTGTGTGAGGGAATGAAGAAGAAAAAAGTTTCCGATTTAAAGAACTTTTTTTGACTCCTTTGGAAATTTTATATGAAAAGCTGTGAATGTCTTTCTACGACTTTTCTTTGGGCTTTGATTGCCTATTTATTGCTCTAATTGGGCAAATAATACAATATAGTAATTTTCAAAATAATGTTAAGCAGCACACAATTTCTTGCATTATTAAATAAATGCTAAAAGATTAAAATATCATTGCTTATAGATATTAAAGAATAAACATAAAATGCTAATGCGGTGATTTGAGTCTGAGGCCTAACAGTGCAGGTTTGCTTTTTTCTGACCTGTCTGCTCCAGTGTGACTGTCTGCTCCAGTGTGTGAATTAATGGGAATTCACACACTGAATTCCCATCAATTCAGTGTGTGGCTGAATTAAAATCGCTCAGTAAAATAGAGTTAACCAAAAATTCTCCACAGTAATTAAAAAAGATTTATTAGCAAGTAAAGCAAAATAACAGATTTGATTGGATGATTACTTTCTCTGCAAAGGTTCAGGTTAGTTTGAATAGTTTTCCCATTGAGAAATAAAACAATTATCAGAAGACTTAATTTTGTATTTAGTTTGATTATGTTTATTCTAAAGTCAAAACTTGTTTGATGATCTGAAATCTTTTGTCTGAAACTTTGGACCAGAATGTAAAAAAACAGACAAAATCTTTCAGGAAGACTCACAGAGATGTAACTTCCTTCAGTAAATGACTTGCTAACGCTGTGCCTTTCATTAATATTCTTTAATTATTATTTTGGGTGATCCTTGTGCAACTGTTTGATATGTTGATAAATGTTTAGTTTTCTGATTTTTGCAAATTGTCGTCTGAGAGTCACAATGTTGTCTGAGTTTATTTTTCAATTGGTTCAAATACATGTTGTGACGTTCTTTTTTTTTTTTCACCTGTTCTCGTCAGTCTGAAAAGCCTGTTTTTCCCATGTCAATTCCTCCATGCTCATACGTAGAAACAATAGCCCGTCTTGTATGTCCTAAGAATTCTATTTACACATTCTGGCATCAATACTGACAGCTTATCACTACCTCACAGCACGACCTAAACAAAGCCCGCGTTTGTCTCTCTTTAAGAGTGGAAAGGATTCCCATAAAAAGGAAATAAGCCTGTGCTTTCCTTCAGCACAAGGGAGGAGGATAAAGAAAGTGAGCAAGACAATCACAGACACTCCAATGAACAGTTTTAGCTTTATTTATTAGTTTTTGGAATTTCCACGGCTAATTTGCTATGAAATGCAGCAATGGACATGGAGATAATTTCCTGAACAAAACCTTGAGTAATTAGTGTGCGGCCAGATGCTGGAGAGCATCCCCTGGTAAAAATCCATTGGCTTTGGCTCAGAACAGGAGCAGGGAGAGGAGCCAAAGCATTAGCTATTTTTAACCCATCTTTTCCTCCTGTAGATCCCGCCTCACCTCTTCCTCATCCACACCAATCGTCTGCTTTGTCATTTCCTTTTTGTCTCATCTCCCACCATTTAAAGTGAGTGATTTCTGCCAACAAAAACTCTAAGCTGATGGCTGAATTTATGTCACAAGTTATGCTTTTTGGAGCACAGAAAATTATCAAGTGAAAAAATGTAAAGACAGTATTATCAAGCCTGTAAAATGAACATCGCCAATGATGCACCTTCTGTCACTGCACTATGGAATGAGAATGTTCCATGTCATGTTCACAATTTCAATTTAAAATACATTTTTCACAGAAACCATTGTGTTTAAACTGTTATTTTTAGCCACAAAAGTCCCAAAAGAGTTTCTACAGAAAAAAAAATCTTAAACTTACAGACTGCCTGTTCTTTCTTATCTCTATTGTTTTGAAAAACTCTTTTTTTTTAGTTACAGCTTCAGTTTAGTCAACAAAATATTATGTTAAATAACAAGCAATTGAACCGTTAATCAATTCTTAACAAACACAGTAGATTTTAGAACATTTTGAAATGTTTAGGAGCTCATATGGTGCTGGGGACAAAACACTTGTTCTGATTAAACCTATTAGAGGGGTAAATGTACGTTTGACCCAGAAAAGCGAATTTCCTCTAAAAGTTGATGGTCTCTGCTGGCAAGGATAGTTTTGATGATTTTCACAATCTGCTTGTTCCAGATATCAGCTAATTATTTTACTGACTGTTTTAGCACAGCTGAACAGACTGTTGGTTGAAGTTGAGAGGATTGTCCCTAAATGTAATGGTCCACTGTTTCCGCTGGAGATCTTCCTGTAGTTGTTGGGACAGCATGGCAGCGAGTTTTCCTGACGCATACAACCTTTTCCTTTCCTAAACAGATTATCAGCTTCTGGTATTGTTCCTCATGCTACTTCATACAGTAGCAGGTCTACGTTGAATCTCCTTCTGCTGCAGACCAACTATAACAATATAATCTGTAAACTTGAAGTTGAGGGCATTCTCATATAAAACGTTGATGGAGGACACATCCTGTGGAGGACAGCTGTCTCCTGGAGTGGACATCATTCGCACTGTGTTCAGGTCAACATGTTAGAAAGTCTTACATCCGTTCCACCAAATTAAGATTTTAAAAATTCACTAAAAACATTTAGTGTAGTTTTTTTTGTGGAGAGTTTATAACTTGCTTTGTCAAACTGAAGCTTCAAAATATTGTCAGTTATAATGTTATAATATAATTGTGCAAGAAACACAATAAAATGAAACTCCATATCAACATACAATAAAACAGAGAACAAAGTAATAACAATAAATAAGTACAAATATTGTAAAGATTGTTTAAACTAATTAGAAAGAATTATAAAACTGAGTGAAACTAAACAAAAACAATCAACAAAATAATAAATAAAGAGGTAATACAATAAAAGACATTTACGTGCCAAAATGACAAAATATCTAAAACCACAGAAAAAAAGAGTTTCAATATTAAGGTACAGAAAAAAAACAATATAGTCTTGACAGACTTACTGTAGATTTATTAGAATTTACTTTGAACCAACAAGATTGCGTCTGAAAAAAAAATGGACACTTATCTCAAAAGATATGTAATAGTGTAAGTTTGAAAAAAGTGTCTGTTTGTATCAACATTTATAAAGAATTGGTATTTTAACTTGTTTTCTCTGCCCTTTAGTTGAATGTCTTTATTTACATTACAGCACTCAAACCTCTCTGATAGCTGCTGATCTTGTTTTTGCAAGTTTTTTTCTGGTATTTCAACTCTTTACATTTGGTCAGTTTTAGTTAGTGATTGAGCTTGGAAGGCCTCTATTCCATCACCCTAATGTTTAGCTCCCTTCAGATCCCTATCAATTTCAAGTTGTGTGTCTGTCGAGGTCATTTCAAAATGTTCATATTGCTTCCAGTCAGAAGAAATGTTTTGGCTAAAATAAAAAAAAAAAAAAAAATTTAAAAAACCCTTTAAACCTAAATCCTCCAGGGATGTGAATAACTGTAAAAGCAAAATTGTAAATTTAATGTCTGTCATAAACTCAATGTAAAGGCTAATTTAAATAATGACTAGGAATGGAATTAGTTGACTTTAAAATTGCTCAGTCAGCATTACCTTGATGACAAAATTCTCCCTGCACAATTGTGTTAACTGACCGTTGATGTTAGTTAAAGGGAGTCACACAATAAAGCCCTCATGTTCAAATGGATTACACTTGCACTGGTTAAGTCTCAACAGTTTCATTGGCGGCTGGTTGTGGAGTGTTTGAGGCTGAGCTGAACCGAACAGACAGGCAGGATTCTGGTGAACATGTGCAAATTGCCTTGGCAGAGGGCAGCACTCCTCTTCCTCCTCGAGCTCACTGTCTCCACTGTGGCCAATTAAGTGAATTTCAGCAAAAGAGCATTTTATTAGTGCTTGCCCACAGCCATAGAATATGGTGATATATTCTTCCTTTGAACACACAGGAAAACAAATTGGCACATTAAGTGGTGAATGGCTGAAAGAGGTTTTGCTACCCATGCCTCCAGCAAAGGCCTCGGAATTTGAAAGTATGCCGATTGAGAGGCAATCCCTCAGCTTTATCATTCAGCATGACAGTATGGGGCTGCACTGTAGGACTCAGATGGGGGAGGCCGATACCAGATGTCAGCCATTAGCTCTTTCTCTCCATCGCTCCTCTCTCCACATGCACAGATCCATATGCACGCCCTCCAACATAGACTCCCTCTGCTCCCTTTGGCAAGACCAAGCTGTTTTCTTTTGTGGCCTGACAAGCCCTTTCTATTTATCTGTTATTACACTGGAAATGTCAGATCCAAAAAACAAGAGGGGACCCGAAAAGTGTTCCAGCACCGTTGGCCGATAGTTGGTGTTTACTGCCACTCTTCCTCTCGTGGAGCTCCAGCCTTTACTCACAAGCAGTTCCTCTATCGATCATTCTCACGTTGGGAAACCGCACACACAGAAACGCACCCCCGCCACACACATACACACACACACACAGGCAGTCTTAGTGGACCTGCACGAGAGTCTCTACGCTACGGAGTCCTGTTCCTTCTGCTTTAGCAGCTAAATGAGTTTCTGCGTGTCACAATCCTTCCTGGCTTGATGCCCTTCTGCCTCCCCAGCACTGCATCAGAGGGACCTTCAGCAGTGCTAATGAGGATTAGGCTGTTTGTGTTGTTTACATGTGTGTCACTCTAATCCTTTTAGCAATAAGCTGTTTTGCAGGAAGTGTTGGTAATTTATGCATGGCACAATTTTCACAGGATTGTACTCTGACAGGACAGACATTCTTCATCCTGTAAGTGTTTACTGAGACATGGGGTAATTTGGCAGATGAAGATAAGATCTGGTTTTGGCCCACTATATGAAATAAATATCCAGAATAAATCTGTATCCAGTTCCACAAGTGGTTTTTGAGGGCCAGTGTGCAGTGTTTTGCAAAAGTATTTGTCTAATTGAAATTAGACACAATGTGTCATACTAAACATATTTCTGAAGGTGTTGATGACATAAAATGTTACAGTTTAACTAACATGAGGTCTGGAATGGCTCTCAAAAATACACAGCCTTGTTAAAATGTTTTAGTGACAAATCATTCAAAACCATTTGACATGTACAATCATACTCAATAAATTAGAATATGCGTTACAATGAGGCTCGATTTTCAGAGCGTACATTTAAGGAGGTGTTAAACATACTTTTCAAGAAGAAATAATGTTGTTGTTGACCAGATATAATATTCTTATAGCGAAATAAATGTGTTTTCTTTTGCTGTCAGAAGAAAAATATGGCAGAAATTGTCTCTGCCATAACTTGCAGAGAGATCATGAGGATATCAGTCATGAGATGTGTTCCTTACAGATTGACACCCAGAAGACTAAATGAGAAAATTTGATTGAAAAATGCTTTGTTTTGAAATGATATGTATATTTTTAAGTAAAACAAATGTGTCATTTTAATAAGGTTGTGCACACCTCTGAGAGTCACCGTACGAGGTACATGGATAAATATTATCCTGGATGGATCTTCACAGGAAATATGAAAGCTAATTGAAGACCTGAAAGTCGCAGAAATGCATGATCACATTCTGCAGGCCTGTTAATTCAGCCTTTTATTTGCTGAAGGTTTGGAGTCAGGCCTGGGATTCAGGCCTGGCCCTGTCAGTCAGGGCATGCTGCTGCTCCCTGGGCTTTCATCCTCTCAACAAGCCCGGCAGTCCCCTCCTACACCCCCCAGGAGCCCATCAAAGGCTGATTCTCCACGCTGGCGGTCCAGCCAAAGGCAGGAAAACTGGGGGGAAAGCAAAAAAGGCCAGTGGGCCAGAATCTGAGCACAAAGACAGAACGCTGCTTCCTTGGCCAGGGAGTGAACTGAAAATGGTTCTGACCAATCCAGCAGAGACCCAGATCTGAGAGGTAATAAGATTTTTACCACAACATATTTCACATATTCTGTCCATGTGCTCATACTACTGTGTCAATGGAGAAGATTCAGACAACAGACTTCTTAAATCACTTTTACAAGTTGGTAAGTCTGAATCTGTATTATGGATTTTATAGACATGATCTGAACAAGGCATACAGCAGTAAAAAAACCTTGCTCTCTGTACTTGCAACCCAACAAATTTTACCCCAGGTCTGCTTTTCTTTCAACTTCCAGCCTCCATAAGGGGTTAATGTCTGTATCACACTGCAGAGGCCAGTTAGGCCATCATACCTGCTGCCCACTGGATTTTGCTCCTGTTGTCCCTCTCTCTTCCCTTTCAGATTTTAAACTTCCCTTGCCACCTTCCATTTTTATGTCGGTATAAATGAGTTCCCCCACAAAATCTTCAATGCGTCTTTAAAATGCGATAACTCTCATGGTGGTGCTGTGACATTGACCCCCCCAGCAGGCCAGTTCTGGTTCAGTGCCTCGGCCTCCTGCTCAGCAAACACACAGGCAAACACACACAGTCTCAGATATCCGCACTTCAACACACTGTGCGTGTAAGTGTGTGTGTGTGCGTGTGTGTGCGTGCGTGTGCGCGTGTCTGTGTGTGTGTGTTGTGTGCCAGACCCCAGGTGCACCAAGAGGAGCAGTTAAATTTCATCATTACCCTTTCTTCCCTGTGTTGGAGCTTTTTATAGGGCCTTTTTACAGCGCGCTCTGAAGGTGCCACTCTTGTCCCAATGGTGCACAGGAGAGAGATAGATGGGGAGAGACATGAGGGGAGTCAGATGAGCGAGGGGAGGGCAGGATGGGAAGAATGGAAGGTGGAGAAGCAGGATCCGTGCTGGAGGGGGGAGGGATGGAGGTGAGAAAGAAGTGTGCGTGAACAGCCGCGAACATGCCCACCGTTAGGTGTACAAGCTAGCAGGACCACTGGGGAATAAGAAAAAAGAAATGAGAAAAAACACTGAGGGGTGGAGGGCAAAAAGAAAGGAATGCAGCGAGGGAGAGTGAGGACCATCAGCTGTCAGTTTCACTGCTGCCTGATATAAAAACAGTGGTGAGGGTGCTGGATAAGGTATATGATGAATGGGCTGGAGACACTCATCCATCCAACTAAACGATTTGTGGCCACAGAGTGGTGTCCAGACGCGTCAAGAAAAGAAAGGACTGAGAAGAGAAACAGAGAGAGAGAGACAAAGAGAGAGTGGGGTTATGTTTTTATGTATTAGGAAGGTATGACAGACTTGTGATAGGGAGATGGGGTGAGGTACAGATAGAGGTCTCTGTAAATCTGAGTGGATGTTTCTGAGTACATATCTAGTCATGGCATGCTGGTCTCTATGCTTGTCCTCTACGCGTCTCGTGTGCCTATTTCTTTGACAAAGCCTCTGCACCAGAAGGGAGATGACAGGCCTGTGTTCTGGAAGATGTATGGCAATACATCTGTCTAACTCCGATCAGGACCATCCATATCAATCTTTGCTATCAGCACTGTCCAACTCTGCTTTATGGCACCGAGCAGGAGTCATAATGACACGTGGAATCCAGCTCCACAGAGTGGAGTAGATTGATTGGTAAACAGACACAGCTGGTTGAAATACACTTGTGCATCACTGTCCGGATTCAGCAGGTCCTGTGAAGAAGCTGCAGTTTGATTGACGCCAAACCAAAAGCAGCTTTTAAAAGCAGAACATGGCTGTCAGTCCTCTGTGTTCTGGGTTTTAGTACAGTACAGTTTCCATATTAGGTATTAAAACGTGGCACAACGTTATCTCACCTCACATACGTTTAACATCATAAATAACTGGCAATACAGTCAAGTCTATAATTACAATAAGAAAGTGAGAACAAAGTAGGTTTTGGAAAAAAGACATTTCAGAGGAAAGGATGCAGAGATGTTGGACATTTCACAATGTATTACTTCACCTTTAAAAACTTATTGAAATGATGCTCAGTATTATAATCCCAACAGTTTGGATGAACAATTTTAAAGACAAGTGTAGGAAAGTAGGAAAAAAGATGCTGTGGAGCACAGCAGAATCTTAGTTCCTTTTCACTCCTTATACTGACTTTGCAGAAATGTGTAGTTCTCATTATTTATAGGAAGAGTAAAAACAGATGTTTTGTGTTTTTATTTTTAATTTTTGAACTCCTTTGAATAATCAACTGACTTTCAGGCGTTAGGATCCATTGGAATCAATCAAATCAAAATGATTTTTAAAAAAATTGTGCAACCCGTGCACACGGCCATCACAGGTTGAAGTTCGAGTTCAGTAAGATGATGACTTTAAATTTTCTGAACAATGTCAATTAGTGAGATGGATAATCTGAAGGGCTTGTCAAGTTCTAACAGACCTCTGACACAAATTAGGAAAATTACTGATCCTGATTCCAGCCCATTAACTATGATCTCGTACTTGCACAAAAAACTCTCACAAAACAAAAAGTTCCTTAGAGAGACCATGTCTCCTCCAGCATCACAGTCTTACCTGTGGGAACTTTGCAACAGAGGAGCAAATATGTGTGCATCTCATCTGACTGGTGATGACAGAGTCTTTCCACCGGTCAACACCGCTGTCCACCCGTCTGACTAAGAACCTCCTGAAGGATAATGCCATCCCTCCTTTGGACCATACTGCATGCTTCTTTCTCTTGTTTGTGTTGTTGTATTTTGTAGCAAATGCATTTTGATTTTAATGTTGAATATACTGTATATATAAATATGGAAACAAATCAACATAGTAATACATGTTGATTGAAATTTTGTCAAATACTACATCCTGATTCTGCCCTAGACATAATACAACGTGATCAAGTTCAGCTCATAATGTCAGTTGGTAAAATCGTTCCCATCTATGGAAGAACAAATGATGCTTAGGAACCTCAGAAGAAAAAACATAAAAGTAAATGACCATGAAACACATATTTCCACTTACTTTGGTTCAGTTAAATCCAGAGCATTGGTGTAGCCTGATTCTCATCTCCCTTCAGTGTTCCATCTCGGATTTTTCCCATCGAGTTTGATTTCTCCAGTAGAATTTCTACCAGGTCAACCAGAGAACAGAAGGATTGGTTGGGAATGATAATATAGATTTTCTGCGCTCTTATTACAATTGCAGACTGTCGACGGCAGCAGAAGGAGTGAACAAAGCTATTCAGTCTGTGTTGACAATGCTTCCAAATAAAGTTGTAGTAATAGGAAAAACATTTTACTGGTGTCAAAGATGTGGTTCAGCTCAGCACTTCTCTCTTCACAGAGGACAACGGCTGTTTAAAGTGCACACCATTTCCTGTAAAATTCATTAGATAGCTGGCGCTTCGGTAATTGGATGAAATCAGATGATTTAAAACTTCAACACAGGCCATGACACCAGCAGCCAATCATTTCTCAACAGCGTCTGTACGAATCACAGATGGTGTGAAGGTTCACTTTTTTCTGAATGTGCAGCGGGAGTTAAAGCAGGTTATTATGACTTTCTTTTACAAGGAGAACCAGTGGCACAATTTCCTTACGGTAATTTTTAAACTTTGGAGTCATAAAGGTGTTGAAGCACATTGAATTTCAAAAACGTAGCATCAAATTTCAAGTGGCCCACAATAAACTTCATTTAAATCCACAACTTTTATTTATGAATTTCTTCCTAATGTCACAAAAAATCATCACAGTTTTCCTTATATTCTTAAGCAATTGCTTTTCTTTGAATCAAACTTTTATTTTGGTGGTAAACTTCAGGGAGACTTCTGATGCTTTTTGATTTGTCATTCTTCACTATTGTGAAAACACAATCGAGATACAAACTATCAAAGCATCATCACTGGTTACCAGAAATCATTTAAACAGTGAAACTCTCGTCCTGCTGAGTCTCAGTAATATCTGTGGTTTTAGAACAGTGCCTGCTCTCATCAAATATAAATACAAGTCTTTTTCTGGATTACCAATCAAAACTTGCTGGTTCTTGGGCCTGCTAAGTCAACGGTAGAGGTAACAGTATGTTTTCTTCATGGGCATTGTGTTGTCCGTAAGTTGTGCCAATGTTGCCGCCTTGTGTTTTTTTGCCAACCTCAACAGGGGCTGGTCCTCAGCTCAATCCCCATGCCCTGGGTCTTTGCAAACTCTCCCATGTGCATATGCTCCGTATGGTTGAAGTGCAGTTGCCAATTTTCCACCATCTGCCTGTGCCCTGTACTTCGACACAGAGGCAAGGTCTCTGCTGGATAGCAACCGCCACCCTTCACCTTGCCGGAGCAGAGACGTTTTAAATGTTAACTTGCAGTCTGCAGGAGCTGAGAGTGATCCACAAACCACACCACGGTGCCAGCTGAATGTGCTCATGTTGAAGGAGATAGGACATATTTGTTATCATTTATTTTTCCTTCCTGCTTTTCTTTTCTATGCTGAGTATTATCCCCAGCTTGTTCTACTGCATGCTTCCTTGGCTCTCTCTTCTGATTTTTTTTTTCACACCTCTGTTCTCTATCTACCCCCTTTCTTCATCTCACCACTCTAATTCTGCTTCTCTCTTGCTTGGTCTTGCAAACGGATGCCCACCAACAGTTTGTCTGCAGAGGTAACATATTTGAATGAAGAAGGCAGACAAAAGCAAGAACAAAGAGGTTAGAAAAGATGCTAAGCTCAAACCAAAGCGTGTCTGATGTTAGCGTTTCAGTGAAAATTTTGTTTGTACACAAGAGGGTCTTTACTTTACCGAGGGCAGGAGTCCAATTTCAGGATGCAGTAATGTACCGCTGTAAAATTCAGAAATAATTGAGAATACATGATGATGCATTCACTCCACTGACAACTAGTTCTACTGTCCAAGGAATATCTGGAGCTTACAGATGCACTAAAACTGTGCTTCTGCAACATTAGGGTGCAGTTTATGATGGCAACCCTCACATGCCACAAGTTTGTAGGTACAAACACACACACCCACACACACACACACACGCCTGCAGACACACAAACACATTATTCCATGAATGTAGGGCCAGCTAAGCAGATTATTTGAAGGAGGTATTCACCACATAAACACTGTGATTAGTTTATTTAATTGTGAGATTCTCAGAAACACTAAATGAATCATTAAATGCCTGCAACAGCCTGGAGATTGAGATCAGCTATAGACCTCTGTGTTCATTTTGGGTTCTCGGGTCCGTCATGCTTTGTTTCAAGGTTATGTTTTAGGAAATAATTCAATATTTTTAAGATATAATGTCCACTTATTGAGCCAAGACATGTGTCTGACTCTCTCACTCTTTCTCTCATTGTCAGTCTCTCTTTCTACGTCTGTGCATGTCTGTGTGTGTGTGTGCACGTGTGTGTGTTCCTGCTTTGTGTGCATGTTTATTCCCTCTGTCAGGGAAACAGTGGTGGGTGGGCTCAGAAGAGGAGGGGGGTACTTTAACGGTCTTTTGAAGGAGATAAATGGTTTACAGATGGTCCAATCAATATATTCAAATGAGACAAAGAGTCTAGCAATGAGCATTAAGCAATGGGGTATGGGTGATGGAGGTCGGGCCCCAAACACTTCGGGTCATGACCGGCACCAGAGGTCGCGGCGAAGATGCAACACAACTGAATCCATCTCATTGCAGTCAGTTAGAGTAGATTTTTTTAATATTCCAAATATTCGATATTTACTACATTTTGTTAATTCTCCTGAAATTGATAAAATTAGTCAATGCTAAACAATTAAGGAAAATTAGTTTTTAAAGGTAAACACAACCTAAGTCTGTTCCAGTTAAATAATAATAATAATAAAAAAACACCTAAAAACATTATCAGTGCTGTCAAGATCCTAGTAATATTCTAGAGTCGTGATTGAGAGAGTGCTAACATCTCAGCCTGGAATTTCAGCAGTAAATTGACTGACAGAAGTGAAAGAAGCTGACAGGGTGATTTAAGACTAGTTCATTACTTTTCAAACAGGTACATAACTTAATGTTTTTGTCCAGGATTTGAAACAGTATTGCTTTTTAGGTTATCTTATCAGAAGGTTTTAAAAGTGCATAGCATTTTGCCTCCACAGTAAGCCCACAGGCTGTTCACGCTAATTCTAGCGTGAACAGCCTAGAATTAGTGGGAAATTATTTATTTCTCACCAGAAATAGATTTTTTTATTTTTATTTATTTTTTTTTTACTTTTTTTTGTATTTTGACCACTGTTTTTGTTGTTGTTGTTGTTGTTGCTTCCTTTTCACAACTTGCATTTCTTATGTTTGTTGGTATTGTTTACGTTAAATATTCATATTGCTTTTATTTTGTTAGAAAACAATCCATTCCCTCTGTGAGGGTCTGGAGGACCTTGGTGGTTTGGCTCCACATATAAACTCCCTGTCCACTTTAATAGGTACATCTATCAAATTTCTTGTTAGCACAATATATATCCATCAGAAGTGAAGCCGGAGCTAATCAGAAGCATTTAGCCATCTTGATGTGGTGAAGATGACATATGTAAAGTGGAAGAGAGGAGTTGAGAGGAACTACATAGCTCTGACTGCGTGGTGTGGTTGTTTAGTGGTAGAATGACGGGCTTACATATTTCAGAAAATGCTTAATCATTCAATCAATCAATCAATCAATCAATCATATTTTATTTGTACAGCACATTTCAGTAGCAAGGCATTTTCACAGTGCTTTACATCATAAACACAAAAACACAAAGTCATGCAACTGAGATTTTCACACTCAATTATCAATCAGTTTTACAGAGAATTTATGAAAAGTGAGAAAACATCCATTGAGTTTCAGTTGGGTGGACAGAAATGCCTTGTTGATGTAAGAGGTTAAAGGAGAATAGGCAGACTGCTTTAAGACAATAGAAAAGCAGCAGTAGCTCAAATAACTACTTATGTCCAAGCTATTTGAAAAATCATCTGTGGAACTTCAAGTAGATTGTCTGTTGGAGTAAATGACCACACTAAGTGCCACTCCTGTCAGCTAGGATTTCAAAACTTACGCTGCAATTCAGAGGTCAAAATTAGGGGTGTACAAAATAGAGACCAAGGCAATGTATGCTTATGAGGACCAGTAAAATAGTAAAGGAAGAGACCTCACACATGTAGGGGGAAAATGCCAAAACTTTTCACAGTAAGGCTTGGGCCAAGCAGAACTTCATGACCAGAAACCTCTTCTGTGGGGTAAATGTGCTGAAACTACCATGCAGAACTCAATACTATGTGTTCACATTGATCAAAAATTGGTAACATATTTCATCAGCAACTGTGTTTTCTTTAAACTGTATACAATTCGCAACAGGGTCTTGACCTCCCACTTTGGAAATCTCTGCTCTAACAAATAACATGGGCTCATATATGCCCACATAATGTCCCACTTCCACCCTGTCCCTACACATCCTGAGAGGGGGGTTTAAAAAATTAGAGCAGTTCAAGTGGGAAAACGGCACCCATTTGTCTTTGGGATAATATGAGTGTGGCTGCATTAGAGACAAATAGCATCCACTTCCATTTCCTTTATCATTGTCAGGTCAATTAATAGGCCAAGGATCCTGAGTCACTAGATGGAGGCAACACACACAAGAGCACAAAGGGAGATCTTTCAGCTGGTGACCTTGGATGCTCCTCCCAACACAAAAGACCCGCAGAGATGGATGCCTCTTTAGAGAGCTCCGAGTCCCTGGAAGGATACTGTTGCTGACACCTCACAGACACACACACATCACAGAGAACTGGGGAGAAAAAATGACATGCATCTGCACTAATGGGTTAGGGGCTCAAACTAACACTGGAAAACGCTCAGCCAGATTACTTATGTACAGAGTGGAGGCTATTAGTATCATCAGATGGAGTAGAGGAAGTAGACTGATTGAAAATCCCAGCTGTAGCATGCCCATTGTGAGGTTGCATTGAGAGCCATGAAGGGACCTTCTTTGACTCTGCATTTATCAGTCTGGTAGATTAGAATGTCACCTGACTGTCACCTGGAGGCGCACTGGCTTCCTACTGGGAGGAGCTCAGCACTCAACATATTTTATATATTGTATTGGTGATGAATGATGATGATGATCATGATGATGATAATAATAATGATGGCTGATCTGCTAGTGACAACCTTAAGTTGAATTCTTATTGAGCATACTGAAAGTCAACCATCAAATGATTTTAGTTGTTGCTCTGCATTCATTATCTCTAATTCTTAATTACAACAACGACCTGGTGGGGAGGAAAGAAATAAAACTCTAGAGACTGTAACTGTAATAAAATCTAAGCCTGCTACCTAATCCAAACAAGATGATAGAAATATTTTCTGGGAAAACTGCTGACAAATCATATGTTTTTGTGGAATGTTTGTACTTTTTAACTAATGGGCAAAAAAAACAAAAAACAAAATAATACACTGAATTCCATCAGTGACATCATCAGATGTGGTAAATCAGAATGAGATGAAATACAGTTCAGCTGTCTTTAGATAATTTTCTTAATATGTTGTTTTCAGTCATGAGCACACTATGTATTTCAGAGAATTCAACAAAGACAGTGACAACAGTGACTGTTAGGCTTAAGCAACAGTCACTTAAACCTAACATAGTTCATACCTTTAAACGTTCTGTGCATTAATCTTCTCGATCATCAACACTATTATAAGCTGCTCTCAGGTTGGTCCCCTCTGTTGGTGACTTTCTGTGAAGTGAAAGAGCAAACACTATTGTATGGTAGAAAAAAAATTATGCCAAGATGAGCAGAACTCAATATATGGTAATTATTTGACAGTATGTAGTTACACAGTGATTACCATATCTCCAAGTCTAGACAGATACAGCGAGGAAAGCGAGAGAAGAACAGAATAGTGAGGAAGATGAAAGACCCCTGAAAAGAATTTTTTTGCGTACAAGACTGTGTGAAGACAAACGGATCTTCCATATGTATCTTCACTGATAACTCATCTCTATAGGGACTGAAGCAATTATGAGCAGGAGCAGTTCTAGCACATTCTAGATCATAGATCATACTTCTGTCTAGTTTTCTGTATTTTGACTGTTTGTTTGTAAATGCCCTAAACAGAGCTGGACTATTAATTTTGTTGCTCTGCTTACTGTAAAATGACAATAAATCTAATCTAATCTAATCTAATCTAATCTAATCTAATCTAATCTAATCGTGTGCATACAAAACGTCAGACCCAGAGCTGTGTTATATCAAGCAAACAGGTATAGCATATTGAGGTAAAGATACACAGACATAATGGGGCAAAGTCAGCTAATAACCTGAACATTTGCTAAAATACCACACAAACCACACGGAGTGATTAATTACAGGGGGGTTTTTTTGTGGGTTTTTTTTTTGTCTAGTACATACATCTTACTGTCTGTGTTTGTGTCCCAGTGGTTAATTTCTGCCACCATATTTCACCAGTGCACAACAGTTACAAACATTTTTACAGACACATGCATGCATACCTAACCTTAACCAAATCTAATTGACCCCATCTCTCTAAACCAAACTAGTAGAGTTCAGTACAACTGCAAAAAAGTGAGGACCAGGAATTGTCCTGTTTGACCTATTGATTCCTTATAAGTTCCCATATTCCTGATATTCCTTTTCCTTATGATATTCACTTACTGTGAAACTATGAAGTATTTATGATCAAGAACACAAATGCACTCCTTTGAATACAGATGTCACCCATTATCTCATAAACCTTTCACTTCATCCAGCTGTGCATCATAATTTCATACTTTGGTCTTTCCAATGTGAATTTAATTGTAAAGATTTTATTAAATTAGGGAAACATTTACTGTATTAAATGAAAAGTTTTCCATTCACAGCCAATTGCCTGAGCTCCACATCAGGAAAAGCTTTTGATCTGCTGAGTTTGGCTGTGTCCAATTTTTCTTCATTGAATTTTAAGATATTATACAATACCAGGCAAAGTTTTTTCTTTTTTTTCTTTATCCCCTTAGCAATTTTAATTAGTTGTGTTAAAATACAACGTAGTCCTTATTTTAACTCTGAGAATTCATTGTGTTTCAAAACAGACCGAGGCTGAAATCTCAAAAGGAGGAAAGAGAGAAACTTTGCTGTAGTTTGTTTGGCCATTTTGGTATCTGGTTTAAGTTTACCACTCAAAGCCTGAATCAACAGCAAATCTATTTGTCAGAAAAAAGTTTATTTTGAAATAGCTGAGCTTCCTCTTAGTTTGAGCCGTCTTCACTTAGTAACAGCACTAACACTGAAGATTGTGTGTCAGGCAGCCTGAAAGTGCTTATGTATGATTACTGAAAAAAAATATCCATCCATCCATTTTCCGTCACCCTTCTCCCTAACGGGGTCGGGAGTTGCTGGTGCCTATCTCCAGCTGCGTTCCGGGCGAGAGGCGGGGTTCACCCTGGACAGGTCGCCAGTCTGTCGCAGGGCAACACAGAGACGAACAGGACAAACAACCACGCACACACACACCTAGGGAGAATTTGGGAAGGCCAATTAACCTGACGGTCATGTTTTTGGACTGTGGGAGGAAGCCGGAGAACCCGGAGAGAACCCACGCACGCACAGGGAGAACATGCAAGCTCCGTGCAGAAAGACCCCGGGCCGGGAATCGAACCCAGGACCTTCTTGCTGCAAGGCAACAGCGCTACCCACTGCGCCACTGTGCAGCCCTGAAAAAAAATATGACTTTTTATTTTCTGATCAACGTGTCAGTGCTAAAACAAACAAACAAACAAACAAAAAAATGCTCCTATACTTAGCAGTATTAAGTATAATTGATTAAGAATAAAGTTAGAATAAAACGTTGCCGGAAGAAAACATCCATAAAATCATGTATCTTACATGTATCTCATATCTTACAATATAATTTGTTTATGTTTACTTGTCCATAAAAATGTCAGCGTGTTTCTAAGAATTGTATTTGGTATTTAAATTTTTGACTTAGAAATCACAACTGTTACTGACTGAAAAATATTGAACTTCAGATGGAATTTTCAGCTATTATATAAAATCATATTTCATAGATCGCACCAGTAACACTTACATTCAGCCATCTGTAATTGAGCATGTATGTAAATGAGAGCTGATGTGCCTGAGCTCCAGTTGTTAAGGGTAAAGATGTTCCCATTTGTGCTACCAGGCTTTGAACACATGGTCAAATCTTTGATCCATAGCAGTGTTAGGATGAAACAATGTTTGGCTATCATTCTTAAATCATTATGCGGTGCAACATGAACAGATGATGACATCAAAAAGAGATTTGTTGTGTGATTTCTGTCTTTTATGCACTTCCCAAACTAGACTAAGTTGACCTCTTCTCATCTCAGCTTCCCAGTTCCTTTAATCATGCCTCCTCCTGTCCTGATTGAATATTTATTGGCTTATTTATTCTTAATCACAGACAGCCGCTTGTCTGTCCTATCAAATTCAAGCTCCTTGTGTTGCACACACATGCTCACGCATGGACTGGTAAATGAACAGCTGAACCCCCATTCCTAGTTGCCCCTAGCAATCTCTCTGTGTGCTTGTCAGTGGGTATGAAATTAGATTTGTGCCAATAAAGTCGCATTTTTTTAGCAATCAAAACAACAAATACATATGAGATTTGAAGAAATTAAAAATAAAGGCAATTACTTCTTTGGTAATGTACTGTTGTGTTCAGCTTAATCTCCTGCATTTTTATACTGGTGTAAAAATCTGAATGATATATTTCCCATTCTATTTACTTTGTAATACTGTGACAATTTATTTGCAATTTTTGCAGAAATATCTCTGGTAGACGTGACCTTATGCCTACCTGATAATGTAACTTTTCAGGCTTATCAGAAAAAGTTGGATAGATATTTAAGCATTTGTGCAGAATTTTTCTCAAGTAAAGCTGGTAGGCCAAAGCAAAATAGTTTTATTTGTTCAGCACAGTTTCAGCAACAAGGCAATTCAAAATGTTTACATGACTGGAAAGAAATAAAAACAGCAAACAAGTAAAAAAAAACAAAAAACAAAACAAACATTACATTGTAATAGCAAAGTCAGAGACAGCAGTTTAAACAGGAGACATTTAATGATGTTCCAAAGGTAACTAAACAAATAGGCTTTTGGCCTTGATCTATAGGAACTCAGTGTTTCAGCATCTTTGCAGTTTTCTGAAAGTTTGTTCCAGATTAGAGCTGTAACTGAATGGTGCTTCTCCATGTTTGGTTCTGGTTCTGGTGATGCAGAGCAGACCCGAATCATGAGACCTGATAGACCTGAGAAGACTCATACAACAACAGCAGATCTTTAATGTATTGTGGAGAAAAACTTTAGAACTGGGTGTTGTTCTCTATCTTCCTGGATTTAGTCAGAACACCAGCAGCAGCGTTCAGTATCAGCTCCAAATGTGAAGCTGTGAAGATGCTGTCACAGAAATCAATGTGACTAAAGATAAACACATGGATGAGTTTCTGGGTGCTGACCCTAGATTGTTCCTTTTTCAGTCCAAAAATAATAACTTCAGTTTTATTTCAATCAGTTAGAGAACGTTACGGCGCATCCCTGCGTTAATTTGTTCTATGCTTCTCCTCCTGATCACAAAAATCCCTTTAGGTAAGCAGCATGTTATCTCTGCTCCTCATTATGATTTCAAGCTTATTTTCCATGAAGAGCCCACACACCTCACAGCTGCATGCTGGAATCAGTCGTTGCCTGTTTGCTGAGTGTGAAATCAGTCTGTTTAGGAAGTGCATTGTAACTGAGAGGGATTACACTGGACCAGTGCCCGACCCTTCTCCACATGCAAATCTCACATTTCCACTACGGAACAAGGAAGGTTGCCTTGTTTCACTATAGCATCTCATTCTCTTAACAAGGTCTTCATACAATTTGAATCATCTTTTATTAAATGGATTTTTCTAAGAAACATTAAAATGAAATTGCTCAGAGTTTGGGTTTCATTGTGAAATATTCATGGTTCAGACCAAGAGTTACCGTTGAAGGAAACCAGACATCACATTAGAAGTAAAATCCAGGCCTAAACCTGCAGTCTAGAACTTATGTAAACACTTCCAGCTTTGTTGCATCCTTACACTCTCCTCCTTGTTCCTCAATTTATCCTTGTTTCTTTAGCAATTTTTGGGAATGTTTACGTTTGTCCTGCTCACTCAGAAAGTCTCTGTGAGCTCAAGCTAAAAGTCACTGGAATGCTCCAGAAGGTTTTTACTTTCTCAAAATGTTTAAATGAGTTCTGGTGTAAAATTATTCAGACTTTTACCTGAGAACCACAAACCAGTCAGATCAGTTACCATCAAGTCATGGCTTCAGTTTTTTATTCCTGCATCTTAGCCACAGTGGCTCTGGTGCTGCTTTTCCTTCATCGCCAACACTCTTACTGAAATATGTTCAGTAGTGCAAGTGAAATGTTTTGTAATGCACGTCTAAGAACATTCCAGGCACTCATGAGGGATTTGATATTCTCATGAGTGACTGATATATGAGGAAAAAAAAGGCACTCATGATATTCTTGTATATCAAATTTGGTATATAATTTGGAATTATATATCAAATTTCTCATAAGAATTTTTTTATGTAAGTCTATGTGTCATTTGTGCAGGTCCAAGTCTTCTTATAATGCTGAGAACGTCAATGTGCTACGTTACCAGTGGTCTTTATAGAAACATTGGTATGCATGTCTTTTATAAGATTTTTATGTGTTATTGTGTATCATGTCTATGTTGTTTTCATGTCTATGTGGACCATGAGTCTGTTGACTGAACCAATCAATCATGTGATTTATGTGCTGTTATGGAAAGACTGAGCAGTTGTTTTTTTAGGAGCTTACATTTAACAAGGAATTATTTGACACATATAATCCCATTGCTGGAAATGTGTTCACTGAAGTGACTCAATCAGTTCAAACTTGTATGTTAATGACAATCATCAGTGGAAAAAAACTCAAGTTTAAGACCAAGATTTGGAGTAAAAATGAGAAAGATGCTTTTTTTCTGCTTATTTCCTTGTTTTGGACTGAAAAGTATTTTCCCAGAAGCTTGATCATCTTCTATCACCAAACATTAGAGAACCATTCACCAAGCCCAGGTGAATGACTGTGGGACCCCACTCAGTGCTTCACCTCTCCGATGCCCTGTCTTTTCCACAGGCTGTCTTGCACTAATTGAAGTCACAACAGACGTGGTGTATCAATTCTAACTTTGCTATTAAGGTTTAATCGGGTGTGCAGGAGACCAGCCTGCCAGACCAAAGGCTCTTTTTGTGAGAGTCCCATCTGTTGTTGATACAATGGCCCCAAGACCGGCCCTGGCCCAGAGAGAGAGGGTAAGTGGGAGGGTTGACAGGATGACAGGATAGACTGTTCCACTCGGCGCAACCAAAACCCTCCTGCCTCGTGTCTGTCTGGACAGTTCTGCCATGACACTCAAACACACACGACTGGGAACTTATTTCAGAACTAGGGCCCCATTATTTATATCACTCATATAACAAGTTATCTTGAATAAGGTTGATTCTGCTATTTTGTTGATGTTGTTTGATTTTACTTTTTCTAAAGATAAATTAAGAACATTCAACAGTAAAAAAAAAATAAAGATGCTTGATTATATTTGCTAACTAAAACCCCCTCAGTCATCTTTATGTTGAGATGTTTCTATATTTAGTGTATATTGCAATATACAGTAAATAGGGTATAAATGCATTCACTGAAAACACACACCTAACAGAAACACTCCTTATGGTTCTGTTAGGTGCATGCAGGCAATTTGCAGGAAGGCCATAACCGTTGTGAATGATGTGAATGCTGAGCTATAAACTTTCATTCCTGCCAAACATGTATATTCATATATGCGTAAATGTGTTGAACTGCAGAGTTGGATATATGGGTTTCACCACGAATAAAAATGTGCCAGTTGTTCCCAATACTACACATGTTTTGGTGGAGGAAGTGTGATGCTGTGGGACAACATCTCACTGACCGCTTCATGTGACTTTCCATCGTATTAGTCGTTTCAGACTGCAAGATCCTGAGATGAGATTATTCACCCAGTGGGATGTTGGACCTGACATCACTGAGGAAGCCCTTAAATGAATAAGAGCAAATGTGAACGACCACATAAAGTAATGCTATTAAAGGTTGATGGTTTAAATATATTCACCCCATTGACACCATCCACCCATTGTATTCCATGGTGTCTCCCAATACAGTGCATGGACCTTGAACCTAAGTGGTACCTTCAGGTCATGGTGGTAGTGGTGTTGGACCACCTGCCATTAATGGAGCAAAGTCAGCTGAGGTACATCTTGTCTCAATTTGTTGAACAAACCTGCCTCTGACACCATGATGTAACCAGACCAACAACACTGCGTTGACTAAGTTTTAAGGAAAATAGCCATTCACACCATGGTCCAACAATGAGGTGGAGACATTTTTGTGTTTGGTGGCTGATGAGTAAAAACAGAGTAAGCTAGACAATTATTTACAGCACATAAATCAGGTAACAATACTTTTTGGACCACATTGTTTTGAGATCCCCACTCAGATTGATGTGGTACTCAACTGTAATGGAAACGAGTTCAGCCAAGCAGGTTCATGGAAAATTAGGAGCCCTGTTTACACACAAGATGACAAAATCATACAGATGCCTGCAAAGCCGGTGTTAGCAGGGCCACATGAAGCAGACTTCCACCTGTTTTGGAAGCCACATCACGTCTGTTCAAGAAATAGAAAGAAAACTAAAAGTAATACAGAAACAATGTCTATCAATAACATCACGTGTTGTGAGAACTGATTTGGAGCCATTGACTGTGGGGTTGTGGTGGCCCGGTCCGTGCGGCACAGTTTGATAATATCACCAACTGCTGTTAATCCTGCTGAGCTGCTGATTGTCTCAGTAGTTTCTCAGGAAGAGCCCTTTGATGGAACACCACTTACATACTTTACACAAGCGCTGTAGTGAGTCCATGCTTCACACTTCAGACACGGAGCAGGAACAGATGAATGCTCACATCGCATCTGGCGAATGTTAAGGCAGTTTTTGTCATGATGAAAGAAATCCTTTTGAACTAAATACACAAGATGAAGATGATACAAACTGATGATGATGGAAATTATAATAAGGTCAAGGATGGATCTATCTGGTCTAGTTATGGTTTCTGTTCTACAGTGATGGTGACACTATACACACACGTCGGCACACGCAGGAGAGTTTAGCACAATACACAGGCAGGGCAGCTCAGCAGGCCTCCACAACCCAGATGACACAGTCCTGACCTTTATGTGTGTGTGTGTTTATGTGTGTGAGCTTGTATTTAATACTTTGTAAAGACCACTTTTCCAACAAATATTGATGTTGTGAGGAATCACTGTTCATTTTGGGCCCCATCAGAGGAAGTGCTTGTTTCGGGTTAGTGATTATGTTTAAAGTTAGGCATGTACTGGTAATGATTAGGCTCAAGGTTGGGCTGTAGACAAGTACAAAAAATTGATTGAAGTCAATGCAAAGTCCTTATAAAGATAGAAAGACATAATTTGCGTGTGAGTGTGCGTGTGGGTGTGGGTGGGTGTGCGTGTGGGTGTGGGTGGGTGTGCGTGTGGTTGTGGGTGGGTGTGCGTGTGGGTGTGGGTGGGTGTGTGTGCATGTGTGTGTCCAGTCACTTGGCTATTTTCACAGAGGGCTGTCACTCCGTTCCCTTCTAGCTGCCAACAGCAGCAGAAGGGGGGAGCTAAGGTGGTGGGGGCAAAGTCAGCAATAGCCCAGGCTCATTGGGGCGCAACATGAAGGCGTGTGTGGGTGTGTGTGAGTGTGTGTGAGTGCGTGTGCGTGTGTGTGTGTATGTGCAATTGAGGGAAGGAGGGGGTAGGGCTTGGGGACAAGAAGCAGTGAAACATTGCACATCTGTTTATGAGAGTGTGTAAATGTTCTTACTTGTCTTTTAATTTCACATTGATGACAAATGATTTGCAAATGACGAACAAAAAAGGAGAGAGTAACTTCAGGGTTAAAATGCACAATCACAAGAGTCAGAGAATGATTCATCATCTTAATGTGATATTTGAATATTTTGGGCAAAAAAAAAAGACAATAATACAGTTCCTAAAAAAGTATGAAGGAAAAAGTTTTCCTCCATCCCACCACAACAGTGGTGAACAGCCCTTGAACAGGCTTTGGCGAGACTCCTCCTGAACATCCACCCTGTTGACTTTAAACTATCTCTTCTCGCATTAGCCGGGAGCTTTGGGTTGTTGTCTTGCTGGAAAATAAATGTTCTCCAGGATTTTTTCTAGATTCTGCTGCTTTCATTTGACCTTCTGCCTTTTCAAACTTTCCAAGGCCTGCTGCTGGTAAGCATCCCCGCAGCATGGTGGTGTGATGGTGTGTTTATGGTGATGTGCAGGGTTTGGTGTCCACTAGTCATGGCGTGTCAACAGTGACTTCCTCATTGCTGCTGTCCCATAGAGCACTGAGTGGAGAAGAACCCAGGCAACAGTTGTCATCTGCAGAGTCTCTCTATCTCAGCTGATGAAGCTTGGTAGGCCTGCAGGATCGTCATGGTTACCTGGGGTCCTCTCTCACCAGTCTCCCTCTTGGATAGTCTCTCAGGTTGTAAGAAAAGCCTGATCCAGTCTGATTTACATGTGACTTGCTCCTCCTGTTTCTTGATGAAATACTTTTTTTGAAGTGTCCTTTAGACTTTATGCTGTAATGTTAACCAGGAATACTGATGAACCAGAACCAAACGTCTTTAAACTACAATCATTGGAGACACACTCACTGCACACCTCCATTCCAAACCAGACCTTTAAGAGACCTGGACCAGACTCTTAAAGGGGTTGGATAATTATGCAATTCGTCTATCCATTATTTTGTAAAAATCTAATTTTTATTTTGCCATTAAAGGTTTAATTTTTGCAGATTTTTTATCCAAAACACCAAGTTTTGTTACTTATGATTAATTTGTAAAAGCTGTAAAAATGGTGAAGCCTACAAGAGAGTGAATACTTTACACAAGTTCTGTAAAAGCTTGTGTGGGAATGAGACAGGAGACTTGAAAGAGAGAGCATCAGGCACGGAAGGTACCCCCTTCTGGTTATCCTCTGAGGGGTTGATGATACTAAAGACACTGGAGAGGGCCCCGGCTGTGACCCAGACACACACACGCCCACGTGCGCGCACACACACGCTCACATCCTCTAACCCAACCATTCTGTTCTCTTTACAACTTTACAAAATAGGCTTTTAATTTAGCTGGACGGCAGGGGCGTGTGGGGCCCGCCAGCATCAATCATCATGAGGAGGCTGAGGAGCGCCGGCCGTCCCCTGGGCTTTCTCACTGACGAGGATTCCCCCGGCCCCACCCCCAGACACACACTCAGCCTCACACACCCCGCCTTATGCTCTTTTGTACAGACACTCGTTTGCAAGACCTGAAGACCTTATCATTTTGTATTATACATACACATGCGCATGCTGATGGAAATGTAGACACACACACTCTCCATTACCCTCAGGGTGCAGATGATGAGACCAGACTAAACCCAGATGGGAAGTGGGGGTGACTGTGGAAATAAAAGATGACTACTTCTCAGTATTTTTAAATCACATTTAATCATCACAAAACTAAAACAACCCACATGGCAGTACACATAGGAGTGTGTATTTCCTATGCAGCCTGACATAACTCTACTTTCTAGATCACATTTTATTTGTCTTTCCCATTTTGTCGTGTGTTTTTGAATCCTTTGTACAATCATGTTCTCCTCTAAGCCAATTTGTATTTGCATGGCAAACATTCATTTCCATTTTTGGGTTCATATGCCTACTTTCTTGGTTAATTGGATTTGGATCATATTCAAATGCTCAGTGTTTACCCAGCAATAATAATTTTCCAGAAAAGATCTGGATGAATATTGTCAGAGATGTTGGCAGCACATCAAAGATGTGACAGTGTTCTTTTTTCCCCTCGTCTGTAAAAGATTGTTCCAAAATAACAAAACGTCAGCAGGAAAACATTCCAGAAAAAGTCACATATTTAATTTACTGTACTACAAAATGTAAACCCATATTGTGCCTTCAGTAGTAAACATAGCCCTTGAAGATGTATTCAAACTTTGATGCATTTTATCATAATTTCACATGACAGTCCAACAGAAAACAGTACATTAATTTGAAGATAAAGGAACACATGACTTTCATGTTTTCTTTTTCTCATTATGCAATAGTCAGATAACTTCAGATACAAAATAAAATCCACCTAAGCCAAGTGCATTACAGATGTGGCTCTGCAGTCCTGAAGACATTAGCCTCCACAGAATGATACTGCCATTGCCATGTTTTCCTGTGCTATGTGCAGTGCTAGTTGTCTCTGCAGCTCCTCCACAGTTAGGAGGATTGTGTCTCTTATTCATGCTCGTCTTGCCCAGCCTGTTAATTTATTGTTCCAAATTTGAAAGCAAATATTCTGTGAAAAATGTGAAACTCCCAAAAATCCCAAATCTGTTTCCCAGCTCCAGTCCTCAGGGGCCGGTGTCCTACCTCCTTGAGGTCAGTCTGCTGATGCTTAATGTAGCTTTACAGACGAAAATACATTTTCTACCAGGACTTGTTCACATCATTTTATTTAATCACTGATGTGATGATAAACTCCCATCAGTGGGAACTGTGAACTGGTGCCAAGTTCACAGCTGCCCAAAATGTTCAAATATCACATTAAGATGATGAATCATTTCACACAAAGTATAATCTACCATCTACAATATGCACAAGGAATATAGTAAATGGTTACATATAATATATTTATCCAGTTGTCCTGAATAGGAATCAGATGTGATGTGTTAAAATGGCAAAGGTGAGAAAAAAAAATTATGTACATTCCTGGGAAAGAGTTTAACCAATTCATTTCTGCACACAAATTAAAAAGTTATTAATTCCAGCACTGAATTGTGCAACTGCGCTAAAATATTTCTTGTCAGCCCTCATCTTATCAGTTACTTTGGTTTGCAGCTTTCATTTTACATACAACCAATCATAAAACAGATGGTACCACAAACAAAAAAAATGTCATTGTAAGTTCAAGTTGGACTTAGAAAGTTTAGAATTTGGAAAAAAGTCTTTCAAAAAATTGAAAAAATTAAATCTATTACCCTTTTTTCTGTAAAGAGTCGAGCTTTTAAGAGGAAAGGTTTCACAAAATCAATGAACGCCTGATGTGGAGAGGTAAAGCACATCTACCAATATGCACAAACCTTACATAAGGTAAGGTAAGGTTAAAAAAACGTACTTCAACCTCTTCGACATCACTCAACTCAACATTCTCTGTAATTTGTTTCATTTTTAGTCATTCTCTCTATCTCTCTGCCTGTGTCCTCATGGTTGTCTGTAATCAGATATACTGAAGCAAGAGGTTAGATAAGGAAGAGGTTCCCTAGGGGGCCATGTTGTTCCCTCCTTTCCCTCTCCCTTCAGAAGCCCCCTACCTGTACACGCAGACACGCGCTCATTCACACACACACACTTGAAAAAAATGGCACAAACAACACCCATCATCTCAGTGCTACTAACACATACCACCCATAGACCTTTTCCCCTTTCAGCAACCCCCCAGCTCTATCTGAGCTGCCGGTGGCTATGTTGGTTTTAGTATGCATAGAGCTCAGCTATCTGCTCCACTGCACCTTGGCTCCCCCAGAACTCTTTCACACACACACACACTCACCCACGCCCACCGACACACACAAGCACACGCACACACACATTTGTATTTCTACCCATATTTGGACTTTGCTTTGACTTTGATTATTTTTAGTAACTGCATTTATATCTCACCTACATGTTTTCCCTTTCCCTAACCAGTACCTAACCTTAACTTTAACCAAAACCTAATTCACTCCATACCGCTAAGCTCACCTCCTGACTCTATACTATACTAGCGGTTTTAATGTACTATAACCTAGCACCAATCTGAAGACGGTTCCTAAATATGACAGAATGATCCTAAATAGGATAGCTAATAAAGTACACACATAATTATATTTGACATTGCATTGACTTCCAATCATTTTTCATGAATTCATATATCCTAACCCTGACCTTTATCCTAAACCAGTAGATACCTAACTCTAAACCTAACTTAAACTCATTCTACACAACAATCCTATACCTAACACTTAATCTGAAAACAGCACATCTTCTGAAGAACAACATTTTCTTACTGGAAAAATGTGTCTTACCTGATGGGAAACTCTAATGGAAAGCCACCATTGCACCCACCACTTGGCTTGAGAAACAAACATGAATACAGATGCCATTCTAAAATTTCTAAAATTACAGAGTAAAAAATTTCCAACAATAATTTGGTTTATTTAACCTGGCACAGAGAAACAATGTGGCTGTTCATCTTTCAAACTCATATTTTTCCTATATTGTTCCTACATTTATGAATGTCAGAGTTCCAAACTAAATATTTAATTCACTAGTGAAATAATTTGAGTCTCCTGGTAGAAGGAAGCAGTTGTTAGATTGGACTGCAGGTGATTGGTGATAAGACAAAGGCTTGTTTGCTGTCTGGACTGCCTAGAAATGAACAGAAACCTCGTATCTCAGGAAGGCCAGGCTGGACACAGCCTGTCTGACAGACCAAGCACATTACAACTGTGTGCATGTGTGTGCATGTGTGTACTTGTATATAGAGCACTGAAATTCAAAATTTGCTAAGCACATATGAAAGCAGTTACACAGAGACATTTTACCAGCACACACGCTACTGAGAGCTGGGCCAGATTTTTGGTAGCAGCTACTGCTGGGTCCATTGCAAAGCTGCTTAACAGGACTCATCTGGGATCAGTGACAGATGGACAACCTATCCTGGAGGCCTGGGCACAACCTGAGCTTTAGGAAACAGGTAAACCTGGTCAGAGCCCTGCAGAGCTCCCTGGACATTTATAGTGTAATCAGAAGATTTAACAGTAAAAGGCGCTCACACATAGGTCATTGAACACACCTTCCGAGGAGTTTGTCAGAACCAGTGAGTCCAGTCAGTTTGAGTCTAAAACCTCCAGTAGAGTTTGAGAAGATTCACACATGGAGAAAATGAATCACTTCAGTTTCCCTGTCAGCTGATTCCAAATAAAGGACATTAAGGAAAGGTGTAGTTCTACATAATTGACTCTCCTGTTTCCAACCAGGACAGTATGTCACTACGACCAAATCACAACCCAACAGGAAAACTCAAAAGAACTGAGCTTAGTTTTACTACCAAAGCGAAGTTTGATAAAAAAAAATAAATAAATCACATCAGAGCTATATTTAATGTTTGCTAGATGTGCATATTTAATGGTAGTTGGATACTTAACCATTGGATTGTTGCCCAAATGTACTTGACTGAGAAGTAAGTTAACTTAATATGTATTGGAATTAACTTCCAATACATATTGGAAGACATTGAGCGAGTGTAGCTTATTGATCTGTGCTGCTGCAATTAGATAAAGTTGCACTACAATCAACCACAATACCTTTCCATTCCTGTCAGAGCCTCAAATAATCACATTTTATTTTTTACATTAAAAGTTTACTACAGTTTTTTTTCCCTAAAACAGTGTGAATGAAATCTTTAGTTACCTTGTGACAAGCAATCAGACCAAACACCAAATTGTAGAATGTGATGTTTTTCTTGGTATCTGTTTAAAGGCCAAGAACATTTCCTTTTCAGATGTTACCAGTGTGTGTCTTCCCTTTACTCCCTGGGCTTACTATACCTTAGCCCATTCTAGTTTTGATGTTTCAAGTTACTGATTTGTCTGAATTTTGTTTGTTTTAATTTGTCATGGCTAAATATTGTACAACTTGTGGTGACGTTGCTACAATCCCGTGACAATACTGCCCCTGTCATTTTTCCCAGTTGTTTTCTGAGTCAGATGCAGGAATGCTCTGCAGAGATAAATGGGATGAATGGTTACAATTTTACTGAAATTGAATAATGTTTTGTCTGATGATCTAGATCCAGGAAGTTCTTGGTAATTGGGGACCGGAAAACTGGGAGGAAGAGAGTGAGAGGTGAGTGTTGTTGAATATTATGAGGAGAGGAAGGGGAGTTGGTCTTACTGGGAGCGATAAATGAAGGAAGCCAAGGAGGAGTGATCCAGAGGATTGGGCAGGTGGTGCATTGTAGGATGGACAGATTAGATGGTTGGATGGAGAGTGAGAGGAGGATTGAGGTTGCCAGTCCAGATGTTTCTGATACAGAGGGTTATTGCATTCCAGGAGACAGCACAGAGGGATCCATGAACTCTCTAGTGAGGTTACCTCAAGGAAGCGAACAAGGCAGGACGTTTGTACAGAAACAACTCAGAAAAACTACAGAGAACTAGAGATGTTGCTTAGGTTAGCATTCAGGAGTCAAATAATCAGCAGCCAGTTCCTCTTATTCTTCAGCTAATAGCTATTTATGTGTAAGTGTGTGGTGGCACACTGCTCAGTGCTGTCCTCTAGTGGAAACTTAGGGGGGAATGTAACACCTCAGAGGCACAAAAATCCCAGAGTCCAGAAAGTCTCATTGACCAAACATTCACAATTAATGTTTCGTCCCAGCTTAATACCGTTTGTACACACATTTGTCTTTCAGCCTCCAGTGGTACTTAGTGTTGTGCTACGTCTTCACAGGATCAATACATGATATAAAACAACCAAGCTCACCTGCTCACATTCTCACCTCAGGGATTTTTAGGGACACATTGCTAGTGTCATGTTTAATTAACTGTCACCCCAAAAACACTTACATGCAAGTCAGCGGGTCCCTTAGGACTCTGGTTCCTCATGGCAGTTAACGCACTATTGCCTTCAGAAATTTCTTAATTCTTCATGGCATAGAATCTACAAGTTTCTACAAGAAATTTTGTCTCATACTGATGATGGTATCTCACACTTGCTACAGATTTGTATTGGAACCCAGCGGCTTCCATTAACTGTGGAAGCCGCTGCGTTACTGTGAACTCCTCATCATATTCAACAAACCAATTTGAGATGATTTGAGCTTCGCAGCATGGGGAACTACCTGCAGGAAGAAGCCATTAGACAGTGGACACACTGTGCTTATAAAGGGATGGACATGGTCAGCAACAATATTCATGCTGATACCGGTGGAGCTAAGGAGCCAAAAGTGTGTAAAGAGAACATCCGCCACATCATGACACAGAACATTTTTTACACGATTTTAACAGTTAAGATCCACAGATAGACTTCTCTCTCAAAGCATGCTTGTCTGTTCACATAGTGAAGACAATATCCACATTCTGTCACACCCAGCTCTGTATTACACATTGTGTTTCACACTCACTTTACAGATGACAGATGATTTGTCAGCAGCTAAAGGACAGTTTTAGCTGCATCGCTGTCATCCTTGGCCTTTGGCCAATAGCTCCTCACTCATTTGGTCTCATTTTGTTCTGTTGGTTTAAAATATGTGACCATGTCGGTGCAACTTGGGAGGAAAGAAGGGCTGTTTGGCCTAGAGGGAGGGTAGCAGGGGCAATAATTAGTGTATTGAAAAGTAATAACAGTATGGATTAATGTGAGAGAAGTGGAGTGGAGCGCATCATCGAGTGAGACAAATCCAATGCTGAGAATTGGCAGACAAAGCGGAGGCAGTCAATAGGGATTATGTGGGGGGCTAAGCCGCCCCACTTTTGCTCAGGAAGGCCAGACCTCAGAGGTGCGGGCTGCTTTGATGACCATGGTGGCTGCTTCTGGATTGGCACTGATTAAGGCCTCTTGGAGATAGTTTCTGCTGATGCCACCAACTCAGAACATGATCCTTATGGACCCTGGCAAAGGGTTAGGGGTTGCACAGACTGTCTGATAACGGTGGAAGACTCAAAGGCCACACCATCACTATATTTAGCTCCCTTGAGCCCAAATGATTGTGATGCCTCTTTAGGGAAGTGATGCATTGGCTGCCATAGTTGAATTATTTTCCAAATAGACGATAATTGTGAATTGCAAAATATTTTCCTTGCAAAATGTAGAGGAATCCAGACACAGCACAGATTCCAAACCAGAAAGTAGAGCCAATTCAGAGACTGATTCTATTAATATAAATGGCTTTAAGAGTAATCCTTTCCATGTTGTGATTATTAAATTATTTATGATCAATTGTCTTCATTTTAAGCTCAGTAAAATGTATGATATAGTATGACAGCCACCTTTTTATAACATAGTTTAAGAGAGAAAATCTGTAATCCTAGGTCATAAACAATATCTTTTCTTCTTTGTTTTTTTTCAGATTTTTTTCTCTCTTGTTGCTGTCTAATCATTCCAAACTAAAGCTTTTGAAGGAAGAGGCTTTGTGTTTGTTAAGCCATGTAAAAATCACCAATGAATCATCCAAAGACAAGAAGGCAGTTAAAACCAATGGATAAGTTCTTCTTTCTACACCTGACAAAAAACTTCTAAATCAAATCATAACTACGCACTTTGTCATAATTCCCTATCAATTCCTTTCTCTATTGATATTGAGTTTTAATAGTTGTAGGACACCAGACCTCGAGGTCTGGAGTTGCAGACCCCTGCTGTATTTTATCATTGTTCAGTGTTTAAAAGTCAGTTTCAACCTCAATCCTTGTTTTTGTGCTACAGCATCACAGCATACAACAGCAAACAATTTCTTTCTGTCCCTAAATTTGTAGAAACCTAACAATCTTTCCTGTAGCAACTTCTTTTTCTAGTCCTTTCTGAAGCTTCATGAACACAATTTTTTCTTAGAGTTATCAAGGAAACGTTTTATTGTTTGCATTTTTAATATTTATTTATTTAATTATTGTGAGGAAACTGGTTCAAGCAGCCTCACTGCACACAATGCCATCTGTTCTTGGACTATCCCTCAAAAGGTTCCTCACACGGTTGTTAAACACTCTGTGCAGTGGGAAACCCCAAAACCTAATGTTGGACAGCTTTCAACATAATTATCTCTTCGTTTTTTAGTTAATGAACATTCACAATGGAAAGACATTATCTTAATGAGTCCTGTTTTAGAAACCAAAAGGAGTATTCATAAAAATAACAAAATTGGAGTATTGTTCATATGGCAGACACAGATGATATCATAAGTTGACACATTCCACATGCTGGATTTATTTGAAAGAGAAGCACTTAGAAAAACTGAAAACTTGGAATGGGCTGCTCATCACAGACACTGGGTCGTATTTGAAAGCATTCCATCAGATCTCTTTATTCAGTTTTCATTTTGCTTTCTGCTGCTGATAAAATTTTTTATGAGTGTGAAATAAGAGCAATTAAACCAACCCCTAGCAATATGAATATGTATTTGTGTTTCACAACGTAAAATGTCTGGTGAGTTACTAGCTAAAAAAGAAGGGTAATCATTCAGAGCATCATTTTTGGTCAGCAATAGGAAGTAAAAAAAAAAAAAAAAAGAGTACACAGCTTTCACTGTGGTGAAGGATGTATTCATTTATTTATTCATTCATTTATTCACTGCCTATTTTCTTTGAGTATAATTCTTTAATTTTTATGTTAATGCCCACATGGGGCAATGTAGTGTTTTGATGACTTATCTTCAGTGGAGATCCTTGGACGGCTTAACCGACCCATCCAAAAATAGCCGTGAAATCTGGCCAAATAATAGAGGGGTGGTAGTTGGAGAAGCGGGGGGCACGAACGGTGGATTTGTGGCAGCTGAGGCTTTGCATTCGAATGGCTTGGTCTGTCTGGAATGAAGAGACACCCCCCCCCCAACCCTGCACCTCCTCCACAACACCCTAGAGAGAGAAAGGCACAGAGGAGGTGTTATCGGATCCTTGCAGCTATAGCCCCGACTTGTTCCTGAATACAGAATGTGGCAGAGGACCAGAAAAGTGAGTTGTCTTTGTTTTGTCAAGTGTGCCATAACAAAATGCTGGGGAGCCCCTACCCAGTGACCCTTCCTAGGTATGCAAGCCAGCACACACACACACACACACGCACACACGCACGCACGCACACACACACGCACGCACACACACACACACACACACGCACACAATTGTATGCCACCTTATTTGACCTCATCACTGTAGCATGAATACAAAAACACACGGTTAATGGTGGTGTAGGGATTGCCCACAGTACCTGACACACCACTGTTGTCATGGGAATAACTGTCTACAAGATGGTTCAAAGTGATATCTACATATAAAAAGTATAAAGATACAATGCTGCAATTGTAGAGAAAAGTGTTCAATGAATATTAATTGAGCAATTTTTTGAAAACATGTTTTAAACTTTCTGTTTCTCAGAGAAAATTTTTGTCAATATTATTAAGAATTGTGAATATTCATTACCACTCGACGTGATGTTGGGTTTGGGACAATACATTCCAGGTGTGAGATCCTGTGAGATGGTGTGAGATGTTTTCCCATTTTTATTTTTTAAAAATAAAAATATGAAAAGTGTTTAAGCACAGCTTCTTTTACTCTGACATCCCTAAATTCAATCCAGTGTAACCAGTTCTTTATAAAGTCACCCAATTAGTAAGCAGAGTTCATATATGTTTTGCTGCTTGCTCCAGTTTAGTCTGTTGCTGAGTTCAACCATTTCATCATATTCATCAAGTCTCAGTCAATGTTTGTGTTTAAGAAACAGAAGAAATATTTAATACATCATCAAAAATATGTATGGCATTGAGCTATTATCTTATACAATTATACTCACTCTGACAATAGTTATAGTTAATATAGGAATATGTTTTTGTTGCATTTTTTTCTACAGTCACCTCATGCACTGTTGACTTCAGCAGCACTTTTTTTTGTTGCAGTGTCAGTGGTTTAGAAAAAACTGCCTTACAACTTACCATTTGCTAGTAAAAAGCTAAAAGAATGTGAGTTCATGTGCCGTGCTCCCTGTGGGTGTGGGCACCGCTACGTTGCTGTCTGCCAGGTTACCCACTGAACCATCTGACACACATTCACACCTCGGTCACTGTGGCCAAACACATGTAGACTTCTCTATGTCGATGCAGTTCTGGAGGTGAAGCAGATCAATGGGTTGCTTTGAGATAAATTAAAATATTTCATCTAAATACTGATTTTTTAACCGATTTGATTGTGCGAACATGTCTAATAAACTGTGCCTTGCAGAAATATGTTATCTATCCCCATTAAACCTTTTTGCCTTTTTACTCATTCCAGTCATATTTCATTTTTTTCAGTTTATTTTATTCGGATATTTTTCTAATGGACCAAGAGAAAGGAGTGCATAAACAAATAAAGTAAAATAATAATGGTTTTTAGCACTTTTCACAAAGTGTATGAATTATTATACAGCCGTCTGGACGAATGCTTTGTAGAACATGGCTTATTGTAATTACTGCTGCAAGCCTTTTGGGATATGTCTGTATGAAGTTTACATATTTAGACACTGAAGGTTTCACGTTTACAGTATAGACTGGATTAAGAGTGTCTATGAACATTCAGTTCATGTCTTTTCCTTCCCCCGTATTTTGTTTTTAGCTCCATCCAGGTTTCCATCCATTCTGACCAGCTTTACTGACTCATACTTTCTGAGGATTCTGGTGTATTTGGACCCAAGTACACACAGGATGCGGACAACTGTGTGATTTTAGTGTCTTATTTTAAAGAGAATAAAAAAATTAGGCTGGGAGGAAAGAGACCTCAAACAAGGAACACAAAATGGGAAAACTGTTTATGAACATAGACCAAAAGCGCTGACAAGGACTGACTGAATGCTTGAGCAACATATGCTGATAAGTGACACCAATACCAGGTGAGTCCAACTAACTAATAAACAAGAATACACAGCGTGTCAAAATAACTGAGATCTGACACATTCAGGCCCAGGACTAGGACTTCAGAAGTCAACCCTTAAAATTAATAATACAAAGAAGCATGAAAAACTAACAGGGTCATCTTAGCAATCAGGTTTTTCTAAGCTTTTGTTTTAAGAACTTTGCAATATTTTTTTTTCCTTTTTCTTAGATGGCTAAACATAAGACGTCGTTATCATGGAATACATGTAATGTTGGAAAGCTTAATCAAAGCTGTTTGGGCTCCTGTATATATTTGAGCACTTAGAATTGTAAGCAGTCAATGGAAAATTATTTCTATTAACTGTGAGGAACTGAATCTTTACAAATGTCAACAATGAACAATGTTGAACAAAGATACTAATGGGGAGAGGATGTACAATCTTTGTGATTTAAATAATGTCTTGATTACAAATGGATGAAATTTGTTACTTGGAAAGTAACAAAGGACAGGAGATGACTCAGATGTGGCTTGTTGTTTTGAACAGAGAGTATAGAAAACTGAACTGCAGGTCGACTCTTCCCCTCTGCGTGAAAGATGGCTGATTTCAACAGTTCATGCAAAAAGTCACATAGACATCGAGCCCCAGAAGTAAAAAGAAAAAGCACTTGCAAAAATCAAGGGTTGTGCACCGGAGACAGTCTTCAAGCTCACATCAGGAGAAGAGATCTTGAAACCATCAGAGTTTGGAGTGAAGATTTGAGGCTCAACCAGACTGGAGATCTGCAGTGACATCAAGGCCAACCCACAAGCCAAAGGTTTGGGTTTTCAAAATTTGGCTTTACTCTGGCTTTTCTCTTTTTGTTGCATCCAAGAACTTTCACAAGTTCTGCCAAGAATGAATTCAAGATTTTTTAAATGGATTTTTGGGGCTACATTTATGCATTGGGGAAAATTGAATTATACCATGTTTTCCACACAAACATGCCTTTTGTTTCCTGGATCAACCCAGGAACAGTCTTCCCATGTGGCATTCTCTCTCTCTCTCTCTCTCTTTCTCTCTCTGTCTCTCTCTCTCTCTCTCTCTCTCTCTCTCTCCCTTTCTCTCTCACCCACAGTTCTAGGGAAAGAAATTGTCACTTTTAAGGATTCTTCCAGGTAGTAAAAAGTGTGGTTGCATGAGTTCAGCCAAATTATTTGAGGTTTTTAATGGTTTGCTTTGATCAAGAATGTAGAAAACAAACCCCATAAAGTTTATTGTCCATACTTCAAAAACTAATTCAGCCCAAATCCAAATGCAAGTATGAAAGGAGCATGCATGTTGAACAGTCGGCCTGTTAACAGATAGCACCACTTGAGTTGTGTATCTTTGTAGCTTCTCCACAGATCCCATGGACCTCTTGGCTGCTCCTCTGATTACTATTCCTATTACAGTACCTGCACTCAGTGTAGTCTTCATAGGTTTGGAGTTGTTCTTTCTATGTGTTCTTTAATATTGTGCTTACTGGAGATGGAGATGGTCAGGGTTTGGGATATTGTTTTATAACCTGACTCTGCTTTAAGCTTTTCTACAACTTTATCCCTGGGGTGTGTCGCTGTGACCCTCTTTGTGCAATAATGTTCTCTGACAAAATTCTTTAAATAACAAATTCTTCTTTTATAAGAACAACTGAAAACTTACATAAATGACAGCAAAACAGAAGGAAGAATGGGGAAAGGAGCAAAGCCTGGGGAACAGGCAAGTAACTGAGGGATCACAGATAATCAGAGAAAGAGGCAGTGGAAAACATCCATCCATCCATCCATCCATCCATCCATTGGAACCTAAGTAGGGCCCTGGAAGAAGACGGATTCCACTGTATATATCTGAGTAGGGAGCCCTGGGTCAATTGCTCCTCTGGACCAAAAGCTTTGATTCTGGTCTTCGTCTCATCTGCTCTGCTTGGACTCTTAGAGCTGACAAGCTCTATTTTATAGAGCTTGTCAGCTCCCTTAAATTCTTAATAGATTTTCCTTGAAAGTCCTCTCAAGTCTGTGGCTATTCTTACTGCTGGTGCACACTTTTTTTTTTACTTTTTTTTTTTACAATTAACTTTCTACGACGATAATACAAACCGTCTTTTCTAACAGTGATCTTTTGTATTTGTGGAAGGTGTCAATGTGTGTCTTCACTCCATTGTAAGAATGAGTTGCATAGATTTTCAAGTTAATCTTCAAGGATCTAGCCAGCTTTCTTTTTTGCCTTCTTTCTCTTGCAATAAAAAACTATTTAGTTCATGATTACTTTTCAGCCACCAAGACATTCAGATGCCAGCTTGAGAACAGTTTGTTACATTCAGACTACCCAAACAACAGCGGTGTGTCAAAATATTTCCCATGAGCAAAACCAGACATGGGCGATGTAAGACCTGCATCTCCAGAGGTCCACATTCAAATCCCACAGATTCTGGACCACAGAACAGGCTCCCTTATCAGTTTTACTGCAGCAGATTGAACCTCATTTACAGATAACTTCTACTTTTTTACTTTTCTCTCTTCCAATTTTTAATATTGGAACATTGGAATTATACCAGAGAATAATTATCTAGCAACCCTGAACAGGAGCACCTAGTTTACATCCTACATTACATCAACATTAGATTCTTTTTCTATTTTTCCTTTGGTTTGTTATTTTAATTCCTGCAAAGCACTGTGTATTCCCTTGTTTCGGAAAATGTGCTATGTGAATAAAATTACCTTTACCTTTATTGACAGGTACAGACAAGTAAATTATGCAAGAAAATGTTTATTTTTGAGCTTTGGAGAAAGACGCTGGCAATATTTCTGGTGATCTTAGCTCTCGCTTAATGCTAATTCTCTTTGGAAATTCCCTTTGTTGTTAGAATTCACAGTTGATCAATTATAGACTCACATTTCAATAACTACACACTGTTTTGATACATAAACACAAATAAATATCTATATTCAGTGATCTACATCTACAACCAGACACATCCCTACAACTAAAACAGTGAACCCTGGAGTCTGACGCTGATTTCAATGTGTCTCTTACACTCACTATCACTGTCTCCCTCCAACTGTCTCCCTCCATCATTCACTTCCACCCTCCTTCTTCCTGCTTCTCTCTCCCGGCAGGTTGCCCTCTAATCTCTGCTGTTGAACTGCCAGGCAGACACATGCCCTCTGTCTGCAGAGCCAGTGGGTCTGCTTCCTGTGCAGGTGTACCACAGAGAATGCACAGTAGGTGGAAGGCAGGGAGCAATAGCGCTCTGCTACAGTACAGGCTGACCCTGGAATGACAAGCGCGCCGGCCGACCCGACGGTCAGTGTATGGTGTGCAGACATGGCAGTTTTGGTGAATATGGCAGGAATGACTAACGCTGTGCACAGTAAAGATGTCAAATGCAGGAGGTCGTTGCTTATGATTACCGGAGCTAAGTGTAGCGGAAACTGCAGTAGGTATGGCAGGTACCGAGGGCGCTGGGGAACTGGCAGATGGTGTGCACAGAGAATAGTACATGGCACAAGCTTTGGGTTGGATGAGCATGGCTGGAGTGGCTACTGTTGTAGTGGTCACAGGGTGAGTGCATGCAGTGTGGCGGGACCTGAGCCCAAGGTATGTGGTCAAATAAAGACTCAGGCCAACACTCCCTGACCTTCGACATGATGCTTACAATCTGCCTTCTTGCTGAGTCATTATTAATTTTTGATACAAGGTATCATTTCTCCCCTTGTTGCTGGCATCTCTTAATCAATGTTAATTGGCTTGAAATTAGCATATGTTAATTAATGATATTTACTTCAAATTAAAGATATGAGTGGTCCCACAGGGTTTCCTGTTCATCTAATTAGAACCAATTAGCTGCAATTAACACATGTAAATGAGACAGCAATGAGTCCAAAACAAACGGTGTGTATATGGAGGCTGCTGCCCAGATTCCCTTGTGTTGCTAAATGTGCACAAGCACCATGATTTCCTTATGTGGGCTGGTACTTGTGTGTATAAAAATGCTGCCAATTAACATGTGTTGTAACGGACCAGATGCAATGTAAATATATTCTGTCTTAAACAAAATACCCCTTAAAGACCTCTTCACTTCGACTTCCTGTCCTCAACATGTCTTCTATTTTTAGAGCAAGCTGCTAAACCAATTTGTTTTACAGACCACTCTATCAAGTGAAGAAAATCCTGGAGGTGTATTAATTGAAATTCAGTTGATGGCACATCTTGTTTTGGTCTAGACCACCAGCCGTGTGGAGTGTGTAGCGTAATCTCACACAGGGAAAATTGCCAGGAAATGAAAAGATGTAAAGAAGAAAGAAGGTAGGAAGTAAACAGAACTCATCCAAGCATCCACAGAATCTCACCATGCTGTTCAGAGTGTTACCAGCTTCCCTTATCAATGTGACACGCAATGTTATATTTAGTAAATCTTCTGAATTTTTTAATCTAATTTTAAAAAAGAATGATATCCAGATATCCAAACCTGATATGAATTGATATATATATGTATATGCAGACATTTATATATATATATATGATTTTTTTTCTTTCTGAGATTTTTAAAGAGGGCTATGTATTTTCACATAGTGCCATTTCATAGCACAATCAAATAACAATGCTATCCTTATTTTTGTCATATAATGATGTATATACTAAGCAAGACTTGAAAGAAATTTGACTTTGTAATTTGATGTCTTGACATTGGGCCTCTGACTCTTTAAAAGATCCCAGTCTTTCCAACACTCCTCCATTAAGCCTTTGACAACATCCATGATTAGTAAAACATGATGGCCTAAATATGTTGTAATTTTCCTATTAACTAAAAAAAAAAATATGATTGTGATATGATAAAACTTATAATTACTTCAAAAGATGTGTATCGGGCTGCTCAAACCCAGTCGTCCAGAGCTACCATCCTGCAACCTTCAGATGCCTCCCGGCTCCAACACACATGAATCAAACAGAGGATGAATCTAACAGTTGCAGGACTGTAGATCTCAAGGACTAGATTTGAGCAACCTGATGTATATCATGCAGCAACAGCTTCGGTGGCCAAGTGTCCTTTTTATCTTTTGGTGCTCCTCATCTTCATTACCTCTTGTGATTTCTACATTCTGATTGATTACAACATGCAGACGACCTCATGCTGTGTAAGAAGTTTCCATGAAGCTGATCGCACCGGTAGGAAGAGCTTCAGGAAGTTTGGGGTGAAGTTTCCTCGGACTGTCTCAACAAATTGACAGAATGCCAAAGTTTGGAGTGCAAATGGATGACTAATTGATATGAGCAAAGTTTGAAGGAGAAAATTATAATTCAATTACAAATAATTAATAATTCTACTGTTATGGATGTTTTGAGTAAATATTCTATTGATTTTGCATTTTAATTTGATGATTAAAAATAAGAGTTTTTGAAAAAACATTTTTTGAGTGTCGCCAGACCTGCGAGCAGTAATCTAACATATGACAAAATATATGACAAAATATGGTGAGTTGTCAGAAATAGAAATAGAAATATTATGCTGTCAAATCAAGGGATCTGCAGCTGAGTAGGTTTTATTTAAAAAATGTATGTGTCTGTATGTTGAACTTTAAAAAAACTGTTTTTGAAACAGTATGCAAACTGCAATGAGCAAGTAAACATTGCAGGGATTATGTTTCACCAGCACTTTAATTTGAAATAGTGTATTTGAGGTCAATACTCCTTTCTATCCTTTGTAGACCGCAGAAGACAAACCTCCTGCAACTACTTGGGTGCAGTGATGTAAATTTGACTTTTAATAGATTTTAGATTATCTACTTTGTACTTTTATGTTTTCTTTCTTTTTTGCATGCACTTAAGTGAAATTTTACCCGGCTGTCTGTCCTTTCAAAAAATTCAGATGTTGAAAAGCTTGTTTTAATTCATAGGTCTAGACTTGGCATCCTAAACAAGTCAGTAAGACTTTTTTGTGTTTCTCCCAGCTCCTTTGTGTCTGGACTGTAGGACTACCAGGGAGAGGTGAAATCCACAAAGAACATTGTGTGCTGTCAGTGCTTAGCTGGTGAAGAGACCTGAAGCACTGTCTGGAGTGTTTTGGCACACATACATACATCCTTTCATTCCACCTGGGTATTATAACTTCCCACTATGTGTGTCTTTTTGAAAAACCCCAGACTTCAATTATCCATCCAGCACTGGCGAGGTTTCACAGAGGAACCCAACAGTTACATCTGCAACTTTCCATGCTTCCTTTAATCACGAATAGATGCAGATTATATTCCTTTTATGTCATTCTTTGCCACTTTCACCATTGCCCAAACCCCCACTAACAGCCATAAAGGTAGAAAACCTCGCAGCACAGTGCGGAACATAATCTTGAGTTAGTCTCTGTGTTGATGCTGCATTGACAGGCGTCTGTCTCTGTCTGTGTGTATGTGGTATTTAGCAGATACCCGTCTTAGTCTCCAAGGTTTAGCTGCAGGAGACGGTGAGCAGCTTCAGCATACTTACCACTGTAAGAATCAGGAGCTGGATGGAAGGTGGCATTCCAGGGGGTTTTGCAGCTGAAAACATCATCTGCAGCCTTTGTTGTGTGATAAAGAAAAGGTGGAGTGTGAGGGCTGAAGGGATACATGCACATAAGGAGTGATCTAGGAAGCTTAACAAATCAGAAAAAAGCATTATGGCATAACAGGCTGCGATATTTGCAGTTTCCTTTCTTATTTATTTGTTTTTCGGTTTCACAAGGGCTGATGTGCAAAGAAAATGTTGAGGAGTATAGATACTGCAAATGAAGAGAGGGACTGCAAAAAACTATACTAAAAAAAATATATTTAAAATTATTTAATTTACTTCTAACATAGACCAAAAATCAGTTGCTCTATGTCTATGTTTTATTTTTTGTGTATATATTTTGGTCTGAATCTTCAAGCTTTGAAGTCGCCATGCTCTAGCGTTAAAACGTTTCAAATTGTTTTAACTCTGACATATTAGTTATAAAAATATTTTTATAAAAAGAAATGTGTGTATTTGGGCACTCAGAAAAAAATTGAATATTGTTTTCTGTTTCTGTGCTTTTAAATATTACTAATTTCTTTTATTTTTTTTCACATGTCATGTCCCATCAGTTCAGTTACACACATTGGTGGGTCTGGTTGACTTTACTGTCAGTACAGATTTGCTCTACAAGAGGGGGATTAGTGAAATATGCCTCCAGTTGAATGGCTGACTATATCTTTTTAAAGAAATGATAACCCACATGCTGTTAACACATCCTAGTGGTCATATTGGAACCATTGTAAAGAGAAAAAGCAATGAGAAAAGTGTAAAAAGGGGGTTATAAAGGGAAAATGGGGGAAATGACACTCCCAAACAAAATTACAAAAATCCAAGTATATACACATCTGTGCATATACATACATCCATACAGTGGATCTGTAGAGAAGCTCTGTGAATTGAAGCTATTCACAGAGCTTCAATTTTTCCTTATTTTGCTTTTACAGTCTTATTCCAAATTGCATTACATTAATCTTTACCTCAGAATTCTATAAAATACCCCATTATGGCAATGTGGAAAAATAGTTTTTGAGATATTTGCAAATGTATCAAAACAACCAAGAAATCACATTTATATTAGTATTTGCAGCCTTTGCTGATACTGAGCTGATTCCACTGATGATTCTTGAGAAGTTTCTGCATCTTAACTGGAGTCTGGCTGTGCTATGTTCAGCTGTTGCGATTGATTTGGAAAGCCACACACCTTCCTCTGCGGTTTGACAAAAGCCAACCAGGACAAACAAGATTCTCTGGTCTGATGAGGCAAAGAGAGAAACTCTTTGATGTGAATTCTGAGGAGAGAAATTAATTTATTACAATTTGGAATAAGGATGTAACATAACATACTGTTGAAAAGTTAAAGTCCTATGAATACTTTCTGGATGCTCTGAATACATACATGGAGGTTATCAATTCATTTTCTAAACCCATGTATTTGTGCAGGACCGACAGCCTTGCCTGCACCAGAGGACAATTTAGAGACCAGTTAACGTAACAGTTCTGTTTTTGGAAGGGGGGAAGCTGGAGTACCGGAGGAGAACCCAGGCATGCACAAGGAGGTCAACTCCATGCAGAAGGATCTCGAGCTGGGATTTTACCCAGAACCTTCATGCTGCAAGGCAACACTGCTAGATTGTAAAATGTATAAAACACAGAAGTCTTGCTTGTATTGTCCTGTGTATTTTTTCAAATGCATTTTTTAAATGCTTGTTCATCTGTCCTCTCTGCAAGATCTAGGATTTCTTTCTCTGCTTTCTTCACAGCTGTGTGGTCACTTCAACTCACAAATCTAAGCAGGTAGGTCCTGCTGGACACGTAGCCAGTATTGAGCAGTGGGAGGGTGGAGGGAAAGGAGAACTCTCCCTGCTGTCAGCTGCGTGGTGGAGATAAAGATTCAGTTTTTACCTGTGTTTGCCTTTACCTCTGTGTCTGCAAATTACACTGGGGAGTTGGTCGATAACGCCACTAGAATCAGACTCACCACAGTGAGTAGCATGTTCTCCTTTCAGAGCTGTCACAGAGGAAAGACAATGTAGCACACCTGTAAGCTCCTCTGAGAGATTCTTTGGTTGCATTGTCAGCTGGGTGTGGAGGGACTGAGGCTGCTGCCTTTTCCTGCGGATGCTTCACATCAGAGAAACGACGAGGTCACAAGAAATGCTTCCCTATGTGTTTCAATACAGTGTTTCTAAACATCCATTCTTTCATAAAACCCAAACACTAGTATTATCAACCCTTTTAAGACCTTAAGAACCGACGTTTTTATTTAGCCACAAATCACTGTAATGAAATCATGTGCTTTCTCTGTGTAATGCTCACAGTTTGCAATCAGTCAATCAATCAATCAATCAATCAATCAATCAATCAATCAATCAATCA
>VMRN01000056.1:1986698-2032835 GCA_010277015.1 Poeciliopsis turrubarensis
TATTATTATTATTATTATTATTATTATTATTATTATTATTATTGTTATTGGCGGTGGTGGTGTTTATCCGCAGCTCAGTGTTTTCTGGATCAGTTTGGGTTTTTCTCAGGTGTTCAGAAAACCTCATGTCAGATGTTTAAATTAGAATTCTTGATATTTTTTGCTATGAAACATTTTGGGAACAATGTGAAAACAGACAGTCGTTTGGTCATTTAGAAGACATTCTTTGCAATCTGCTGTAAGGTTGCGTGTTTGTCCCAGGGATCTTTGGTCAGCCGCCTTCAACTGACCAGTATGTCACCAGTGACAGTCCTCCCGTCCCGTCCCGTCCTGTCCTGTTTCCACTGTAGTAACGGCATGCAGCGATCCCAGTTTATCTCCGGACTCTCAGGACCAGCTCCAGGACGACGTTGTCCTAAAAGACACGGAGATGGCGGCCCTCTCCGACAAGGAGACGGTCAACAACGAGAACGACGACCAGAACCTGGGCGGAAAGCGGCGCGGCCCTCGGACCACCATCAAGGCCAAGCAGCTTGAGACCCTGAAGGCGGCGTTCGCTGCCACCCCGAAACCCACCCGACACATCCGGGAGCAGCTGGCTCAGGAGACCGGCCTCAACATGAGGGTCATCCAGGTAGGAGGAGCGTCGGGGTATTTGCGTTCAAAGGAAATAAAAATAAAAATCAGGATTCCCAATTGTTCCGAAACATCCCTGAACACATTGAACACCACACACAAGGGCCACCTGAAAGTGAGCAGAGGTGACCCTCACACCTTCTCTTCTGTAAATGGTGTCAGGCAGCGATAAGCCTAATAGGTGTGAAGTAACAGATTGCATTTTATTAAAAAAAGAATCTTTGCCAAGCTACCAGTCTGCGATGGTGGGACAGGACTGATCCCGGAGGGGCCCTCTGCTCCCCACCGCAGACCTCTCACCTCCTTCACCCCTCGTTAAGAGAGACCTCCTCCCTGCAAACACCGCGCTCACGTTGAACTCATTAGAACTGAACATTGGCTCAAATAGGCAGCTTCATTTGGAAATGGGCTAATTTATAGGGGAGGTTTCTGTTTGTTGGCCCCGCGCAACGGGGCGAAAGCCGCCAACTGGTGCCGGCTGCTGGGAGCGCTGGGAGTTCTGGCACAGCGCAGCCATCACGCTTTGCAGCCACGTTTAGCCATGCTGGGAGCCTCTCCAGCCAAGTGGAAAAGCGCAAATCTGTTTCAAGAGTCTTCAAGACGGTCTCCTCATAGTTATACAAGGGCCGACAGAAAATTAGCAGTATTAGTGTTATAATCATAATTTCTCTGTAGGCAGCTGCAGCAGTAAAGTACAGTAAAGCAAGGCATTGTGCGATTATTTTAAGTTTTACACTCATGAATTAAAAAACGTAAAATTATTATTATTATTATGATTATTATTATTACATTGTGAGGTAGACCCTGGGAGCTTACAGGGCTTTGATGAGAGCATGAAGTAGTGAAACGGTTTTGTAACATGTGGAAGCGCGAGGGATCCGGGAAGGTGTGCAGGGTGAAGCATAATTAAAGGAAGCTGCTCTATAGATTATAAAATGATAACCCAGTAATATATCGGTAACAACCCTCCTATTAAGTATTAATTGGAGATTTGAAGTCCCCCCGCTGTCGCCTTCAGTCGGAGTAAATGGGGGGTTAAAAGATCATTAGGCAGGTTAGATGTGACTCTGAGTCCTGTGCGGATAATTGGCCGCAGTCCCCATCACCGCAGAGCCTCGAGGATTTAATGTATCAGATCATCACGCATGCTGCAAAACACACAAAGAGCGCAGTTAGTGAAGCCGCGGCGGAGCAGGTGCCAAAACAAACACGGAGCTTGTTTACTCTTTGCTTTCAACGCGGACATATTTGCACACTAACTTTTATTTGCGCAACATATTTACAAAAAAAAAAAAGAAAATCAAATTTACGTTCGATTAGATATATTATTCACAGCAACCTCTCCGCCCCCCTCCATATCCCTCATTTCTCTTGCACAAAATATTGACCTGAAACCAAAATGATGCCATGCATGAGCTGCAGCAGCTGCAGCAGAAGCAGCAGCAGCAGCAGCAGCTTTGTGGCGGGACGTAATGGCTGTATCTTCGTGTTCACGTGCAGGTCTGGTTCCAGAACCGACGTTCCAAAGAGAGGCGTATGAAGCAGCTGAGCGCGTTAGGCGCGCGGAGGCACGCGTTCTTCCGGAGCCCGAGGCGGATGAGGACGTTGGTGGACCGACTGGAGCCTGGTGAGCTCATCCCCAACGGGCCCTTCTCCTATTATGGAGGTACGGATTAGGTGCAAAGCAAAACTGATATTTCATTTAGTGAATTTGATCAAATGTGGATACATTTTACAGTCGAAGTTTCAGTCAAGCGGTTCTTGATCAAAGGCTAAAAATTGTTGTTTCTTCTTCATTATATCCTGTGTAGATTCCTTTTTGTTATTTTCTGCTCTGTACAAAGAAAATAGACACAAAAAACGCAACTGGGTAAACGTGTCTGCAACAGTATTCACAAAAGAACTTTAAATTAAGCCTTAAATCCCTTACAAATGATATTTCAAACAACCAGATCAAAAATATTGCAATGATTTTCTGCTTTTACTATTTTAGCAGGACCTGTGCTTTAGCACTAGAAAGTTTGAAAATAAAAGCATCTGTTTTATTGCAGGGAAGTTGACTCATTCACAGAAGAAAAGCTCATTTACACCAAAACTATTTGATAAAAGTAGTTTCTTTTTATTTCTAGAGCTCTGAAGTATAAGATAATTTTCTTTTTTCTTCTTGCTGAAAAAAGGGTCTGTATTGTTATTCTTTTGAGTTAAAAAAAAAGTTAATCTCAGTAGGTAGAACCACTGATGAAATGGCCCCATTTTAATTAATTTTCTCACTAAGTTCTCACCACCCAATTGCAATTTTGATTTAAGTACAACATGGTCTGTGACTAATGCAGCATAGCGAGGGTCTCTCCCTCTCTGTCTTTCATAGAAATCAGGCGATGTCTGTTCAATAAGTTTCTCATTTCTGCTCTCACGTTGTTTCATCAGAGCTGATGCTGATTTTTATTTTCCTCTGCTCTTGGATCTGTAGATTATCAAAGCGAGTACTACGGCCCGGGAGGGAACTACGACTTTTTCCCTCAGGGCCCTCCATCGTCACAGGCCCAGACACCAGTTGATCTTCCCTTCGTCCCCTCCTCGGGCCCCACAGGCACCCCTCTCGGGGGTATGGACCACCCCCTGCCGGGCCACCACCCTTCCAGTGACGTACAACGCTTCTCTGATATCATGTCTCACCACCCAGGGGACTCTCCCAGCCCAGAGCCTGGCATCCCAGGGCCCTTGCACAGCATCTCTTCTGAAGTGTTTGGCCCCAGTCCGCCCTTTACCTCACTGTCACTAAATGGCAGCGGATACAACAACCACCTGTCTCACCAAGCCTCAGAAATGAACGAGGGCACTGTGTGGTAGCTTTCTGGCACAGAGGACTAAAAGCCAGACATTCACAGACGGAGGATGCTGTTGTGGACCCTCAGAGTAGGGTCCAGGAAAATGACAGGGTTAGGGGCAACTTTATAGACTGTTTTTTTTTTTTTTTTAAATATATTTATTTATTTATGTTGCATTTTCTCATTTTATTCATATTTTTTTTTTCTTGAAAAACTGATGACTCATAAAATTGTGCTAAAAACATTGTGTTCATTATTGTATGTGTGTGGGTGGTTTAATGGCTTTTTTTGTTTAATCCATCACCCATGCTACATCATCCAGAAAACCTTATTTACAAAAGAAAAAAAAAAAAACTAACCGGCCAGGACTGATAAACAGCCCCGTCCTGCTTTATTTGGACCCACAGGATGCCCTGTTGCCCCTGCTGTTTCCTGTCAGTGGCCTCCTGCAACCAAATCCCTTCACACTTACAAGTGCGTTGAAAAAGAGACAAACAACACAGCCGTTTTTGAGAAAACTTCTGTTGTAGGTCTCAGACATGAAAACATGTTTTGCTACTGTCAAAGACTTGGATAGCTTTACATAGAGAAGGAAGGGACTGAGGGTCGCTGACCTGCCTCAGTGGCATTCAGACTGTGTCAGAGACACACTGATTGTGTCCCTGCATATTCACACACTCCTAAAACCTCTCGGCCTCTCAAGGCTCTGCCATACTGATCTTTTCACAAAGCATTGCTGAAGGCCAGGGAACACTTCAGTTTATTCTCTGCAAAAGGTCTCTGTGTTTGTTTTAATTTCACTAATTCCACCAAATCTGAGGACTGCTGCCTTCAAAATGCAGTAAAACCAGTTCAACACCCCAGTGGACTGCAAGCCCTTTATTTAAAATGGAGATGAACTTGAAATATTGAAATGAAGTCTACCTTCTAAAAAATGCTCTACTGGGGTTCTAAGTAGGACTTCAAACAGTCAACTGTTTACGTAATCTAAGAAATTCAGGAGTCCAGAAGTCTCGACACGCGTTTTAGAACCTCTTGATCATTATAAAAATGTTCCAAGCAACCAACCAAACTTTTGTATTGATTTCATTTATATTGTATGGAGATAAAAATCCATTTGCTGGGGTTGTGCTTCACTGTGCTAGTTTGTACAAGATGTTGTTTACAGAAAAAGGAAAAAAAAAAGTACAATAAAAACTAAAGAAAAGTAGACATTTTCCAAATTTTAAATTATAGCACAAATACTGTGAAAGTGCTTTGCACTCGTCACAGTTTGTGTTGGGACAAATTCTAAGTGTTAAAGAGGAGAAATTGACTTTGAATTATTTTTAGTCTGCTGACAATGCAGTGTTAATATAAACATACCTAGGTTTTATTTTTGTGTCATCAAAGAAGAAAAATCCAAACTATTAAAAATTGATGGTCAAATATGCAGCTGTCAGTTGCTACATCTCTTTGAGTATGAAGCCCTCATGATATGTCTTTTATTGTTTCAATAAACCGGAGCTTATGTGACCTCCAGTGCATATTAGACCATTCACTGTATAAATTTAACATGTTGACAGAATTGTATTGCTAATAAACTAGAAAACATACAGAATGCATTTTTAGGTATTTTCTCAGGAGTAGTTTTCCCTCACTTTATTGTCACATTACTGCAGAGCCGATGCAGATGTTCACTGTTAAACCTCTTGGTCAACATCTCTAAATTCATTATTTTCATTTTCATACATAAATTGCTGTAAGCATTCAGCTTATGTGTGAAATAACTGGCCTCTGCAGGGATGGTGGAAAACACTTCTCAGCTCTGATTAGAGGGATTCAAAAACACTTCAGTGTAAATAAAATAGCGTGTACTGCAAAATGATGGGAAAAAAGGAGAACGCAGAAGCCTGTGTTTGATGGGGTAGTGGAGATGCATGCATTGTCGGGAGATTCGTGATGGTAATCTGCCAGCTTGAAAGTTGTTGCACCAGTTCTTGCAAATATTTTTTAGCTATTTGAAAATTGTTCCAAGCCGTAGAAATCATTTGTGGCAAACACAAGGGGGAGTAACTCCACAACTTAACTTGATGCAAATTCTTCTCTACTGTGTTGGCACCGCTCTCACATTCTTGCATTTACTTCCTTGAGGTCGTCCAGTAAGTATAAGTAGTTAGCTGTGTAACTGTGAAGGACAATGTGGAAATTGCCGTGACCACAGCTCTCCTGCTTGCTATGCGTGGGTTATAATTCCCTGCAGCTCTCTGTTCGTGGAGCGCATTACGGTGGCTCGGGGTATTTTTACGGACGTATTTTTGGGGTGAAAATAGATGCCATAATAATCAAGAACCCCAAACACTCTGTCGTGATCTTTTGCAGGAGGGTCGAGAAAAAAAATATTCATATATGTAGCGAAAGCAAGTCGGATTGTGGCATGAATTTTGGGAAGTCTTTATCTCCCTAACCCTGTGCATGCAGCCAGGACCATTTGCAATCCCAGTTTTCTCCCCTGCCTCCAGACTGTAATCCACCATGAATTAATCATGGTCTTGAGAGTTAACCAAGCTTAGGGAGGTGGAGTGGAAGGTGGGGATGGAGGGTGGCTAGAGGGATATAGGTTTGTGTTTAGCCCCTAGGCTTACTTCACAACCCCCACCCTTTTCGTGGTTACACCTTGCACCAGCAACTGACCACCCCCCCGGGACCCTGGCTCTTTAAATTCAAATCTTGTATTGATCGCTCATCAGCTGTTGGTGGAAACTGACCTTGTAGTCTCACACTGAAAAAAAAAAATTAAATAAAGCAGGCCTTAACAGCAGTGAATGGGTTTTAAATGACATTTTAAATCTCTGAGTCAGGGCGTTTAAATAGCCCACACACCCACTGGGAACCAAAATAATTCCTCTGTATGTGCTGGTTTATGATGAGGGGAACTGACATGGGGATAAATGCTTTGAGGAGCGAAGGGAGGGATGGTACAAAATGGTTTACTTTAGGCTACAATGGGGGCCAAAATATTGTGCCAATAGGAAGACAGACCCAGCGGGTGAACACTAAGATTTTTGCATTCAAACTGAGAGGGTTTTTTTGCAGAGCCGCTTTTCGTATGAGAAGCATTTGGCTGCTAGCTTTAAATGCAGAGTGGCTCAGCTGGAAGCGCCCCCTCCACTCAGAGTGATTGCGGTGTTTGCACACAAGAGCGTGGCACAGAGCCTCGTTTTGAGAAAACAAATGATACATGTTGGAGGAAGCAATTTCTTGGGTAGAAATGGGAAAACCTGTTAATGAATGGAAGAGGTTGGTCGATCTCTGAGCCGCATTTTCCTGTTTTTTAAAGGTTTTATTGGCTCTAGTGACCTTTATTTGATAGTTAATTGACAGGAAAGTGGGTAATGAGAGAATTTGAAGACATGCAGCAAAGATTGCAAGGCCAGGAATCGAACCTGCAACAGCGACATCGAGGACTAAGGCTTTCATATGTGGGTTGTGCAGTGGGTTGCTGCACCACCACAGCACATCCCCATTTTCCTGGTTTAACTGTCATGTTATAGACCAATAAGGTGACCCCAGCTGATAAGCTGGTAGTTTGGATGCTTCAAAAACAATTCCTGTTTTACAGGAATAGTTTAGCAATGTTCAGGGATAAAAACATATAGAGTTTGGAAGCAACAAAGTTTCCCTCACATCTAAAAAGGCTTATCAGGTATGATTATTTGTGAAGCATGTATGCAGGAACCACTAATTAGATATTTCTTGCTGGGAGATGCTGAGATGATATTAAAGTCCACGAGTTGGGGACTGCGCTCAAGAAAAATAGAAGCTACCAAATACTGTCTGTGAAATTGTGACGCAATATGGCAGCTGATTTTTGCAAGGTTGAAAAATAACTCGAATCTAACCTCAAGTTAACAAAAACAGTCAATCTTTATTTCAAAAAAAGGTGATGTGTTTGGAAACGCTTAGGCACACCCAGTCTGCTTCTACTGGGTTTAACAGAACATCTCAAGATGGTGTTGATGATTGAAGGCTGTGAATGAGCTTATCTTCTGCAAGTGTGACCACTTCTAATTAGTCAAGAGCTTTTGGCCATTTGTTGGCTTTGCAGTAGGCAACATCAACAAACCATTGCAGCAGCTCTATCAAAGTCAAGACTCCAGTAAGTTCAGTAAGTGCTGAAGTGCTGAGCTGGCATACAAATCTGCAAACCTCAATGAACTGAAGCTAGTTTGCAAAGAAGACTGGACCAAAATCCTTCTGCAATGACATGACCAATTGATAAAGTTAGAGATAAATTATATTTACCCTTGTGGTAGATGGTTCTACAGACCAGATGATATTTATTATGTTCTTCTCAGCAAAGTGAGAAGAGAGTAACAGACTTCCTGACTTACAGATGTATTTATCATGTGGTGAATATCAACGAATCTTATTATCACCTCAACTGTAGATATTAGCAAACACAAATATGTCATTATAGTTTCTGTTGATGGGGTGCAGATCACAAGATCTCAATATTTCTCAGAAAGACTCGCAAAAAGCAGCACTGGTCGCTGTCAGTGTTTCATTTCTGACTGATTAATTAAATGTAGACTATTATTATGAAGGGGAGTTCTGTGAGCGAGACACCCTGCTGTGTGTATGTTTTAGACTCTTGAAAAGAGAGGAAGTAGTTCTTGAGTTGCTGCATTGTGTTGACTTCAGGGAGTCTGTGAACACAACACACCTGAATTTGAATTTGCCCCAAAATAGATGCATCATGTCAGTCCAATTATGATGATCCAAATTGTGGATTAGCATAATGTCCCTGTACCACTGACTCGACAGGTGATACTTCCATAAATACAATTTTGTTGCCGTGGTGTTTCTTCTGCAGTCCATGTGGCTGGAACACAAAGCAGCTGACAGGCTCACTTCCAGAGCCATCTGAGAAGTTTGTGCAACAGGGACAAAAAAAAGTGCATCGCTTCTGTGTGCATTGCTTCCATCAGACCTTCAGAATCCATCCAGCAAAGAGGACTCCAACCCAGTGAGTATGAAGGGAGGACACCGTGGTTTTTTATGGTTTTTAGAACGAACAGACATTTCCAGAAAGTATTTTTATTATAATTCTAAATTGTAACTGTTTTTGCAGTGCTTTGAACTGAAAGTGTTGTGTGTGATCTTTCTGTACCTCTTTAATTCATGTTTCTTTGTTGAGCACCGATTCACAATAAATATCATCTTGAGGCACTTTCCAAAAAAACAAGTAAATTCAACCATATCACACAGATGTCATATTTCATATCAAATACATACTGCGTCTTCACAAAATTCACCAGTAGTGAATTTAGGGGAATTTGTTTCTGAGTTAGTTGTAGGTATACTCACGAGAAAAAACTGACACGACATCATGCAATGTTGTGTGAAACACAAAATACATTGTTTTTTTCAGTTTACACATCGAGAAACTGTTTTCAGCTTTGGTGCAGCCACAATTTTTACCACTTCATAACTTTTTCCCCTTATTCTTAACAATAGGCTTGTGAAGATATCAATCTCCGTTTTCCCTTTGTTTACCTTCCCTAAACACAGAACTTCCTAACTTTACCTTCCAGAAAACCTGTTTCTTATGTTTATTATCCCTAACATCACATTTCTTCAATAATGTTCTCCCTTCAACAGCTTCCAAAAATGTGACGCCTTCTGTGAAATGCAGACACCAAAGACGGCAAATCTCCGGTCATGTCCATCTGATCAAGTCGATCTTGTTCTACGTGGCAGACAGCTGCATTGTATTTCAGCCTCAGCTGAAGAGCATGGCACAACAAGTAGCCTGACCAACACCTAATTGTGTGACTAGAGCACAGACCTCTGGCAGCATATATCTGTGGCTCTTCTGCTTCCGTAACTGTGTTGCAAGGACACTTTGGCTTAAACATTGCCAGCAGTTCCTCCAGTTGATTCATTTTGCGTAACCACTGACAACATGCTGTACATTCCCAAAAATAAACACCCTTTCTAGCTTACTGAACATATGGAAGTTGTGCTGGTCAAACCATTCTGCCAGTTGTACATCAGCTGGATTGAATAGTTTAAAGAATTCAATTCTGTAGAACTCTTCAGTGGATGTTGGTGTGAATACAGGTCAATATCCTGTGTAGTGCTTTTGAGGGTCAGTATGGACTCAACGTCCATCTCAAACGTCTGTCTTGTCACAGATAGTTGTGTAAATCTGATTACATTTTTCATAAGATCTATTTCCCTGAATTGTATTTCTGCCGCAATCCATGACAGACGATGGTGGCAACGGTGGTAATTAGTGGGTTACTCATTCAAACCCTCTCCGTCTGACTCCCTCATTATGTCCTTGGGCAAGACACTTCACCTGCCCTGCCTGCTTTTATCCACCACAAATCTCGAATACTGAAAAAAAGACGAAACACAGAGTTTCTTAAAGTCAGGGCTAAAACCCACCTGTTTAAAGTTGCCTTTAATTAGTAATCAATGGAACACTGATCACATTTCATTTGTATTAATTAAACACTTTTCTACTGTACTTGGGCACATACAGTACCCAATGATATCCCCTAAAACACCTCTCCTGAAACATTAGAGTTATGCTCAGAAATTGCTGGTATGGACTGAAATCAGGCTGATTTGGATTGATATATGCCACTTCCTGGCTCTCATCTCTGGCTCTTGCACCATCCCTCTCTTATACATCTTAACTGAAGATGCTCTCCCTTTGTCTGCTCTCCAAATGTCTCTCTCCCTTTTCTCTGACTAATATTTCTTTCTGACCATGGAGGAACCCTGAATTTTGAATCAATTCAAATGTAATATTATTCCAGTTATAGGCTGCAAAACTGTGGAATTCCCTTTTTTTATTTGCGCTAACTACTGTTTGCAAAACAAGCCAATACTAATATATTTCTTTCTACTACTCAACTAAAAGGAACGTGTTCACAAATAGTTTGAAGCACTACATGTACCAGAGGTTTAATGAGAAAGAAACGGTCAGAAGTGCAAATAAATAGTTTATGTTGGGAACTTTGACCACTTCTTTCATTCGCGCCATAATATTGGATACTAATCTGGGTTAGTTTCAAATCTCCCAGTTGGAATTTTGACTTCAGGGGAAGTTCTTACTGTTTTTCTGACATTATAATTGGAAAATCCATTTTACAAGTACCAAGAGAAAGCACAATTAACAGGTGATATGTAGGGCCAACTGGCATCCCAGAGGGAACGCAAAGGCTACGCTCTCATGAGCTCACGCTCACATTTAGGACAAACTCAACTGTTTTTGAAGGAGAAAATCCTTGTAAGGCTCCAGAATACATTTGAAACAAACAACTTCTTCCTAACTTCTTTACTGCACAGTCTTCAGTTTGATGTCTTTGGCCTTAACTAACACCAGTTTTCATACACGCCTCACCTCATACCTTGCTGGTTGAATCGGTCACAGCATGTAGAATATTGAGCTCCACTTTGTGAAAAATGTTCATAAATGTGCCTTTGATTTGCTTCTCAGAGTGAGTATGAAACTGAATGTTTTCCTTATAATTGGTATGTGACTCACTGTGGTACAATTTACATAAGGAAATTACCCATAGAGCAAACAATACATTCACCCAGGGAGGAAAGTATACTCGTTTAGCAAAGTGGAAAGTACTAATTTCCCCCTGGAGGATGTCCTGATGGTATCTGAGGTCTGTAGGTTGGCCTGATTAGCACAGAGCATGGAGTGTGTCTGCACCATCTGACCCACTGAGTTATAGTCATTTGTCATTCACATATTGGAGACCAACTGCTGTGTTTTTTGCTCAAGGCAAGGGTTTTCTCAATGAGTTGTTTGTGTATGATTGCACTGGCAATTTCTCATCACGATATTATATAAAATACACAGTGCAAAATCTGTTCATAATTTACTCAAGCTGCTTTTTGCATTTGTGTGTTTCTTGTCTTTTATAGTTGAAAGGAAATGTACTTTGCTGTATCAACCACCCAACCATTATACAAAATTGCTTGTATAAACAATATTTGCCTTGACATGCTTTTCTTTGTCTTGTGTACAAATGGCATGACACTTTTTTATTGTATTAAACAAGAATAAATATATTGTGAAAGTAGATCTACTGTGGTGACCCTCACACCAAAAGAGAAAATACCAGCTTCTTAAATAATCTATATTTGCAGTCCTAAAATATTACTGAAATAATATTGCACTATGCCCATATAGTGCAATATATATACTAAGGGTCTGCTGCCATTATGGTTGTGATTTTGACATAAAATATATTGCTAAGAAAAGCAATACTTTGATTAATAGAAGTAAGGCAGAAAAGCATCTGATAACTCCTGACCTCTGTTTATCTGGTATTCTTCTCAACATATGCATTGAAGTTAAGTATTTGGGGCGTTACATAAATGATAACCTGTGAGATGGTCGTGACATCTATTGGCAGTATCGTATGATGTATGCACAAGCTAATATTCTGATCAAAACGTTTGGCATTTGTTCATCCTCTGTGAAGATCGCTCTTCTTAAAGCTTTTTGTACTCCACTATACTCCGTCCATCTGTGTGATAGAAAAAAAGCAGCCTGCAGAAACTTTGTGTAACATACAATGGCGGCATGAGGCTGCTACTCAAAGCAGTGCTCGCCATATGTTTGTGCATAATGCTGTACCCACATTTGCAGCTGTGCTCAGGAACCACCAGCTTAGCTACAGCATCTTTGTTCTACATGTAAGATTGACTGAACCAGCAGCTGATGAACTGGAAAAATAAGGCAAATTTAATCAAGATAAAAACATAAAGTTAGTCTTTCCTTTGATGATTTATGATCAAATTCCATAATACAGAACATATTGCCACTTGGTTTCTTGTTGTCCCTGGATGTTTCTTCACTGAACAAAACTATAAAAAGTGGAAAGTCTACACACATTGAAGGAGAGGAAAGAGAACAGAACAATCAGGACTAATCAGAGATAACTGGGAGCAGCTATGGAAGGGAGCAGGCAGGAAAAAAGGCCTGGAAGGGGAGCAGAATGTTAGGATTAGGGTCAGGGGAGGGAAAAAAAATGAACGGGGGCAAAGGAACTGGACCCTGAAATAAACTGCAATATCAGGGTCCAGTTAACCCTGATATTAAAACTAATCTAAAGAAACAAACACATCTAAAGTACAAGACGAATATATTAACTAACACAAGGGATGAACTAAAATGGCAACATATTAGTTCATCCCTAATAAAATAAACAATAAAGAAATGGTCAAAACAGAAATATGGTGCTGTGGTGGTAAAACACAACCCACAAATGGAGGCCTTAGACGTCACAGGTTGGTGTTCCGTCCCGTCTTCTTGCTCTCTCCTTACCCTCTTTCCTGTCTAACCACTCTCAATTAAAGGCCACTAGAGCCAATGAAACTTGTAAAAAACATGAATGAAAATACGGCTACATTCACACAGCAAATAAATGTGACCCAGATCCAATGTTATGCCAATCAACGACCCATTTCCAACCTTTTCTTGACTGTCTAATTCTGATCGTTTTTGTCTGGTTTGCATCACTTCCATATGTGGTACTAAATCAGATACGTGTCTGGTATTATTATTATTTTTTTGTTTTTTAATGTCTGCGGTCTGAACGGTCACATTTTATATGATTTCTACTTCACTATCCCAGATGAAGACAGACTCAGTGAATCTGAAGGTAAACGATACCAGAAAATGATTATTATGTTATATGGAAGAAATCTGTGTCACTGAAGAGCATCAAGTCACAATCCCACCACTTCTGGTCCAGACAAGCTTTTCTATGGAATTTGCTGTCAAGACTCCACAAAAAGGTATTTGATATTAGTTGTGCTTTCTTTTTCTTAGTATTCGTTGCCATGTTGTGATTATGTGGTATCCATTGTTATTCCTGTCAACGGTGCAAAGATGTGTGACATCAACATTCACACAGAAATATAATTTCAGACACATTTAGCTTGTAGTTAAACTGTCTGGTACTATGGACCACAAAAAATATATTGTGTGGATTATGACACATTTTTTTTATCATTAAAAAAAATTGGAATAGACATGATGATCTGCTGTGTGAACATAGCTTAAAAGTCCAGATACCTAGATTTCAAAACCAGGAGTTCTACTTACGTGTTTAATTAAAGCTGTGTGCTCTGTAATATTGGTACTTTCTACAGAAAAATGCCTCAACATCCTTCCTGCAAGACGACAGCTGCTTGTTACAGGCGTGGGTCACTTACTGTCCACACACGAGCAAGCTTTGTGATGACCTACTAATGTTATCTGTATTTCTGCCATTGCTCTAAACTTTACTACATCTTTGTGCATCTTTAAGCCCAACGATAAAACTGAAAGCACTATGCCATATTATGTGATGATAATGTGATCTCATTAATCGTTTTAGCCATCAAAAAAGTTGCCGGAACAGAAATATCTGGATTTGTGCTTTGAGTTTGTCAATTGATAATCTCATTATATGACATTAGATCCATGCATATTTGTAAATATAATTTACTGTTCTTCTTTCGTTTGTTTTTGTTTGACATTTATTAAGTTTTTGTATAACTGTTTATCCAGATCGAATGATGCAGGTGATTGCTGATACAAAGCACCAACATAAAGATTTGGTTTGTTCTGCCTTTCATTCATTGTAATTCATATCATTTCATTTAGAAATAGCTGACAATTCTAGTGCGTCTCATTTTACAGATGAGAGGCACAACATAGAATACACTCTTTAGTTCTGCACATAAATGACCTGTCTGTGTGCAGGTTTATGTCAGTGTTCGTGTTGCATAAGCCCATCTGTTTACATAAAAAAAAAAAATCCCTCAAAACTGAAATATACCATTATTGTTATTATTTAAAATGTCATTTATTTCTCACACTTGAGCAAATAGCTTTTTTTCTTATTTTCTTTGGATTCTCTGTTGTTACATTATCTGCGTATCTTTGAGAGTGAAGCTCCATAGAACCTCTTCAAAAAGCCTTTGTCATCCAAACCCACAATAACTTCAGCTTCAGGTGTTTGGCGCCATGTTACATACCCGTCACACAAAGCCATGAAGCTAATTACAACAATCCTTTGCTTATCCTGAGGGGGGAATACCTGGATTAAATAGAGATTTGCAACTCAAACCTCATGTGCCTAACAAATTTAAAATCATTAGATAATTAATTCACTTGGTGGAGGGTGGATATTGCATTTGCACACTAATCTGTCCTGGTTGTCAATGAGCCAGCTTATGAGCATTAAGTGCATTGTTGCCGGTTCGACTCCCACTCCACCCGCCTCTGTCGTTGTGTCTTTGGGCAAGACACGTCACCCGCCTTGCCTGCTGGTGGTGGTTAGAGCTCCTGGTGGCACCAGTGCATGGCAGCCTCACCTCTGTCAGTGAGCCCCAGGGCAGCTGCAGCTACTGTCCAGTAGCTTGCCTCCATATGTTTGTGAATTTAGTGTGAAGCTCTTTGGGGTCGTCAAGTCATTTTCCTCTGCTGTACACAACAAATATTCATTTCACAAGAAAAATGAACAAGCACTATTTTCTGTTTAAGCATCAGATCAAACTACAAATAGGAAAGTGTCATGCTGACAGAGAGATGCATGACCATCTGAAGGATTTAGCATTATTCCTTGTGATCTTGTATAAAAACAATATTGGCTAAAATTAGTTTTTTAGATATTACATTTGGAGTAAATTGACATTAATCTTATTTTTACCCTCTTAAAGTCAGCATAAGACAGCAATAAAATTTACATTACACAAGCATTACAGCTGACAGTTGCACAGACTGGAAGGGAATGATCAAGGCTGAGATCCATGGGAGACTCAAGCATTGATCATTTTCACCCGGTTGGTTGAACCTGTTGCCAGCCTACCACAGGATGACCCAGAAGAAAGCAGGAGAACCAAACAAAAATGCAAACATTCATTCCTTTGGAGAGATAACCAACTAATCTAATCTGTGCGACTGTGGAAGAAGAATCCATGCTATGGACAGAGATTTGAACCCAAAACCTTTTGCTTCAAGGCAACAATGCCAACAACTATTTCGCCATGCAACCCACATATTTTTAGCACCAGGTATTGATATTTGTTACTATTGGTTGTCATAATTTTTTTGTTCTAAAATAAAAACTAATAATGATAATAATAATAATTGGTAGGATCAGGCAGGAAGGATAGAATGAGTTAGATGTGAATCATTCCTCTTCCGAGGTGTTGTCAGACCTCGGAAGCCTCTAAGTTACTGTTTGGATGTATTTTTTAGATTTGGTTTTTAGTTTGATCTCAGGGAACGAAATATGTCCTCCGAATCACATAGATGTTTATTTTCAGATCTTTCTCTTAAAATAAATATGTTAGAACTGATCTTGTGGTAGACTTACATTGTTCTTCACTGTCTCAATTCTATGTTAAAAAGTCTAAATGATCCCCTTCTTTGGAGCTTAAGCTGTGTCCAGAGACATTTTTTTATGTGTGAGAAATAATAAAATGAAGGAATAAATTAAAATTGTGAGCAAAGTAAAAAAGTAGCACTTTTCAGAGACATAAAATCACAAAGTGCTGTATGATTAAATCAACCTTAAATTATACTAAGAATTAAAATGACATCAAAACAACACTTTAAAAGAAAGAAATTAGAATATTCTTGAAAAGCTGATGTATTTCAGCAGCTGAACATTAAAACATAAAAATTAAATAATTCCACGCAGACTGAAGTTTAAAGCTATAATTTCTCTTAATGATGATGATTTCTTGCTTACTCCTTATAAAAACATAGATAATGCAGAAATGTGGGTCTGATTAATGAAAGTCCACATTCCTCTCTCTAAAAGTGACCACCATGCCAGATGAAAACATTGTGTACAGGGAGCTATTCCAGGATTTCTTCCGCTTCTAAAAGACACAGTTTAACAAAAAGAAAAAGAGTCTTATGAAAACATTTTGCAGAGAAAGGCCTGTTGTTATATTTGATGAGGTTAGGGGGGGATTTGAACTAAATATCCTGATGATTCTGGGAGGATACTGGCTTACCTTCCTGACGCCGTCCCCCTACAGGAATGCAGCCATTCTGCCCTGTCCAGTTCTGTTTAAAAACCAAAAAACAAAATCTCAATTATGCTATAAAAGCAAAAGGAACATACTGTAGCCAACACACCTAAATAGACAATACAAAAGATAAAAAAAATACATTATAATTGTGTAATCACTACATCCTGTATGCCACCTGCAAGGGATCATAAAATTCACAGATTCAAAATGTGCTGTGTGCTAAATGTCCATTCATTGGGTCCTTACATTTCTTCATATTTCTTCTATGTTCCACATTCATGCAAATTAATACAAAGCCTTAAAACTTAGTTTGAGAATATGACCTGAAAATTCCAAGGAAAGGAAAAAAAAAACATTTATTCCAATTAAAGCAGGCCTGTGTGAGTGCAATCAAGCAACTCTGTTATTCAATTCCATTAGAATGAACGATGCAGTGGCATGCAACCATGCAGTTAACAGGAATTAAAACCATAGGCAAGATGACGGATTATACAAGAACAGAGGTGTGTGTGTGTGTGTATGTGAAAGTGTGTGCCGATGTGTGTGCGCCCAAGCACATGTTGACTTTTCTTTCTATTTGTCAAAATTGTACATTGCATATTGCATTTTTCCAACACATGTACTTGAATATTAAACCTAGACATGGTGAACAGTCAAACGTGCTGTTAGGTCTATGCTGTGGCGTGGCTTCAGTGTACTTGTCAGTATTTGCCAGCTGTACTTATTGCATGATGTATGGCTCTGTTCTTGATGCATGCATGACAGTTGGCAGTCATTAATCATTGTTAGAAGATAGGACATGGTTTAGGGTCCCTTCTCTTGCCTGCATCTGATAAAAGTTAATCTGGTGTTTTTGAGGTCTGAGCTTCTGCACAAACAAATCTCATGTCTTTCAGCCATCTGAAAGCACTGCACTGTAAATGGTAGCAATAGGCGAGGCTGAAAAACTGACTTCTACCTTTTATTCCCCACCCCTGCAAAAACCAAAAGACAATTTTTGTATTCAAGTTAAAAGAAAAATGTTTCTTTGTGACAATTTCTGTCCGAGTTTCTATGTCTGACACTACGACTCAATCTTTGTCATTTTCCAGGTATAAGGCCATTTCTACACAAATTGGAGATGAACCAAGTTGTGATTTGAGCCCCAAAGAGCAGGTAGAGGTGATCAGCTGCAAGACTCTTGGTTTTAACAGTACATCCAGAGTTTTATTGTCTAAGATATTGCTGGTACATACTGGGTGAAGGTTGGGAGCGTGAAAGAGCTTGAGACATGATTAAACTCATGTCTCCATTATTTTAATGGCAACAATGGAGAGAACATTGCAAGATTTTGTAGCTTTAGTCAACTGTATTGGACTAGTCCAATATAATTGGACCACAACTGTATGGCTCATGCAATGCATGAGGTGCTGAAGTGACACATGAACTTTTAGTCACATTGGTGTGACTATGACCAAGCAGGTAATCTACCCCAACAGGACTGTTAATGTAAAAAGACGTTTTAAAAGTGCAAACAACTCTGCAGGGACAGTGGTCAGTATTTCCTGAACAATGTTTCGCCCAGCGCTCTCTGCAGAGATGATCTTGGTAGTTGAATCAGGAGCAGAAGAACATCAGCACAGGTGGAGCTTTGAATGTGACATAGATTCTGCAGATTCATCTTTTACTGAAACTGTCCCCCCCAAAAAAAAATACCTTGTCTAATTCACTTGTCAATAAAGACTTATTTAGTGAGCAAAATCATAAGCACACTCTGTGAGACACTCATATTGTTTGATACAAAGCTTCCCTTATTCCATCTGTCCTATTATGAGAAACATTTTTCTTACAGCAGATTCTTTCAATTTTGAACATATTGTTATATATGTGTCATAAAATGTTCCGTCAAATTTGAACTATCAGTCATTAGCTAAATGACTGATGGCATGTATGCACAGTTCACTGACAAGACATGAACAAAGAAAACAGATGCCAGAGAAAGGACACATTTACACTCCAATTAGTCTTTTTAAAGGCCTAGCTGTATGAAATGCAGAAAACATAGCTTGTAACCTCCTTCTTAATGAGTCATTGAACTATAGGTTCCAATGGGCCTCTTCAGTCACTGTCACATCAGCTGAGACTCTTAGTCACATTCAAATTGGCCCATAGGTCAACAGACATTGATAAAGGGTCTCAGTGTGTTGAGAAGCATGCAAGCGTATTTCAAGCTCAGATTAAGTAGTTCAGTCCTTGTCCATCACATTCCTGTTATTTGCATTGGCCTCAATCAGTCCCGAGTGGTGAAGTGAAAATCAATGCTCACTCAAAGGGAGCTTTCCACCAGCATTAGGAGTTGCTTTCCATCACAACATTAGCACAACCTTGCAATGCCAATGTTAATGTCAACTCCATGTTGTTACGACTAAATACAGTAAGAGTAAAGCTGTGTGAAGCTGCCACCAGCAGGACTGTCATGGTCATTCCTTTGAAATGTAATCAACATACATTTTTTTCTTCTTTTTCTCACCACAGAATGTAAGGGAATGACAGGACATGAAGGCAGGTCAATTTACTTCACTTGAATTCATTTTATTTCCATTTGAAATAGCTTTTTCTTGTTCAAGATATGTGGAATTTTGGCAATCAATTATGCTTCTTCAAAGATATACTGCAGATGTTAAAGAGTCTGGCCAGGAAGCATCTGTTGTAGCAGTCTGAATTACAGCGGATCTGAAGAAGCATCTGACTCAAGACACTCTGTTGCTTGACAGACTGATCAAGAGGATGCTCAGAGAGTCTGCAAACTTCTCAATTTGATGAAGAATCATTTGTTGCACAGACATCTCTACAGGCTCCAGAACAGAACCAGTCTTGTGTTTGCCTTTGTGAAGAAGAGTCACTATCTTTACTCTAAATCTGTCTGGGAGTCAGCCTGGTTGGCCAAAATATTTAAAAACAGTAAGTAAATAATTTGCTAAAGATCCCAGAATGTCAGAAGTTTTAAGACATTTGTGTACACTTTGCACAATGTGCTAATAGAATATACTTTATTGATCCCCAAAAGGGAAATTGCTTATTAGTTGACAAGGTGTAAAAGTTGTGATGTAAGTAACTTATGACTGAATATAAATAAATAAATAAATAAATAAATAAATAAATAAATAAATAAATAAATAAATAAATAAATAAGCATGTAGATGGAAATATTTTATATTTTAATCAATAAAAATAATCTATAAATGAGTCCAGAGAAAATTACATTGAAGATCTGAGTTACTCAGAGTTGGAGATTGTAAAGTCTGATGGCTCCAAGCAGGAATGATTTTCTGTGGCGCTCTGTGGTGCATGATGTTGCTGTATCCGGACAGCGTGTCATGAAGTGGATTAGACTCGTTGTTCAAGATGGCCTGCATCTTAAACAGGATCCTGCTGTCTGACTACACTGTCAGAGAGTCCAGCTTCAGTCCAACGACGTCGCTGACCTTGTGGCTCAGTCTGTTTGGTCTGTTGGTGTCCTCCATCTTCAGCCTGAAGTCTCATCACACCACAACAGACAGGATGGCACTGGCAGCCACAGATCCATAAAATGTCCCGAACAAGGTCTGGCTGATGTTGCAGGACCTCAGCCTTTAATATCAGAAAGTACTGAAAACTTTGGCCATAATAGCAGAGAAACAACTTACTGCCACCGGAAAACTGTTAATCTGCTATCGTTTATGGACATGCGATTACTGGGCTGAAGAGCCAAGAAAGGCTCCAGTGTGGGAAACTAACTGCAGCATAACAAAGAACAAGGGGAAGGGTATAAGCAGCACAAACATGAGAGTGATTAACGGCACTAAGACCCTCCTCTTGGCTCTCATTGGTTGTTTTTGACCAGGAGTGGTTTATTTCTCCAGATAGCAAAATGACTCCAGGTAGGAGGAACAGGAGCTTAAGTTTTTCACAAATCATTTGTCTCATATTATTCTGTCAGAACATCGTAACAGCTGTAATAAATATGTAAAAGCATATTTATTACATTAGCATATCAAATGTTTATAAAACTTTTGATGTGGTTTCACACCAGTACCTTTTCCAGGTACTGCAAAAAAAGGGATTTCCCTGAACAGTTTGCATCTTCAGTGGGGTTGCTGGATCAGGACATCACCAGCAGATTTAACCTTAACTGATTTCTAACTAAAGCAGTAAAATCAAACCGTGGTGTCTGTCAGGGTTGTCCGTTATCTGATCTACTTTTCATGATTAGTATTGAACCCCTGACACAGACATTAAGCAGGCACCAACATGTTACATCTGTGTCTGCTCGTGCTTTTTCTCTTGGCTTGTCATTGACTTCTCCCTGTCCACACCCATTTTCCCTCATCTGGATCTGATCTGACTGATTGCCTCCACCTGGCAGGTCTCTATTTGTGTCACACCCTCAAGCTTAGTGCGACATCGTCTGTCGTCAGAGGCTGCCTTCAAACCTTCCTTCAAGTTTATGATCCTATTAGTCATCCCTGCCTGACCTTTGACCACAGCCTGTGCCTTTGCTTTGCTGGTATTGTGAGTAAATCTTTTTTGTCCCATGGCCTTTTGAACCTTCGCCTGGAGCTTGACCCAGCTTTTGGATTCTGGATTCCGGATTCACCTGCTCTTTTTGGATGTTGGATGTGCATGACCCAGAACTGTTTTATGACTATTGTTTTTGGTAATCCTTTTTCTCCCTTCCACCCAGAGATCCAGTCAGGCCGTCATTATTGGGTTCTGTTGGCCTCGTGTTCTCTGTGAAGTCTGACAGCCCCTGGTCCTCAAGGACCACTGCCCTGCATATTTTAGAGATGTCTCTGTTCCAGACAAGCTTATGCTCATAATACTTTTTCATAATGATCTTATTTATCATAATTATTTATTTGTCAATTTCGAACATGATAGTAGTATAATAACATGACCAGGGGATGCAAAAGACATATTTTTGCACCACAATAATCTTAACATGCTCGAAAAGGAGTAAAAAGAAGTGAGAAGTTCATAAACTGACCAAAAACTCATACAATATTTTCAGATTGACCCTCATGATTAAATTAAAAAAATAAACAGTTTAATTAACTTTCCATTTTATCTGTGTTTACATATAAATACATAAATATATCCATCCATACATCCATATCTCCATACACTCATATAGGTTAGCCTCAATTTACATATACACCTTTGTGCTATCTCTCACCCATATTTCTATATCTTGTGAAAATGACCTCTGTATATTTGTTTTTAAATGGATTAAATTTTGACTTTGTTTTAAGCTTGAACAGCAAAATGTTTCGACTGGTTGCAAAGTTTTACTGATTAAACTTTAAAAAATGATGTAGACCATCACATAAAATTTATGTAATGGTCAAGTTGTCATAACAAAAACATTTTTAATATTGTCAACTTTGTATTAAAAGTGTCATGATTTACCGAATGACACTTTATGACAACAGTCATAAATATTTTTGAAGACTTACTCACGTTCATGACAGGTGTTATGTCATGTTTCATGACGGTGTCATGACAGTTTTATTCACAACACGTCAAATAAAGTGTCACCAAAAAATGCCTACTAAAGTTTCTGACATTTAGAAATACAAATAATCAGTTCGGTCTGATTTAACTTCAAACAGACGGAAAAAAATGTTTGTGTTCTTTTATTCAATTTGTGTTAATATCTGGTCTGAATTGTGCTCTAAAATAAGCCAAATTAATTTGTTCTGAATTTTATTGTAATTCTTTTAATCTTAAAATCTATTTGCTCCAATTTCAACTCTTCACTCCAGGGTTCCTGGTATTTCTTAATCACAAAGTAAACTCATAAATAAAAGGTTCATATAAGTTAACTAAATCTGTTAGTATTCTGAGAATGTCACTATCCTTCTGGATTTAGTACTTAAGATCTCAACATGGCAACAGTTATATTTCACCAACATTAATAAATTTGGTTTAACATTGTAATGGAATGGTTAATATTTCATTTGTAATTTTCGTGTATTTTTCTCCATTTTCTCATCCCTCCTTCCACTCCTACCCTGCCCCTCATTATTCTGCTTACTATGTTGTCCTGCTTTCCAAAGTAGCCAGTTCTGCTCCATGATTTACAGTGAAATTGCTTATAAATTGGGGTAGAAAATGTTTTGCAGATCTGGCAGCTTTCAAGTCCTGTGCCCATTTGTCACTCGACATTTCCTTTTGTGTAACAGCACAAGAATTAATTAGACTGTGTGGTGGCAAAAGTATACAGCATTAATTTATGGAGAGATGAGATTCCTTGGACACCATCTTGTACATGTGCCGATTTATTATTTTTAGTATTATTGCAGGGTGTGTGTGTTTGAGAGAGAGTCTGCGTGTGTGTGTGTGTGTGTGTGTGGATAGAATGTGTGTGTGAGAGACTTGTGGATGAGGTTGTCTCGCACTGATGCCACTAAAGGAAGATTCATTTGCTGTTCTTTGAGTTTGTGGCAGGGCAAACATATTCACTGTAGAGTACAAACAAGCAAACAGGCAGGCATAGAGTGCAATAGACGTCACAACAATGCATTCAAAAGCACATTATGAATAAATATGCACATATATAGGCATATTGTACATTTTTAGTAACCACCATATTGGCGTTGACAAGAACCCACACTGGAGTTTAGTCCATGACAAGTTGCACCTGTGTGGGTGCGCTTGTGTTTTGTTGTGTGGATGCCTGTATCTTTGCTTGATCATAACATTTTTGTGGCCCAGATTTCAAAACTTATAAATGTCTAAAAGTAGAGTCTCCCTATTTCATATTAGCAAAAGGGAAAGTTCTGTGACAGTTTTCACTTTCTTCACAGAAGATTAAGGAGAAGTGTGTGCTTATGGAATCTTTTTCATGACAATATATAATTTGGATTGAGTTTATTTTAATTTGGAGGCCCTTCATGTCTGAAATTGTGACTATAAGCGTGATATTTGAAACTATATTTAAAGGCCCATTTTTCTTCAAATAAAGGTTTTTACATAGAGTGAAAGTAAAAGTATATCCTGCAAAAATACAACATTAAATATAAAACAGTTACATAAGGTATGTAGACACTTAAGAAATATAATGTTGGTTGCCTGAAACTTCTTTTATGGTTGCCATATGATTTTTAAAGTAGTGGCTCTATGCTAAGACCATTCTGATATAAAATTTCCTAAAGCAAGATAACTACATGCATTTTTGCACACATATTTTCATTAATACAATACTATTATTAAAATATTCTGCATGTTTTTAGTCCTCTGACATATATAAAGCATTTTCTCGGCAAAATATTTACAAAAGTTCCCATGTGTGATTCCAGTTTATCCAGTGAAGGTATAAGTTATTTCTGACTTTTTGAAGGATGTGGGTGTATCATAATTCATGTGTTCGACATATTGTACTATTAGCAGCAATTGCTTGAAACAGCAAAATAAAACCTTGAATATGGGTAATCATTTAGTATCTTAAAATTTTAGAAAACTCAGTTCCGATTCTTAACTTTAAAAATCTTCTCTGTGCCCATTTGGGGTTTCTTGAATCTACACAGCCAATCACATACATGCAGATGTTCCCAGAGTCACAGCAGGGTGTGTTTAGGATCCATTGTGGGTAATCAGTTCTCCATGCTACATAATCTTACATTAAGCACACCAGCTGTGTTTCAAGCTTGCACCTTCCTTTTTCATTGATTCTTTCTATATTCTGTGGTATTTTGGGGCTTTCAGAATATTTATTTTATTTTTTTCATTTTGCTCAATCCAACAGAAACTAACCTACAACATCAAATGTATTCACATGCATCACTGATGATGACCAGAGAAGTTACCTGAAAGTGACATCTCCAATCCTATATTTATCATTCTCCATCTCCTAGTTACACATGCATATACAGTCAACCATATCTTAAAAAAGCTTCTCATACCAATTTTGTAACCAATGCCCAGAGAAAATGGGATTCCTCCGGCCGCCAGCAATTAATACATTTGTGTCCTTTTTTAACACTACTGAGCCAAGCTTGAAATTACCAATGACTGGCTCTGGCTCATTTGCATATTTATTGCAGCGGAGGACGGGGAGGAGGTGGCGGCAGCAATGGTGGTGGTGTTGGTGGTGGGGAGCAGTGAAAACTGGGGCGAATGATTGATGTGGAGCTCGCCTCTTGCATTAAAAACAGCCCATTATTAGGCAGATAGAGGAAGAGAGAACGTGAGACAGAGAGAGCACGACAGAGAGACAATGAGTCAGGCTGAAAGACAGAGAAGGAGGAAGAGGAGCGGTCTAGCATACAGTTGATTAAAGTTGCAGACGGTGGGATCAGTGAACACTGGAGGTTTTTGTCCTCCATCCTTCCCCCCTTGCCGTCTGCTTCTCTTTCTTTCCTCTCACTCTTTCTTTCTTCTGCACCAACTCCTGTCTGTTCCCTCCATATTTAAAAAGGAAGATGGCCAGGGCGGGTGCATTAAAGGTCTGTTTTAATAGATGTTGACAAAGAGTGGACCAACAAAAGCCCAAGCCTGAGGATTTGGTTGAAAAGATTCAATCAGACATGTTTTCACTGCGATTAATTGGAGGACTCAGAGGGGGAGGGAGGGTAGGATGTGGGGATGAAGGGATTGGCACTAGAGGTGTGAATGAGTATGATTGTTCCAAGCTACCAACCCCCCCTTCATTCCCCCATTTTTTTTTTTTTTTGCTTCCCCATTTTTGCCTTTGTCATTTTGAGCGATAGTTTGGAAACGTCCTTTGAATGATGCTAAAGAGCAAACTCCTACTGCCCTCCTACTTCCCTCCTCTTCCTCCCCGTGAATTATGTGTAGTATTGAAGCAAAATGTGGTGAGCAAAGGAAACAGTTTGATTTGATTAGATCTGCTCCAATTTGAGTAAAATAGTCTTCTGGTGGAACACCCATCAATGGTGAACACTATCTGCTCGACTTCGTCATGTAAAAGTAGCTCTTTTAATCTAATGATCCTTTTCAACAAGCGCCTACTCAGCTCGACTCTCGACTCAGTTATAAGGGTTTTTCATCAGGATTGGTTACCCGACCACTTTTTTAGAACTTGCTTCACTTGGACACTGAGCAAGTGAACCAAGTGGGCTGAAAACGTGACATCAGGAGACTGTCAGTCACTGATTGACCCAGGTTGGAGTCACTGGTTGCATCAGAACAGGAACTCCTTTACAGGAATCTGAAATATACCTGCAATATTGGAGCAGCAGGTGAGGCAGTGAGTTATCCAGCAGGTACAGGTGTGATGAATTGAGCATTTCTGGAAAGGACTCTGAAGAACAACAGAGCATGATATCATTTTATGGCTTCCCAGATGCTGTGAAGTACTGCAAGGAATTAAAAAAAACAAACAAAAAACAGATCAGATAAACATCTGTAAATAACATATCACTTTTACTTTTTGGCTCACTTTCTCTTACATTCATTATGTCACCTTTCCTGAACAGCACCAGGATTCAATTCCAAATGAATCCATCAGCGTTTGGACAGGGCAATGTTCCACATTTATGTACACACATGGGATTCCCTCAACTATTTTCTTAAACATTTCATAAGAATTCTAATTTAGTTAACTGGAAACCAGACATTTTTGTGTGAAAGTAAACTAGCAGATTGTTTTCTATGCTGGTCATGTGCATCCGATATGGGGCTAACCTCACCTCCCAAAGAAACATGGGTTTGTTTTGTGAGTGCCTTTAAAATGCTGTTGAAGGTGACCCAACAAATACACTTTGAACCAGATTTCATTTTCTCCATGCACCTGTAGTGTCTTTGACTTAGAGAATATATTATGCAAATCCAGATGTAACATGGGATCTGGAATGGCATTAGCACTGTGAGCTTAGGCTCGGAAGAGGTAGTGATCCCAGAAAGCATCTTTGTCTCTCCTCCCAGTGCATACCGCTGCTTCTTCAAACTTTAGATCCTCCTCTGAAGTGTTGCTGTAAAGTCGGCTTTGGTTTTGGGGGAGGAGGAATACAAAGTGAGCCAGAGAGAGTGCGCATACAGCAAATTGGCACCTCTAACAAATTATACTGGCATTAAGGGGGTTTCACAGGACGTAATCCGTGCGGCAAAGCCTGCAGGCCCCTCCTTCCCGACAACGTTTAACTTTTGTCGATGTAAACGCCACATTTCATGCTCTGCCATTAATCTGTCGGATTACAGAATGCAAGCAGTTTGAGCAGGGATTGGGTGGGGGCATAGGAAATGGGGTGAGAGGCTGATTTGTTATGAATTTCGTAGGTGGAGGAATTCAGTACTTGACCAACTCTAGCTGAGTCCACATGTGACCTCAACTAGTTAGATTTGAGTCGGACACCTGTTTTTTTTTTTTTGTTTTTTTTTGTTGTTTTTTACAAATGACCTCAATAATTTGTGTTTATTGACTTCCATAAAAGCGTTGAAAAATGGGCTGTGCCAGAGAGGAGGAATACAGTTTGTTGTGATTGGATTTTGATGACAAAACGTGGGAAAATTCCTCTCCTAAATGGAGAAGTTCTCTGTAGTGGGAGAACAGATCCTCATGAGTGATGCTTTACCGTGTACTGTACTGTACAGCCATGTCGTTTGAAGTTTGCAGAGTAAAAACTGTGCTTCTAAGGTTATCATAGACCTCCCTGGAAAAGAAATGTCTCAAAACTATATACACCTGTATGTCAACAGTGACCTTTATATATACAAATCTGTTAATCTATCAGCACTAATAAAATCCATACTGTCCTATATACTGGTCAAAGGTCTTGTAATTAATCAGTTGGATGAGTTTTACTATTTTGGGGATGCAAATCTTTGAGTTCCATTTTTCATGAGATCAATGATAAAAATGGCCTAATCAAAGAACTTGGGCTTCTTCTACCATAACATGGCAGTGGTGGTGAGAAGAGCATGGTGGTATAACAGGTTGATAGATTTTTTTCTATATATTTTTTATTGGATTTTTTTATTCACTCAGAAGGTGAAAAATAAAATGTTAAGTAATAATAAACAATGACTGTATTAAAGTGATAGCCCAAATGCATTACTTAATGCTAAATGAGAGTTTCTTTGCCACTTAAAAATTTTACACCAATCAGCTAATGTTTTTATCCTATTCCTGATATTGGTCATGGCATCTGGCACCAAAAACCAATATTTCTCGACAGTTGTTTTGTTCAACCATCTTAGAAATGATGTTCAGATCTTCATAGATTGGCTCTGTAAAATCTATGCAAATTTTACAAAACTAAAAGGTTTAGTATACACATATATTAAAGAATATAAGCAATGAACTTTGAAAAATGAAGTGTAGGCATAAATTGAAACTAGAAGAAGCTTCAGGCTCACCTGCATCATCCACTGTATCATGCACAACTACTGCAGCCTATCAGCATCAGATTACACCTTATCGTAGCCAATCATCAAACAAGCCTCCCTTTAAAGACCCCTCCATGTATGGCTCCACCAGTTGAGCTTCAACCCACCTCCATCTTTTCTCCACCCTTACTCTCCTGGCCCCTTTAGGCTTCCATCCCCTCCTGCATTCCACTGATAGCCAATAATAATAATAATTGTCTAAATATTTTTTGCATCTTCTTTTTGCACACAAAAAATTTGTAACTTTTGCTGCACAAACAAAAAATTCTCACATTCTCACAAGGTGGCAAAATATATTTACAACTACACATGCTGACATACAACCGCAGAATTGATTATTTACACGGGTACATAGCAGTTTTCTCAGGCATTTTACTCTGAAAGATTGCAAAACTAAATTCAGAACCATTCAGGCCTGATTTACCAGTAAAACATACGTATGAGTGGAATTTGGGCTCCTTTTAACACACAAAATATGGCAACCGAACTGACCTTCCTTGGGAGACTGCATGGAACTTTACTTTTTCAATCCACTTTGATCTGCATCAAAGTGGGGACTGTATGTTTGGGCTTGTGGTAACACTTTGTCCCAGGCAGTGCTTTTTGCATCATCTCTCACTGCGTGAAGTCTTGCTTTCCCTTTTTTCTGTCCTTATTTTCTCATGCAAAGAGCTGCCCACATATGAGAGCAGAAACAAGTTTACAGAAGCACACAGCTTCCAGACACTTCCTCCTGTCCTTCATTTACCCCCAACCTCCTACCTCTGTGATTACCTTTGTTCCGTACCTCAATTTTTCATTTGACTTACACAGCAATACACACTAATTCCTTTTCTTCAAGGGCAAGAATCTCACAGCACATCATCTGAATGAGATTTTGAGTCAGTGTGACGTCCTCGGGTTTAAGCCCAGAGAGTCCTCTTTTTCCAATCTCCTTTCTAATGTTCTAAAACCAGCCATCTCCTGTCAATAAACACTAACATCAAGAAGGATGAGACGTGTTCTGGTCCTGCTGACTATTCACTCTCACTTAGCTGATACTGACCAAGGATTGGTGAATGGGTAAGCCACACTTAAAATCAGAGTAAGAGTTTTGAATTTTAAAAACATTTCCTCATCAATACGACAATTGAGAAATTACTTTAATGGGCTGTAACAGAATTCCTGATGACGTTTGCAAACCCAGCGATCAACTTTAAAGAATAGTACAGGAGAAAACTTATTTTCCCCAATTAGTTCTATGCTTGAATATCATTTGCTAGGTAATTTCTTACCACTAGCAGTCTTGCTCTCTTCTCATTTTTTTTTTATTTTGTGGAGCTGCTTGGTTTATGCTCATTCTAAAATAGCTAGCTTTCATTGAATAGACTAATTTTAAAACATGGCATATACAGATTCATAGTCTGAACGCATTTGTGTCTACATCAAAATATGATGTATTTGGAACAATAATGTTTCCATAGAAATAACTGAGGCATCCTAAGACTTCATCCTAACACCAGCCTGGGCTGTAGGGGACTGAGTGAGAGGTAAGAGATGAAATGGGACTCAGCCTTAATCATGACTTGCTTGGGAATCAAAACACATATCAACACTGATTCAAAATAGAAACATACAATACCAGATAAAAAATATTTACTTTTCAGTACTATCATTGCTCTTATGGCAACAAGCTGATCTATTGGTTTGGGGAGTTATAGTGGAACACTTTGTGACGCAGGCAAAATACAGAAAGGACTGTTTTCTTGGCTTTCCACTCTTAGCGTCATAATCTGGACATACAAGCACTGTATGATAGACAGTTACAAATAAATAATGTCTACCCAGACTCATTATTATTAAAGGGGAACTTCAGATGTTATCAGTTTGTCTCCTTCAATGAAATAGAGGAAGAACAAATGGACAAAAAACATGAAAAATAAGATTCCTAATTTTACCTTTCCACACAGCACACCATGGGCATCCCATAACTGTAATTCCAGCAGCTATATGGCTACTGAATACTGTCAAACTCTTTCCCTGTCCCTGACTCCCAGCTCCTGCCCCTGGGCCCAGATTCATTACAAGCTGTGGCCAGGGTATTAAGATACGGCTGTATTAACAAAGTTGTCTCTGTATCTTAATTGAATCTACCCCCGCTAGTGTCGAATCTGGATTATGTTTACCTGAAATATAAGCGGCTCGGCAGACAGAACATGGCCCCACTGATAAAACACTGGGTTGTCCCCCCTCCCCAATCCTAATCCCCAACTGTAATTTGTTCCTCGATGGTTGTAGCTGCAGTGATGGGAACCTCGATTGGGACTCATTCCAAGAACAGGGAAAGCATCTTCAGGTAAGTTCATCTCTTAAATTGTGAAGCTGTCAGTGTGTGTGCCTTTCTCTCTCTTCCCAGGATGTTCACACAAACTGTCCTAGTTTCTGTTATCATTAATCAGCCGACTTCAAGCGATGTTCAAGCGTCTCCAGATATATGATTGAATAATCTCTTTCTTACAATTTCATTTGCAAACATTACTCCCAATGTACAACAAACACCCAAAATGACCCAATCAGGGGTCTTAGAAAAGCAGCAAAAGAAGATGACATAAAATGACAAGTGGGTGTTAGCATGAAGCAGAAAATCAGTCCAAAGTGGAGTGGTGTTCTTATATTTGCTCATCTGTCAGAACTTTCAGTAGTACTAAAATCACACTCATTCACAAACCGTTATAACCCATTTATTTTAAACTTCATGAGCTTAATAGCTGGTGACAGATAAAAGCAGTGATAAACAAGATTTCACTACTTCTTGAAAATTGCCATGCAATCCACATCCTGCATACCTGTTCATGTATTGTTTCTTTCTGTATACTTAAACTTCCTCCCACAGTACAAAAACATGACTGTTAGTTCAACTGTTTGGTCTAAATTGCCTTTAGGTATGAGTCTGTGCATACTGGTTGTGTGACTCTGTGTTGACCTGTCCATGCTAAGCCCAAAATGGGTTTTAGACAGGCATTGGTCCCACTGAGTCCCTGGAAACTGATTTATTTTAAGTGAATACTGGTCATTGTGAGCTCACCTTTAGTTCCAGTTCATTCATCCAGCCTGTATTCTGATTAGAAAAACTCAGGGATTGTACTGGTGGAAACACAACGGTGTTGATGTGGAGGAACCACAGAAATTATAAATGTCTGTGGTTTCACTCAGTTTCACTTAGTAGTGAAACTGAGTGAATATGTAGATACTGTATTAATGGTTCTAATTCAGGTTAACAACGATGTTATTGCTCTGTACTAGTTTTAGATAGGAGCAGAAGTTAAGCGATAGACAATAAGCAACCGTCTATAATCGCTGTGACTGCATTATGTGAAGGTTAAAGCAGGAGGAGGATAAACCATAAACATTACTATAGCAATAATTGATCCAAGTACCACTGTGATTTTCAGCTTTATACTCTGTTCATTGAGGGCAGAGTGGAACCAGATAATTCTGCCTGACTGCAGAAACAAGAAAAGAAAGTAAGAGGGGGAGAAACTTACAAAAATAAATTTGCTCAGTGGAAACACACTAATTTAAAAAGAAATGGTAAAAAGTTTGTTTATTTTTTATCAAAAACACATGATTTTTTGGCTATTCTCAAAGAGATGTATTTCACAAAACCACAATGGGAACACTTTTTGTGCATCACACAGTCACATGATCAACGGCAGGAAGTTACTACTGGGAAAAACCATGAAGAAGAAGACAGGAAAAACCAAACAGATGATGGTTGTTTTCTGTTTTTGTTTTTCCAAACTATGTGCAGCTGGCTCCACCGGAGCTCCGAAAGCCTCACACTGTTCACGGTGACACTTTATTTGATGGGGTCTGCATAACACTCACATTATAACATAACACCTGTCCTGACCATGAAGGATTCTTCATGGATGTTGTCACGAAGTGTCATTTGGTAAATAATGATACTTTTAATGCAAAGTTGATTTTTTTTAATTGAGTTTAATACAAGCTTTAATGCAACTTTGCATAAAAATGTATTTGCTTACCAAATAGTGCTAAGTTGGCACTTTTAATGCAACTTTCAATGCTGCGTTTTATGCAAATTTGCATTAAAATTGTTTCATGGTCATGACAGGTTTTAAGTCATGTTTATTACAGTGTAATGTCAGTCTGATGCACATCCCATCAAATAAAGTGTAACCCAGTTCATAAAAAGTTATGTCACTCCATAACTCTTCTGTAAAATCACAAACTGTAGTTTCCTTGTTGCTCCACCACCTCAATAAGACGTAAACGTCTCCTCTGATTGGTTGATAGATGGTATCTTCATGGATGAAAATATTTTTTGTAACTGTTTCCATCCATTGTCGCCATGATTTTTTATTGACCTATCATGTGAACAGGTTTATTTATCAATTTAATTTCATGGAAACATCACAATCGCAAAGTCGTGTGTTTTTGACAGTAGCAGAGTATATTTTTGTGAACATCTGTAAGGAAAATGCAACAACTGACATGCTTCATTTTAAATACATATTGTTAGCAGCAAACAATTGAGAGATCCTATTTGGATATATGAGAATGACCCAGGGAACACAACCAAGATAGCAAAGGAGTGAGTTGAGGAGCAGATTGTGAATGCTCTTGACTCGGCCAGCCAGCGGCTGGACGTTGATCAAATGGAAAATCTCTGGGCACCAATGCTGCCCGTCTGATCTGACTCCTTCAGAGTCTGCAGAAAAGAAAGTTAGAAAATAGCCAAGCACATTCATACAGGAAGATTTGCGACGTCTTAAGGGTCTTCTGACCCAGGCCTCGAGGTCCAGTGTCCTGAAAGGCTTAGATGTGTCTGCTTCACACGTGAACGTTACAAGACTGGATTTGATGTCCTCCTATGTAGATGGTGGCATATGTGAACATATGGGTCAGATTTTGATTTTGGTTGATTTAAATCAACTTCACAATTCTCACTTTGTGCTTAGAATTTTGAGGAAAAACTTTAATTTATATTGGAATAAACCTGAAACATATCAAATAAGAAGAGCCCAAGAGTCAAGATGGTGAAACCGTCCCCAAATCAGCCCTGGGCTCTTAGAACTGCACCATCTTAAAAATACAACACTGAATGGAATTTCACAGCTGTTCTGCATGAGATTTTTTTTCACCTACAAAGGTCATACTTCTAATGAAAAACAATAATTCAAGTAGACCACAGACACAGAGAATTGCTAAACAAACATGCTTCAACTTTGTGCATGTACAGTCTCAGCTTGTGCACACTCCTTCATCTCTGAGCTTCTTCACTTCAACCCTTCCACAAGCCAAGAGGCAGCACACACTCTTATCGCTTGCAGGAGGGCTTAAGATGGAAAGTTGGCTGTACAGTAAATACCACCTGCTTCCTTGCCTCCCTCCTCCTTCATCACACTCTCATTTTACAGCTTTACCATGTCCCCTTGCAGTGACTGCCCCACCATGGGACATCATCATCCTGTGCCATGTTTGGATTGATCCTTCCACCTATCTTCCACACCTCCTGCTGGTCAAAACTAAGCCATGTGTAGCCTCCATGCTGGAATGTTGTAGACTGAGAGACAGGAGGCTCCCTGGGGCTTCGTTGCATGCCAGGCACAGTCGGAGTGCACTCAGTGTGATACTGCCTCTCCTCGGGTGACAACACCATCTTCTCGGCATCGCTCCTCTACCCTCAGCTTCCCGTTCCCCCCGTCCTGAAACAGATGCTCGGGATGAGAGCGGGTGCCAGTCAGGGGGGACGTGGGTTAATTGGGGTAGTAGTGGGGGTTAATTTCAATTAAAACTTCAACTAATGGAGGTCAGGAAAGCGTCTGCAAACACCTGATTAAAACAAATGTTCCTGCCAGTCAAAACTTTATCTTGGTCAGCCTCTGGCAGAGTGTCCTCGAGTGAGAAAGACAGAATAAAAAAAGTGGGAGCTGGCAGAGGGAGAAAGAATGACTAATTGGGCAACACTTTTCAGTGCAACATCTGCAGGGTGATCAGTGAGTTTGCTCCGTCTGAGCTTCTCTGTATCTGCCAAAGCATGTTTACTCTTCCTCCAGAGATGGTAATCTAATGCTGAGGCTATTCTTTAAATATAAAAGGAAAACCTTTGGTGCTTTCCTGTTTCTTGTGACTGTTGTGAAATTAAGAGATACTTAAGGATATTTCAGATGTTAAAAATGAGTAGATTTGACTTGATAGAAAGAACTAAAACAACATATTTCAGTTAAGCCTAAAAAACTAACAAAGTCCAGGAGAACTTGGGTGATAATGCTGGAGTTCACAGTACCAAGAAGGAAACCCAAATGTGAACTGAACTCAACATTAATCTCAAAAGCTTCCACAGAGCTTTACATTCTTTTTTTTTTAATTACATCATAAATCACTTCTAAATGTTTGAATATCTCTCTTGAACCATGGCCCTTCACAGAATCACATAGAGGGCAAAAAGCTTGCAGGGTCCACTGAAAATGATTTGATTGAATATTTGCAACTTTTTGAATGTTATTAGGACAACAAAAAATTGAAGGAAATACTAAACATTAGTTTATATACCCATTTAAATATGTTCAAGTAAATATTTATCAGATTTAATTATTTGACGGTGAGGAACAGAGCTGCTCTGGTTGTCTCCCACAGCACGTTTGATTTTCTTTGACTCACTAAGTAAATAAATAAATAAAACCAAGTTAAACAATAGTTCCACTATAAATATTATTACTGTGACATTACTATTTACCTATAGTGCAACTCAAATTATTTTTTTAAATCCACTAAGTATAAGCTTGGAGTTTGAAAATATGCATAAAAATTAGAGTGAGGTTAAAAATATTTGCCTTGTAATTGTTTACACATACTCACATTTTATCAAATAACAGTAAGTGACACCTTAAAAATTGTCATTACAAATGAAGCATGGTTGATAATTGAATCAATAAGTGGACATAAATAAATATACGGTCTGTGTATATCATGATGCACAGCAATACTTTCATATTGGAAAGTGGAAACTGTAACAATACAGATCCAGATGAAGTTATTTTCAGCAAGTCTAGCTGTTTTGTAAATTAAATTCTTCTCAATCAAGCAAAGACCTTTGGGCAAAACAATAAAGTTGTATATTTTACAAAACAGGGGTCCTACATATAAGTGGAAAGACTGATGAACATTATTTGGTAATTAACAATTCCAAAACCTGGCATTTTGCAAGTTGTGCGTAAAATTTTGATACACACTTTACATGAAGTGAAAGTCACTTATTTCCCCTGTAGAAACAGCTGAATATGCTCAGGAAAAACCTGATGTCACATGTGAGTAAAGGTTGGAAGGTCAGGAGATCACAACATCTGTTGAAACAAACACCTGATAGCACCTGACTCTAAAAACCATTCAGAAGAGCAAACATAGAATTGGTTCATTTCTACACAAACATAAATGAAATGCCACGATCATATCCATGTGGTGAACCGAGCTATACAGAAGATGCGTTTTGTTGTTTTTCCATGTTAATAAGCAGCACTTGGTGGGGCTGGCGGTGGGGTAGAGGGGACACGTTACTAATGCATGCTATGCCACTCTGCTGCCAATATGCTCTGCAATGCATGCTGCAGCAGCTTCCAACATCTGGCACTGGCCCTCAGGGAGATGGCAGGGGATGGGACACCCCACTGCGGCTAAATATGGCACAGGGCTACACAGCATTTCCTTAATCACTGAGCTGCTGTCTTGCAGCACACACACTTCCCCAGATCTTACATACACCCACATTGCTAAACATCTGCACAGCCACAAGGCATCTCTTTACTGGGCTCTTTAGAACAGGATCGCTTGCATTAATCTTCTCAAATTTATGATTTTTGTCGTCCACTTTTCTGTGTCCATGTAATGATCTCTTGCATAGTTCAAACCAAGTGATAGGCCTTCTTTTGCAGTTGTCATTGTACTGTCTTGGCCTCAGTGAAATGGTCATAGTTTGTTAGCTTCATTTTTTTCAGACCTGTATATGGAGGCTGTAGTCCTCAATGCAGCTATTCCTGACTCTGATCCATTTGCTGCATTTGTCTTTGTCTATTCTGCACTTCTTCCTGTTAACGTACCAATTAATAAAGTCAACGAGTGGGAAAGAAAGGAAAAGAAAAGAAAAGACAGAAAACTCACAACTGAATGTAACAGTTGTTTTATTTTGCTGTAAAATAATACCATGCGCCTGAAAAAATATTTATCACCCCCTTTAAATATATAGCCAATTGTGTTTGATTATAAATAAAGTTTTCATTGTCTTTGCTCCTTGTTTAATGTACATATTCTTGTCATCTTGTTGCGTGGAGCAGTCGCTTCATCTACTGGAATGATTTCTCTTCATATGGATCCACTTGTCTTTCAACAGTCTTTCATCCTTTGTTCTGTGGGAACACTGTTTATTTTGTGACCATCAAAATGAGTTATTGAGTTATGAATTAATGTCTGTAGAGTCTTAGGTTTTTGACAGAGTAGTTCATACAACATACTCAGCAGATGTGCAGTTTCACCAAGTATTTGCTAGTTGCTGCCAGCGTTAGTCTGGCGGAGCTGAGTTGGGAAGGCGAGGGCGAGGGGTGATGGAGACTACAGGTTCAAGGAGCAGCATTCTGGCACCAGGCAGCGCAACTATGAATGGCTGCCACAGGACGCTAAAGGTTTTCTCAAATAAGCATGAAAGAATCAAGGCATGTTTTTGGTGGGAGAAAAATATTATAACATGATGTACAATGGAAAAAAAAGTCAATTCCACATAATACCCCATTCAAAATTATTTGCTCAGGAAAAATGCACAAACAATAAAATGGAAAAAAAAAATGATAACGTTCAGCTTACGCAGAGGAAGCATCATACTGGTGGTTTCAGAGGGCTGCATGGCAAACGCTTCCATCAGACTGCACCAGGGCAGCTGTGGCTACAATGTAGTAGCTAGCCACGATCAGTGTGTGTGTGGCTGAATGTAGTGTGAAGCTGTTTGGAATCGATAAAGCGCTATACAAGCTGTTTACCATTTTACTTTTCTATCTAAAGAGGCAACAACAGCAGAAGACATGAAAAGAGAAGACTCTCTTTCTCACTTTTTTGATGCAGAAGAGCTGACACTGAATGGTTTTAACTGGATGGATTCCAGATGTGGCTCAACTATCATTATCAGTTGTCACAACTGGAAAGCAGCGGGAAAATATACAAGTGAAGAGGGCTTCAGAGATAAGACACTCATCTGATGTCAGCATGACATACTTTACAGAAAAACTGCTAGAGGCAACTTGCAGGTCAGTGGAAACATTGATGCTCCACAGTCATATGAAGAGTCTTATTATTTTTCTTTCTTCTTATATTTGAAAAGATAAGAAAATACAAACCAAATAAAACTGAGCCTATGAAATCATAACCTTTCCGATTCCAGAATGTAAGTTTTGAATTCTGTTCTGTATTTAACATTGAGCCAATGAAGGAAAAGCTAAAATATGGAAAACAGGAGCACTCTCTTGCTGTAGAATTTTGGGTAAGCTGTAGGTTTTTAACTGCATATTGTAGATGTTGTGATAATAAAGAATTACAACCGTCATGCCAGGAAGTAACAAATGCATGGACTATTTTAATTCCTGGCCAAGATACTTGGAATGTTGGAAATCCTGGAAATGTCCTCAAACTGGGATTTGCATGAGACCCCCTGGAAAAACATGACAGCAAGGTAATTTTCTCTAATACAGGACATCAATTTAATGCTATACAGATGACCAAATAAACAGTTTCTTTTTCAAACACACTGGTTCAAAGACAACTTCTGTCTTGTCTAAATATAAAAGCAGGGAGTGATTTCCATGGTATTCAATATGACAATAGTGTGAAGAAGATTCATCAATAACATAAGCAAGCTGGAATCAGAAAAAGTACCCATCATTTACTCTGTTCATTATTCCTAGGAATGTAGAGTGACATAAAGTGTGTCGAAAAGATCTAACTTTGCATAAGATTTCCTAAGTTTTATTCTATCTATTGTTTACTAATAGTTAATTAATATTATTTTGACTTATTTTATGCATTTTCAACCAGCCATCTGGATATTTTTTCCCAAGTGCATTCATATTAATAAATTCAAATATGTGTTCTGTTTCCACTGGAAATAACTATCTCAAAGCAGGTATTAAATTTACTTTTCATAAAAATGAAAAATAAAAAACATTTTCTCTGCACAAAAACTATTGATATGCAGAAAGTTGAATTGTGTGTTAAAATTTTATTTTATGGATGATTCGTATTTTTTATTTTATTTTTTTTTAATCAAATGCAACATTGAGAATATTTTAAATGAAAGAGTTTAGAGTTCATTTCCGAACTCAATCCATTGGAGAATTGATAAGGAATTGAAAAAATATGTGAGATTGATAACAGAATCAATATCACTAAATTCTTATCAATTCCCATCTCTACCAGTGACCAATTTTTATCAAGTTCACTTCCTTTAAGATTTAATATTCATTTGCATTACTTGGTAACAATTTCACAGCACAGCTTTTATACAGAAAAACTAACATTGACACAAAAAAGACACAATGTGATTTCAAAGTTAAAGTAAAAGGTAAATAGTATAGTATGAATGCTATACTATTCATATAGCATTCATACTATATGAATAGTATGAATGCTGAGGATCCCACAGCATTCATACTATATTCAGTCATTCACCCCCTCCCACACACGCACACGCACACATGTACACACACACAGACTGTGATGAATAACTTCTTTAACAGCCCAGTTTACTTACATTGTTTCACTTTGGACCAATTGCTTTTTCTTCATGTCAAAACATCTTTTTCTAAATTTTCAAAAGAAAAACCAAAACTTTAATTCAAATCTGATAGAAAAACATCAAAATTATGTTTCATTGTAAATAACATTGCAGAAATTGTATCTTGCTTTATAGATGTTTTCCACTAGTTGTGTTTGAAATTGTGATCTTTTGAAATCATGTCACCAAGAGCTAATTGCTATTTTCTCTAACGTATGCTTTTCCACCCCTTGGTGATCAACCTTTAGCTTAAAATCCCCAACCCCACCCTTCACTAAGCAGCCCTCCCTCCATTCACACATAGCACCATTTCCCACCCATGATAGTGTTGCTAATCCTGAGATCGCCTCAGTACACTTGCCATCACCTTCATGTCTCCACCCTGACAGAATGGAAACGATGGGCCAGAAATCTGCTCTCTGTGGAAACGGATTTAGCTGTGTGTGTGCATGTGGGCATGCGCATGTGTGTGTGCGTGCACGCACGCGCGTGTGTGTGTGTGTGTGGTAGGTAGCGGCAGACAGAAGCATGTGTTAATAAGCCTATCTGCCCATCCAAGTGTTAATGTGTGAGATGTCAGCTGATATGATGGTCCAGGGTGGGCTCGTCTCTCCCCATGTTTACCTGCCCTCCAGTGCCAGTCTTTCTCTCCTGTGGAGAAGAGGGATTTTGGCCTTCGATCCTCGATCGCTCCGCGCCTGGGCACAGGTGGCGCTCAGTGTGTATAGACTCTCTAACCTCCATGTGTATGTTCATTCTCAGAATGTGTTTGCCTGAGCATATGTGTTGGCCTGCACTTTATCTCAAAGAAGATAATCTTTCACCAACACATACTTGAACGTAGCTATTTTAATGCATAACAGAGTAAGACCAATGTTTTGGAATCTGACAGGTGACTGCCTGCAGTATATGCTGCTAATTTTGGATCCTGAAATATTTTGTAGTTATTCATGGAGTTAGTCACTTTTTTTCAGGTATAAAGTCCATGGTGCCATGATTTGCACGTAAACCGTTACTTTTGCAGATGGATGCAAACACCAGGCCATAAGAAAACCCATCTTTCACAGTTATGTGCAGATGTAAGGAATTTTGACATTAGATCATCAACTAATCAAATGATTGGAAGGTTTATCTTAAGATCCCCATCCCTTTACGTTCAAATACTGTTAAAACATGGCATCATTTATCCATACAATTTGATTCCAGTAGAGGGAGAATGCAGAACTTACAGACCCTTTGTGATACCATGTTAAAGGCTTATATTTATTCATTTCACATATCATAATGTGAAACTTCCTTCTGTGAGCATCAATGTCACTGAGTTGTATGAGGGTAGGTGTTTTTTGGGGATTTGTAGGTGTGGAACCCGGTATCCTGTGGATTCTCTCCATACCCACAGAGCTTTGCTCACTGTAGCCTGGCCTGGCCATCTGCCACTGTGGGCTCCAAACAGGAGAGTCACAGGGTTGGTGTTGTCACACCCCATGGTCCGCGGTGACAGGATGATGCACCAAGTGTAGCAGGACGCGGCATAAATCTGGCCTGACTGAAGTTAACACTGACTTTGTTTGCTTTCTGGATATGCACTAATTACCTGGGAAATCCAGTGCTGTTTCTTGGAAATGGTTTAAAGTTTAAACTGGTCGTACATATGTCATACATATTTTGTGCAAAATTTAGCCTCTAACATCGGAAATTGTCATGGAACAAAGATTTGTTTTGCCACTTTGGCTGCTGTTCCAATTTTAAGTTAAATGTCAACTGCATTTTTGTTACACACCTGTAAAAATGATTTCCATTCACACAGCTGTTTTGTTCTCTGGGAAACTAATAATTGAGTAATGTGTTTTTTTTTTTCTTTTAAGGATTTTTGATGATGAATAAAGAAACAACAATAAAACTCAAGACAGAGTAATAAAAAAATAATATTCAGTACATCTTCTTTGGTGGGGAACAATGAGGGACCTGAAAAACAGAAAGGCAGAGAAACACTGATTTACATGATGGGAGACATTCATGTCTGCAAGAATACTTTTCAGATTCTCAAGTTTCATAATTTGTATTTATTTTTACAATGGAAAGTGCTAAATAATTTCATTTGAAATGTATTTAACTTAAACACCTTCAGCGTAATGATGTATACACTCCATGTTGTGCATGGCATGCTTAGGTCTGCTCCGCTGAACCCGACACCTGACCTGCAGGATGCCACAGGAACACAGATCTGGGGTCATGTAAAAGCCTCGCAGATCCATAAAAATGTGCAGCACAATATTTTACTGGTGATGAACAGCCTATTCTAGTTTAATGGTTGTTTGTAATAAATTGCTTACAATTTTTTTGTCTGACTCCCAGTTCTTCTTCTTAAATTCTAAAGCTCAACTTAGAACCTGAAGATCAAACGATGCAAAATGTGAATTCTTGCCATTTTACAAACGGTCTCCGTAGCGGGAATCTATAGTCTCAGATAAATTACTCTTAGCAAGGCAAGGTACTTCATCTATTACACCATGTATGTTTAAATTCTAGAATATATCATCCAAATAATAGATGGTAAAGATTTAGGAGGCTTCAGAAGGAAGATCAGCTATAGAGTACATAGTCTAGTGTAAGCCTTCCCATTGCCGCCAGGAGGGCTGTGATCACCAAGAGCACAAAAAGTATCTTGATATTCTGACAGTGGCGAGATCTTTTGATGGGGTTGATTACGTTCTAAGCTTCTACTTTCTGTCATCCCTACAGAGTTTTTTTTTAAACTCATGGAGTTCTTCCTACTTAATGGAAATTAAGTTCTGTCATTTGATTTTGACAGTGAACTATACTGATTGGCTATAATAAAGACAATTAAGTCTTAATGTTGTTCTTAAAACATGATGCAATGTAAATACAATGTAATATTATCAAAAAAATTAATGAGTGTTAAAATAGATGTCTTACTGCATGTTTCCTGTTCTAGGGGCCACAAATGTTCATTTACCCCTTTAAGCCACCTGTCAGACAAACCATAGTTAATATTGATGGCTTGTCTGAAAGACATTAGCCAGACATGCCCAGTGACGCAGACTGTAAAAGTGACCCATATTAATACTGTAGGCTTCAGTTAATTTTCCACATAGTACAGTAAAGCGACTCAGCCGTGACCTGCCTTTGCAGAGCCAGCTCTGTAAATGTCACCCATATGGCCCACTCATTCATTTCTCTCAAAACAAATTCCCACAAAAGAATGACTATAAGTGTATTTAAAAGGCAAAAGCAGCCAGAAAGAAACCTCTTATCCACTGCTCGTTTTTCCCACAAGCTAGAGGTGCTCTTTTAATTTTCGCTCTGAAAGGTCAGTGAAAATGTTCTCCATCTCCATCTTAATTGATTCTTTAAATGCAGCTGGTCCTGTGCATTGGGAGCCAGGAAGAAAATCTACAGAGGTGTTTGCCTACCTTAGTCACAGTTAGAAGTCCAGTAACAGTTTCCAAATTGTATTGAGCGTCTAAAATACTTGCAAGTTTTCTGCAAGTTTATACTTTTGGCATATAAAACTGGACATAACAGTTCCAGGGCAGACATCGCCTTTTTTTTTACTCAAACAGGCAAAGTGAACTTGTTTTCTGATCAAATCAGAGGAAGAGGGACATGCACTTGCTTTACTAAATGTCCACATATATGCTAATAATAACTGTGCTAATTCCAGTTCGGAAGTATTCTAATTTACTGGTCAGTAAATTCATTGGTCAATGAATACAATCTATGATTTGCGCAAAGAAATAAAGTGTCTACACAGGGACGGATTAGCTTTAATGTTGACATAAGAACAAATATTTTCAGATCTGAACCTGTTGTCCAATAAATACTGGATAAAAAGAAAGTTAATGTGATCTTATTTCCATTTCATTTCATTCTTACTGAAGGGCTCACACAGATGTGGAACTCATGTCTGTTTTACCAAACACCCAAAACATTTTTGGCGTGATTAAGATCAGAAAAAAAAAAGAATGTTTCATTCTCTTGGAACAAGCCTGTTGTCTGGCCACAGTTGAGCCAAAGTCTTGTCCTGTTCAAAGACAGTGACCACCACACAGGTGAAGACACTCTGCCTATAAGGCCCACTGCAAAATTCCAACAAATTATTGTTTTGAGGAATTGAAGCTTCATTTTCCCAGTGAAGGACAGCACTCCCCAGATAAGCACAGTCTTCTCTTTGACCAAGTTGGAAATGTGTGATTTTCTCATCATTCCTGATATCATAAACCAATGGATAGCTTTACAGAATTATGTTGTTCCTTATCTTCAAGCTGTAAGTTAACTAATATTTGATTAATTCAAACATACCTGTCTGCTAATTAGTGCTGTAGAAATTCAGAGTGATTAACACCTATTATTGGACAGGGTTGGTGTGGTTCTGGTGGGTTGGTCTCTCCAAATATTGGACCCAGTTGAGCATATAGATCCAAAGCTGTAGGGAGTCTAAATCAGCTTAGCCACTCATCATCATGGGCCAGAAGACCTTGGTGATCTCTGATCCTAATCCTCCAATTCGCAACATCTTCCCGCAGCGCAGAATTACTCACGGATGTTACGTCAGTATTGTCATAATTTATGCTTAATTTGTGCTAAAAAATAAATTAAAATGAAACTGGAGTACATCTCGCCCTGGGAATCAACAGTCAGAGGATTGTGATGTTGAGAAAACGTTAGTTTGCAGACTTTGGTTTAGGATTGAGGCTGTCTTATAGTTCTTTTCTGTTTATCTGAAAGGTCCTCAATAATGGCTCACCGGTGCAAACATATAACACTGCACCTTTAAATGGTTATGAGAAAGTCGACCTATGGTTAAAGTTTGATTCATGAGGCAGCATGTCTTCAATTCCCCACCTGACCATCCATTTCTAAAATGAGCATGTATGGTATGCATGGGTCGGATTTGGCATGAGAGTCCGCTCTTTCTCACATCAAGTTTATAAATTATAACTTTTGCATGGAAAGATTATAAAACAAATACAAATTGTATCTCAATTCACCCTAAATTCATGCATAAGCTCAGATGATGTATGCAAACTCAAAATTTCAGAAGCAAATCTGCCTTTGAAAGGACACTCACTGTAGTGCTTAGAAGATATTTGAGAGCGCCAACTATGAACCTGATGTCACATATTTATTTAAGTTTGAAAATTGAAAACAAAGAGCAATTAACTCCATCATTGGAGTAAAAGTGTTCAATAATAAATAATTATCAGAAACAGAAATTTCTAGGATATATTGGAAAAGTTTCAACATCCTTTTTTGTTTGTCTGATGGGCAGACCTCAGTCACTAAGGCCAAACTGCCATCATGAAATATCTGCCCAAGAGTATCTGGAAGTTTTTCTCTTTTATCTTTGCTGAATTCACTGAATTAATAGTGAATAAAACCTGAAGTGGCTGAAGAATAAAGGAGTAAGGGCAATCACAGAAATCCAAGGATACAACCTTCAATATTAAACAGAAAACAGTCTAAATATCAACAAAAAAGCATATTGAGATGGAAGGCGGATAAATGCAAAAACAAGTTAAAAAAAAGTAAGCACTCTATTGCGGAGCATAGAGGCTTACTGGTTAGAGACAGACTCAGTGTTGGAAGAAAGGCCAAACAGACAGTGTGGATGATTGTGTGTCTGAGATGAGAGCTGACCCAAGGCAACTGTTAGAAAAGCCTACAGCAGTTTCTACAGCACCATTAAACATGAGGATCTGATAAGCAAAGATGGAGTTCATTGCAGTAAAAGCGTTTGAAGAGTGGGTCAATGATACTGTGTGCAGAGGAACTGATGAACATCATTACTCTGTTGGCTGGTGTGAATCATTGCTCACTTTTCTTTGGTCAATAAGTAAATGAGTTTCCAACAAACTACTGGACTCAAAGTTCTCCAATGGTCTAGAGTATAAAAAATGAAGATACCAACAGGCTGCTCAGATTCTATTAATGATGATGAGACACATAAAGTGTAAATAAATCACCTGTGAAAAAATAACCTCTCCCCTGACAAATTTTGTAAATTTCCAGCAAAGTGGGCGGAGCCAAGAGACATTTAGGCCTTGTTCACGTGTAACGAGATATTTGGTAAACTGAATACATTTCATGTGATTTCCCGCCACATTATTTCGTTTTAGCTTTTACTCTTTGTTTTCTTAGGCGTCTTCCAGATTAGCTTCCCTTCAGCTGCTCGGCTGCTGGTTTTCCTCAGCATTTTCATTCTGCGTTCGCCCAGTTCTCCCTTCCATGTTATCGGCTCAAAGTGGTCGGCACTCATATACACTGATCCCAATTAACGTGTGGTGGTTGGTGTTCCTTCTGAATCTTGTTCAGAAATCATCTTCCTTTCTTCTGCTGGGTTTGGTTTGGTTTGATATTTATTCGTTTCATTAAAAACAAAACAATTACATACAATAGAGGGAAATATACAAATCAATAAAATGAAAGGCAGCAGAAAGAAGAAAAAAATCTCATTTCATACCAAGAACACCTTCAAACTATAAGCATTTACAAAACAAGAAAAATCAACCTTCTCCCCTCATGGACAAGCTTATATTGTTCATTGCCTCTTCAGACTATTTCATTAGCTATTATTTTGGCTTGTCCATTGGGCCTTCAAGCACTGATAGTTTCCATTTAGTGGCTGGCTTCCATCTATTGGTATCCTACAGCCTCCCATTACCATCTGGGCTTCATCTTGCAGCATTCCATAGCGTTCTTTTATCAGCTAACCTTCATTTACCAGCATCTCATATTGTTATTGTAAACCTTTTTACTGTCAATTGTTAATCTTTCAACTCTTGCAGTATGGCAACTGCATAGAATCTTTTAGTACTGTACTGGGGAATGGCAATTTTCTTACAGCTAGTCTAACTTAAAAAATAACTGCATTATATTTGAAGAAACATTTGGAGTTGCTTCACTGTAGTCAAAACGGCAGAGTAAATCCTCCTGGTGACGCAAAAAAGCTTCAATTCAAATTCAAAAGCTAGATTTTGATGCAAAAGCAGTACGTCAAAGACAGTTGAAGAAGTTAGTTGGACGTATAAAAGATGAAATGCTCCCCTTAAACATTGCTGACTCAGCCCGATGATCATCTTGTTGAGGCAGCTGCTGAATGTAACCAGTGAGATGACATCTAACTTAACTTAGTTACTTTAAAATCAAGTAATCAGTGAAGAAACTAAGTTACCTTTTTAAGAAGTAATCAAAAAGTACTTTCTCAAAGTTACCATACTCTTATTTGTTGACAATCGATCAACTCTCACTTTTGCTCATCATCATCTGATAGGCTAAAGTGAAATTTAGCTTTTCAGCATATTAATCATATGCTTTGGGTAATTTTAGACAGATACTTTCTAGGTTTTCTGCATGTTTTGAACCGTGAAAAACATGCGGTTCAAAACATGCGGTTCAAAACATGCGGTTCAAAAC